>HG995306.1:8412282-8599596 GCA_905332915.2 Hecatera dysodea | reverse complement strand
CCGAGCTAAGGTTACTAAGTTAAGCACGAGAGATTCCCTCTCGTGCTTAACTTAGTAACCTGGTCGACTAGCCTTCGTCCGTTCAAGTCAATTAACAAATTGTGATTAGCTAAGAAGTCAGCACCTAATATTGGTTGCTGTACGTCCGCTATCGTAAATAACCAACGGAACGCGCGTCTAAGATTTAGGTCTAGTTCTAAAATGTGTGTACCGTACGTAGTTATCTCGGTACCGTTCGCAGCATATAACTTATAACTATCACTCTGTGTGTTATTTTTCTTGAAAACCACTCTGCGAGGTAGAACTGACACATTTGCACCACTTTCTACTAAAAAATTCAAACCTGAATTCGCATCCCGGACACTTAGACGGTGATTGACGTGCACGCGGTCGCAGTCCCCCGTCGCTGACTGCACCGACACTAGTTTTCCGCTGGCTTCGAGTCTTTCTTCTTCCAGTTGCACGGTTGTTCACACCTGGTTGCCTTGTTCCGGAATCGGAAGTGGTACCTGCATAACCAGTTGGGGTCGTCTTTTGCCATCGCCTTTGTAGACCTGGAGTTCGATCTTGACCTCGATCTGTTTCTTCTAGATCTATCATATCGCGAGCGACCTCTGGACGTGCTCTCGAGCTTGCGCAGTCTGTCACTAAGCTGTCTTATCTCGGCTATCACATCTTCATCTTTGTTTGATGATCTTTGTCACTAAGCTGTCTTATCTCGGCTATCACATCTTCATCTTTGTTTGATGATCTTGGTATTTCCTTTACGCTAGCGACACAGTGTAGCGGAGTGTTTACTTTTCCTTCCATCTTCAGGCTTTTATTTCACGCAGGAACGTCTTCTTAAAAAGCACTGATAGTTTTGCACTATTTGCACGCGAATGTTCAAAATGAGTTGCCCGTTCTCAATCGACGTACACACTTTAAGATCACGTCGGGGTCACCAATTTTGGAGTATTCTTGGAGTAGTGTGTACGGAGAGAAATAATAGATGTAAATTCGGAATATAAGTATTTACTATATGAAACTGTTACAAGGTTAGGTTGCGAGCGTATGAGATTTTACATATGGGAGAGCTAAAAATAATAGACATATATAGGGGCAAAGAACTTATTTATTTAAAAATCAGATATTTGAATTTAACTATTTAATAAGTAAGCAGTTTTTAGTCTAGCAATTTATTTTGTAGACATGAAAATAGAAATAGAAATATGATATACTTGTATTGTACATCATAGTCAAAGTATACACATAAATCATACAATAAAAATATAACAGAAATTATAAAAATATAACAGAAATTATTTACCAAGAAAATACACATAAAAAAATAACAAGGTAAGGTACTTAACTTAGGTCCGTTCGGTGTGACTGCTCCAAAGTGAATGTGCCGAGTACGGCGGAGCGGCGGCTTTTATAGCCAGTGGTAAACAAGTGACGTCACATCGTACGATTTTAATACAGATTCGTTAATACTTGTATTTTAGTAGAAAACTATGATTAAATTATATAAAAATAGGGTAAATATGTTGAAATTAATTAGTTCCATTACATAGTTGGTCTTACAATGACATAATTTACTAAATAAGTCACGTTAAACAGTTAAATATGATATTTATACAAAACAACAACGAAATAACACTGATAAACAATAGTATTTATAAGATTTTAATAAGAAACTGTTGTAATGTTGTGTTTCACATGTAAACAAGGTTATAATTATTACAGGGATGTTTTTCTTTGTGTTTAATTAAAGAGAAAGATTGGAATAATCTATCAAGCGCGTGTATAGTGGAAGGCGGTTTCGGGCGAACTGTTCCCGGCGAGCGCTGCGCGTACGAGGAATACAAAACTAATGCGTCAGCGCCCCTACAGAGGTGTCTGACCATTTAGCGCAACTGATGCAATTTCCTGTACAACAAACGTGTGCATTGCAATATTATTTATGTTCGAAAACGCGATTATAGCAAAGAAAACATGTATCGGTTCAGGCAATGCATAAGCAGTTTGAGCTTTTCAGATGTTTTTGAAGAAAATTACCCTAATGAAAAGTTTAATGCGTTTTTTGACTCATTCAAATTTTTCTACGACCTATGTTTCCCAGTTGTAAGATGTAAAGTATCGACAACTCATAGACCAAAGCGGATCACACCGGGCATTACAGTCTGCAGCAAAAAGAGGCGGTCTTTGCTATGGCAATATAGGTTAAACCCAAACAAAGATACAAAAACTGCTTTATCGACATTTAGCGCCAGGTACCGTCGCGTTATCAAACAGACATAAAAAGCACAAAACAGCTGCTACATAGAAACCAGTAACAATAAGTCTAAAGCTACCTGGAAAATAATAAATAATTTGAAAAGCAACGTACCGAAAACACATATTAATGCTATTGAGGTAAACAATAAATGTATCACAAACCCTCAAAGTATTGTGCAAAATTTTAATGATTATTTCATAGATCTAGTACAATCCAATGTAAATTCTCAGACTTATAATAATGCGAATGTTTTAAAATCCCACAAATCTATGTTCATGGAACCAATAGTCCCAAAAGAGATGATAACTATACTAAATAACCTCAAAAATACAAACAGTACAGGGTATGATGACATCAAGACCAGCGTGATAAAATCAGTAGGACCTATTGTAGCACCAGTGTTATGCGATATAGTAAATGCTTGTATACACAATAGAGTTTTTCCAGAAGCTCTAAAAATCTCCATTATCAAGCCACTACACAAAAAATATGATAAAACAAAAATGTGCAATTATAGACCTGTAGCGTTAATTCCCATATTCTCAAAAAATTTTGAGAAAATAATTTATAATAGACTCAACAACTATTTTGAAAAAAAAAAAAACAAAATCTTTTATAAAGAACAAATGGGATTCAGACAGAACAAAACTATTAATATGGCAGTGTACAGTTTCCTTGAAAAGATACACCATAACATGGACAACAAAAAACCAGTTGTAGCAATGTATATGGACATGACGCGCGCTTTTGATTATGTTGACCATAAAATACTATTAAAAAAGCTCTATAGCTACGGTATTAGAGGTAATGTACTCAACCTCATACATTCGTATTTAGAAGGTAGAAAACAGTATAAATGTGCTTATTTGCAGAAATAAAGAAATTGAATTAGATATAAATACAAACCTGGTGTCAATCATAGAATGGCTGAATGCCAACAATTTAAAAATTAATTTGACTAAAACTAAAATAATGGACTTTAAACTTCGACAGACAAAACCAACACAATACCAAATTAGATACAAAGGAGACGCAGTACTAGAATCTAAAGCTACAAAGTTTTTAGGATTGCACATTGACAATGATATAACAAGGAAAACTCAAATTGATAGTGTTTGTCTGAAGCTTTACCGATTTTCTTATGCCCTTTATATGTTAGGTAAACTTGCAAACAAAACTACCCTCCTAAATGGTATAATGGGTAGTTATATTTATTTGTATTTAGTAGGCCTCCACATTAAAATATGGACTCATATTTTGGGGTAATGCTACAAATATATCCTCCGTACTTTTGGCACAAAGAGACATGTAAGCCACACTTTAGGGATTTAAATATTCTGACAGTGCCGTCGCTGTATATTTATGAGGTTCTGATGTTTGTAAAAAACAATATACACTTGTTTAGTCATGTAGAAAGTCAACGTTGCTCAGATAAGATAAAAACAATAATCACCAAGACTGTTTTTTCCTATAAAAGTATATATGCAATGGCACCTAAATTGTATAATAAATTACCTTGTCATATTAGAAAGTGTAATAATAGTAATGATTTCAAAAGTTAGCTCTTTAAGCTACTAAATGACAATGTATATTATTCAGTCAAAGAGTATCTGGATGACAAATTTTGACCAATATTTGTAATTAAATTTTTTATTTTTTGACATTGTGTATTTTTATTAATTTTTTCCTATTTTTATGACATTTTACCAATTTAAATTGACATAATTCTATTATTTGACATGCATATAATCGTTATCTTTGACATTTCTTTTACATCATATACTGATTTTGTATGCCTATCGGCGGGACATAGATTGTACAATAAAATATTGAAAACACCTGTAATCACTTATGTTCACAAAATGAATAAATGAATTTGAATTTGAATCGATCGAAACGGTATCCTTCGAGTAGGTGGTTGTCTAAGAAAGGCAGATATTGGGATGGAGATGAAACATCCAGCAATACTACCAAACAACAGCCGATTAACAACACTTATTATTAAACAAGCACATCTTCTAACTTACCATGGTGGGCCTCGTTTAACGTTAGCAAACATCCGACAGAAGTATTGGATAATTGGAGGTAATAGAGCGGTCATTAAAGAAGTTAGAAACTGCGTTATTTGCAGAAAACATTCACCAAGAATGCAGCATCAATTGATGGGAGATTTGCCAGAATCCCGAAGCACACCCTCTCTCCCCTTCTATCATACCGGTGTAGATTATACCGGCTATGTTGAGGTAAAAAGAAATAAAGGATGCGGGATAAAAACAACAAAAGGCTACATAGCAATATTTGTGTGTATGGTGACCAGAGCTCTTCATCTGGAACTGGTGTCCGACTTAAGCAGCTCCGCGTTTTTAGCAGCATTACACCGAATGGCAGCCAGAAAAGGAGCTCCTTGTCACATATACAGTGACAATGGAACTAACTTTGTTGGAGCGAACAGAGTTTTACAAGAGCAATTTCACGATCTACAAAGCATGGTCAACAACAATTTATCAGCAGAATTAACGGACTTACAAATACAGCGACATTTCAATGCACCATCCTGGCCAAGTGCCGGTGGATTATGGGGAAAGAGCCGTTAGAAGTCTGAAAAATCACCTCAAGAGAGTGGTTGGCGAGCAGAAGCTAACTTTTGAGGAATATAGAATAGAATAGAATACTCTTTATTATGTACACCATTTAAGTTACAGAAAATATGGATGAAGAAAACATTACATAGGGTGACACAATGGGCGGCCTTATCGCTAAAAGCGATCTTTTCAAGACAACCTTTGGATGGATTTTAAAGAGAAAAGGAAAATAGTACTGTAGGTAGTCTTAGGTGTACTAATTGTATATACAATAAATACATAATAGATAAATATATACAATAATAATTATGAAACAAAATGCATAGAACCCAAATAAAACGATTAAAGAGAGAGGTAGTGATTTTTGACCATTGTTTTAAAAATGGACAAAGATTGAGCAACTACGGAATATTCAACTATCTTAGCAAAACTGGAGTCATGTCTAAACTCTAGACCGCTGTGTGCGTTATCCGAAAATATAGATGATTTGGAAGTGCTAACGCCAGCTCATTTCCTAACTGGAAGGGCACGAACATCAGTCATCGAAACAGAACAAGATGCACGCACTCAGGAAACACACACATCTGGAAAAAATGGAAGGCAGAATATTAAGCGGAACAGTCAGTGCGTCCTAAATGGAAGAACACTCAAAATAATATTGAAATAGGGCAATTGGTAACTATACAGGACGACAATCTCCCGCCAGGGAAGTGGATGATGGGCAGAGTAATAGAAGTCCCTCTGGACAGGACGGTCTCGTTCGAGTAGTATCCTTAAAAACCAAAAATTGTGTCATAAAACGGCCTATTGTCAAAGTATCGATTCTACCGATTCCAACTAGTAAACAGGAATTGATGGAAAAGGACATGACAAGAATAAAGATGGCGTAAGGAAAGTAAAGATAAAAGCAAGCCAACCTAAATCACTGTTTACATTAATGGCGATTTCTTTAATATTTGCTATGTCAATGATAACAACATCGCAAACAAAAGAAATAATATCACCATTACCTAACAACATTTCGCTATATTTTGACTCTATAAACAACATGCAACTTGTACGAGACAAATGGACCCTCGTTGTATACTACAATATGTCTCCATACTGGGATGGCATGACAACAGCAACAAAGTTCCTGAACTATTTAGATAAAACATGCAGCACATTAACAGAAACAAGCCGCTGCGGCATGTTACTACTCCAATTACATCACGAGTACTCGGAATTACAACATTACAACCGACTCCTATTGAATTAGCATTTTGACGCGCACGACAGACAGCGTCGCGGTCTTATCAATGGAATAGGTAACATTGCAAACGCATTGTTCGGGGTATTAGACGAGAGTTTCGCCGAACAATATAAAAAAGATATACAACTCATAAAACAAAATGAGCATCACCTAACAAACTTACTTAAAAATCAAACATCTATCGTTGAGGCTGAGTATAACGTGCTAAAGCGGACTGAACAACATATATAACTGCAACACAAAACAATCAACAAGTATTTAAACGAGCTAGATCGAGCAACTACCATGATTAAAGAAAACATTGAGAAGTTAAGCGATAGCCAGGATTTCACTTTGTCAGCACCAACAGCAGTCAATTTACTTCACAATTTGAAAGAAATTCAGAATACTCTACTGGATACCATAACAGACGTTTATCATGGCAAGTTCAACACTCATTTGTTGACGCCTGACCAATTAAGAAATGAACTACAGTTTATATCTGGGCAGCTGACCAAAGACGTGACCTTACCGGTGGACAATATACAGTCAGACCTTAGGTCAGTCTACAGCCTGCTGAGAGTAAAAGCAAGAGTAATGACAGACTATGTCATATTCGAAATAGCATTTCCATTGTCTATATATTAACATTGTATATATTATATAATCATTAAACTATTGTAAGTTATTTAATGGCTTATTGGTTTGATATCCCTTACTATTTCCTCTCATTTTTAACAACACTTCATATCAGAATCCGTTAGTAGGCTAGTAGGATTTTTAGAGCCTTGGCTTTCTTATTATATAATAGGTTTTTCAGTGGCTTTTCAGATTTAATAGTTCCTTTTGCTATTATCAGAAGTGGGATGGTGTCCCGTTCACTATAACTGATACTTGCCTATTATTTTTCCAGAATGGACATCCCAGATTTGCAAGACCTACTGAGGGCCATCAGAGATGCTGTTTCCGGAGGCCATCATAAAGAGAGTGACGTCGCTTTGTCGATCTTCAATCCAGCTACGAGTGACCTGGGTGCCGAATCATGGTGCGACAACATCGACGCTCTTGCTAAGGAGTTTGGTTGGAGCAACGTCGCAACCTTGGCTGTTGTGTATGTGAGCATAGGAGGGATGCGTCTCGCGATTACCCCCGCCACCGCCACCGCGAGCGATGATCCTATTAAAGACAGTGTGCAATTGACCAGCGAGTTTTTCACTTTTAGACTACGGACAGCCCGGAGCCATCGTGTGCACAGTACAACTAGCGCCACCTATCCCGCCCGGACCGACCAACCTCAAGATTTACTTCGTGTGTTGTCTCGGGTGTTTAGAAATAAATACTCGGGGGAGCACACGAAGGGCGTCTTGCCCCGTTCTGCCCGGTGCGGCAACGCACCGTAGCGGTCACGGGGGCTCCGCTACTATAAAGTGATTCCACCGAAAAGTGATTTTAAACAACATTTTAACCAAGAAGAGAGAAGATGTCTAAGAAAGCCGGCAGTCGTGGCTCTCTGGGCCACGACGCCGGCTCCCCGCCGGATCGTCCGATGGGGGACCGGACGACGTCGCTCCCACTTATTGGGGGCCCGACGCCCGGTGCTCCACCAGCCGAAGAACACCGCCAGCCACCACCTCAAGACGGAGGAAGATCACGACCGGCCGCCACCGGCCCACCGACGACGCCAGCGACTGCGCGCGTTTCGCCGACGCCGTCGTCGAGCCGGCAACCGGCCGTTCCGGTCCGCTCTCCGGCCTTCCGCCCCGTGCCCATCCAGGCCCCGGGACCTGCCGCCGCAAGCCGCGCACACGCAGTGCGCGCCGCCGCCCCCGTCGTGCGCTCCGCAGCGCCGAGGGCGAGTGAACCCGCGAGTCGCCGCCAGGCGGCAGCACCGGTATCGCGCGCGGCCAATACAGATTCCGTTTGTGTGCGCCGCCACGACAGTTTCTTCAGCCGCCGCGAACGTCCGCCAGGCGGCTGCACCTGTACCGAGCACGACCATATCGGACGCTGCTCACGCGAATGCCCACCAGGCGGCAGCACGTGTCGTGTGCGCGCCGCAAATAAACATTGCGACTGCGCGCCCCGAGGCGCAGCCCGATCGCACCGCGACGCAACAGGGGCCTAGGTCCCAGCCCGCGTCGAGCACTCGCGATGCGACATCCGCACCGATCGCGCCCCCGCGACCCGCGCTTGCCGCCGCCCCCGCTGCCGGACCCGCCGCCGCACGCGCGCCTTCAGTGGCGCGTCAACACAACCCGACGCCTGCACCTGCACACCGACAAACTGCCGCCCAGCCCGCATCGAGCCAGTCACGGAGCGGCGACCAATCGCCGCCTGCATCGTACGCAGCCACAGCTCGTCGTGCAGCATCGCCCGCTCCGCGCCGCTTGCTGGCGGGAGCCACCACCAACCTGGGAGCCGCACAAACAAGGTCAGTGTCGGCTCTTTTCTCTCCGCCGCCGCCTAGGGGCTCCGCCCAAGACTCCCCGGCTATGATGTCGGCATGCTCTTCCCGCCAAGGGTCGGACATGTCGGCATCATCAGCCGGGTCTTACGCCGGTCGCCGCGACGTGTCCGAGGACACATACGACTGAACCGGCCACATGGACACGGACCCCCCCCGTCACAACTACGGACGCGCTGGGTTTCGGCTTCGAATCCAGCTCGAGGCCAGACCCCAGCGGCGTCCGAGAAGCCCAGACGACGAGACAGAAGAGGAGGCCAAGAGATACTGCCTCGACCCCCCACTACCGCAACGCGAACCACGCAGCGGGGGCAGGGGGCCCCCCAAGATGACGCCGACTCAGCACGCCTGCAAGGTGAACCTTGCTTAACGCAAGAGGGCACCACCAGTGCAGAGCCCGGACAAACCAACCGGCCCGCAGCAGGTCCCGCGAACACCACCCAAGGCGCGCCCAAGAAGAAGGCGCCCCGCTACCCACCGCTAATTGTGGAGAGGCTCCCAAACTGGACCTTTCACTTTAGAGCGGTGAGTGCCAAGCTGGGACACCCGCCGAACGCCCGCCCTTATCAAGGTGGGATTCGGTTTCTCCCCGAAAGTGAGGGGGAATACAGGGTGATCCAGAGGTACCTCACCGACCTCGAAAAGGAGACTGGTCTGGCATGGTTTGCCTATTCACTACCGGCGGAACGTAGTGTTAAGGTGGCCATTCGCGGCCTGCCCGCGGACACCCCGCCCGAAGAGATAGAGGAGGAGCTCCGACTGCTGGAATATGAGCCGGAATACGTGCGCAATATAAAAGCGCGCGAAGGAAGACCCGGCTGCATATTCCACGCAGTCATCAAGAGGACGCCTGACTTCAGACGCATATACGACGTCGACACGTTGTGCATACGCGGAGTCAAGATAGAGGCGTGGAGGGGCAAGCAAGGGCCCGCCCAGTGCCACCGGTGCCAGCAATTCCGGCATAGCTCGCACCAGTGCCACCGCCCGCTCACATGCGTAAGATGCGGGGCCAACCACGCCACCCGGGACTGCCCGCGGCCACGCACGGACCCGGCCACCTGCGCCAACTGCGCGGGCGACCACCCGGCGTGCGACACTAAGTGCCCCGTCTTCATCAAGGAGACTAAGAATAAAAGAGCGGGCACTGTCGCCATCACGCGACGACAGAGCCGGCCCACCGCCACCGAGAGGCCTGTATGCGCGAAAGACACAGAGGCGCCGAGCGACTCGCTGATGGCGGCAGCTAACGGGCCCTCAGACAGAAATGCTGCCACCTCCGGGGGGCGGAGGAAAAGGAAAAGGGGGGGGGCGAAAGAAGAAGAAGAAGACAACCCCCCCCCCCCCCCCCACGAGTAAAACCACGGCCGACCCTGCTCCAGTCCAGAAGCAGGCGGTACCAAAAGTGCAGCCTGAAGATGTCGCTGCTGATCAATCCAGGAGGACGGCAAGGAAAGCCGAACCGACTGTGCAGCGCACAGACTCAAGGAGCGCCGCCCCAAAGGCGGAGAGCGCTTCACTCAACACCCAGAAAGGGGACGCCAACGCTGTAGCGGCCACCGCTACCCAGCAGCGACACCACACCCAAACGCCTCGCGCTCCGAACGAAGAAGAGCGCGAGCGCAAGAAAGAGTTTACCGCCTGCGCCATCAAACTCCTGATGGACCTGATAAAGGCCATCAGGCAGGGGCAAGACGCAGAGCTTGTAATCCTCGACGGCTTGGCCGCTCTACTAACACTCTACCATGGCTGAGTCGTTGAGGGTTCTACACTGGAATGCTCGCGGCCTCAGGAGCAAGGTCGCGCCTCTCCGCCTCCTCCTCAAGGATCAACAAATCGACGTGGCGCTTATTAGTGAGACGCACCTGGGACCAGCAGATAAGCTGCGACTCCCCGGGTACGTAACCTATAGGCAGGACGAACGGTCGGACATCGGCACCCTATATCGCGGTCTGGCGATTATGGTGAAGCGAAGAGTCGTCCACCAGCCGCTACCCCCGCAGTCACTCAACACCCTCTACGCGCTGGGTGTCCAACTACATGTCGCCGTCGAGGACGTCTTCGCGGCCTACATCCCGCCCGCCGCTCCCTTCGATGTGGTCGAGCTGCGGGCGCTTCTTCTAGGGTCGCAACGAGCAACAATCCTTGCCGGCGACCTAAACTGCAAGCACCCAGCGTGGAACTCAAGGGTGGCCAACACTGGGGGCAGACGACTCCTCGCTGACGCAGAGGCCCATGGATACGTGGTGTCCGGCCCGGACACGCCGACGCACTACCCGGACGTCCACACTCATGCGCCGGACATGCTGGACATCATGATCCACAGAGGCCTCAATTACCAGATCGCCCAACAAGTACTGGACGACGAGCTACTGTCTGACCATCAGCCGGTCCTCGTCGTCCTGTCCGGGATGCCGATCCGATTATCGCCGCCAGCGCCACGTCGAAGAACGAATTGGAGCTCCTTCACGGAAGCGCTGGAGACCACCACACCGACTTGGCCCATAGTCACCGCCGCGGACGTCGACAAAATGTCGGGCGAAGTCACTGCTTACATCCAACGCGCCTATGAAGAGGCGACCCAAACATTGACACCCTCACAGGGGCTACTACGTAGGCCCCTCCCACGCCACCTACGGGAAATGGTCGCCAAGACTAGGCGCCTGCGTAAGCAGTGGCTCATTACCAAATGCCCAACCATGAAGGCCGCCTTAAACCGCCACGCGGAATAGACTAGGGCCAGGCTCCAGGAGCACAACTCCGAGAGCTGGGAGTCTTATATTGAGTCGACCGCAGGCGACTGGCCGGCAATACATAGACTTTGCCGGACGGTCACAAGTACCCCAGCTCCGGTGCGCCCGCTCGTGCACAGTGACGGGACGCCAAGGTATACCGCACCAGACCGTGCGGAGATCTTCGCCGAGCACCTGGAGCGTCAGTTCCAGCCAAACCCGACTGTTGAGCACGACCATGTCGCAGCAGTCGAGAAGCACCTTGGGGACTACTTCGCCTCGCCGATAGCTCCCGAGGAACACCCGATATTCTTTTCGCCTGGTGCAGTGAGACGCGCCATCCTGAAGACAAAGCCGAAAAAGGCCCCTGGAGCCGACGGTATCACCAACACAGCGCTGCGCCACCTGCCATACCGTATGGTAGCGGCATTGGCGCGCCTGTTCACGGGGATACTGCGCACGGGGGCCTTCCCGCGCTGTTGGAAGGAAGGGCGCGTCATAATGCTGTCCAAGGCGAACAAGAACGTGCTGAAGCCGGAGAGCTATCGGCCCATCACGCTTCTGCCCACAATCTCAAGGTGTTCGAGCAACTCCTGCTGCGACACCTAACCCCAGTTATCGTGCTCCGACCGGAACAGTTCGGGTTTCGCTCGGAACATAGCACGACGCTCCAGCTGTCGAGAGTACTGCACCTGCTCACAGCGGCGCTCAAGAAGAAGGAGCACGCAGTTGTAGTACTACTCGACATGGAGAAAGCGTTCGATCGGGTCTGGCACTGATCTACAAAATGTCGCATACCGACGCGCCCCGTCGCGTCTTAAAGGTGGTCTCCTCCTTCCTCTCTGACAGGACATTCAAGGTGGTGGTCGAAGGTGCCCTTTCTAGCGCCCGACCCGTAGCAGCAGGCGTGCCGCAGGGCAGCTGCCTCTCGCCGCTCTGCTACTCATGTTACACCGACGACATCCCCACGACGCAGGAATGCACCCTCGCGCTGTACGCTGACGATGCCGCGTATACCGCCACCTCGCTGAACGCAAGGCACGCGGCCGTCAAATTACAGCGCGTGCTGGATCTGCTTCCCGAGTGGCTGTCGAAGTGGAGGTTGTCGGTGAACGTGGGTAAGACGCAGGCGCTGATAGTCGGGTGCGCGCACCTCCCACCACCCCTCAGACTGCACGGAGTCGACGTCGACTGGTCGTCCCAGGTCAAGTACCTAGGGATCACTATCGATCGTCGACTCACCATGGGCCGTCATGTCAAGCAGGTCGCCGCCAAGGGCAGAGTGGCCCGCGCGCTGCTCGACCCGGTGCTCTCGCCCCGCATCCCGCTGCGAGCCAAGCTGGGCGTCTACAAAACGTACATCCGCCCGCTGCTCACTTATGCCGCCCCAGCTTGGCTCGCCCTCACGAGCGAGACCAATAAGAAGACGTTCCGCGCGCAGCAAAGCCTCGCGCTGCGAAAAATCGTCGCTGCCCCTCGCTTCGTGAGGAACAACGTCATCTCACGCGACCTGAGGGTCGAGAGCCTGGACGACTACTGCGCCCGCCTAGCGTCCACTATGTTCGCGCGTGCCGACGCTTCTGCTTGGCCTCACGTCAAGCACATAGCGCCCTGGCACGCGCGGCCTCCGGACGCGAGGCGTCTGCCACGCGACCTGCTACCCAAAGACGACGGCCCCACCCACCGGACTTGACGCCGAGCGAGCCGTAGACACCGACACGCGACTCGCTCAAACAAAATGACTCCACATGCACGACACGCACTCGGTGCGCTCTGTGTGCTAAGTTAATATAGGCATAGAGTGCGCCGAACATCACACATTCATGACTCTACAACACGCTAACTCACGCGACGAACGCGCGGCGCGGACGCGCGATTCGTTCGCTACAGGGTACGGTGTCACACAGTACAATACCGGCCCAACTCACCATGGGCCAATTAGTTCGGAGCGTGACCGGCTCGACCTGGAAGCGAAACGAACGGGGGTCAAACTTCTCAGCAGAGGGCGCCACCAAAGTCGGTCCCTACGTCGCTGGTCGTCTCTCGCTGGGCCTCCCTCGGGTAACCGGGTGTCTCACCTGGCGGGGACTGACCGCCGTAGGGCCGTAAAACACGGCACTGCGAGGCAGTGCCGGGCGCTCCTGCTGACACACCAATGACAGCCACACACATAGGTACGCAGCGGCACAATGCCGCGCGCGCCAAGAAGCCGCGCCTATATGGCCACCCAATGCCGTGCCCGTAGTGACAAGCACGAACACCCTGCAGCCGCGGGATTAAAGGCTACGCCTACGCCCGCCGCCACGCCCTCTTGCGAGGGCGCCGCGATATTCTCGAGTTCCAGCGAGTTTTATTGACATGTACCCCTCCCGTCATTTCCGTAGCTAACACGTGGCGACGAGCGAACTCATCTTACCGAGAAAAATGAATACGGGAACGACTTACGGCGTTCTTTCCACATTTGACCACCAGTTACAAGAGTGGAACAGTTTCAAGTCGTGAAAAAATCATTGGTTTGTTTCTAACGACATAACCGCTGAAACGGACAAAGCAACAATCAAAAGGAAGGCGATATTGTTAACGTCATTATGTGTATCCACGTTTAAACTTGCATGTGACCTGGCGTTACCCGACAAGGTGGAAGAATTGGGCTACGAGGCGATCATGAAACTTCTCGACGACCACTTTACACCTAAAAGGGTTGGGTTTGCGGAAAAGTCAATTTTCTATTTAGCAACACAACGATCAGGCGATGGTCGTACTCAATGGGCGGCCAGGATCAGGGGATTGGCGACTCACTGCGCATTCAAGAATTTGGAGGAGGCCTTGGTAGATAAGTTCATCATGGGCATGGCGGCAGGACATGAACGGGACCCCACCGAAGGTGTCTCCACGTTGTCGTCGTGGTGGGGCTTGAGCGTCTCAATGATCTTGCGAGCTTTCCCGGTAGAGCCACTCATGCCGGAAGGTCGCAAGTGAGGGATCAGACCAAGAGAGACACACACGCGAGGAATCCCGCTCGCTGCCTTCTGGTACGCGTCTGCTCATCAGACGTGGCTGTGAAGGCAGTGAGCGGGTGGGAAGAGAGGCCCTGTGATGGAGAAAGGGCGCAGGAGTAAGGGACCGCACCCTCTAAAAGGAAAAAGATGAAGAACACAGGCATTTGCAAAATGAGTCCCGACTGCTCAGCGGTCGGGGAATCCCACCCCGCTTCGGCGGGCTGCCCTCCGTACTCTGGGGTGGGCAACAAACGCCTTCCGCTTGCCAGTGGCAACTTGAGCCGAGGAGGCTCCCAATCGTCGTCATCCGAATCCGCTTCCTTTAAGGAGCTGATGGCGTACGATTGCGTAGTGGAGGGTTCGCCTGAGCGCCGGGGAGGTGCGGAGTCGGATTCCGGCTCCGCGCCTGACCTACTAACGGTCAGCTCGGCGGGCTCTGAAGACGGAGGAAGGAGGGCTGCTGTGGAGGGCGTCAAGCTCGTCCGCAAGCGGCCCAGACGGGAGGACGACAAGGAGTCGTCCTCCGAAGGCGAGTTTGCCTCCGCCCGCAAGATCCCCACCGCTAGGCGGGGCAGGGGCTGTGAGTGACTTTGTTTCCGCTGTGGTCAGCCCGGTCATCGGGCCGGCTCGTGCGAGGCCACGCCGCACTGCGTTGCATGTGCGGCTGTTGGCAAGCCGGCCGAGCACTGGGCTGGGGGAAGGGCCTGCGCGCCATCCGCCCCGACCAAGGGCAAGAGGTCCGCGGTCCGTACTTCGTTCCTCCCCGAGACGATTGGGTTGGGGACGTTGACGGCTCGGTGGCCCTTATAGTCTCGCGGGCCGCCCCTGGCTCCCCGTCCATCGAGAATATCACTCGTGGGCGGGGATATGTGGCGGCCCTTCTAGAAGACTGGGTGGCCGTCGGAGTCTATTTCTCTCCCAACCGCTCTCTCGCCGACTTCGAGGATTTCCTCGAGGGTTTGGGCGTCATCGTCGGTCGTAGCCATCCTCGCCCCGTGCTCGTATTCGGGGACTTCAACGCCAAGTCCACGGCTTGGGGTTCCCCGGCCACGGATGCGCGGGGAAGGGTGCTGGAGGAGTGGGCCCTAGAAGTGGGCCTACAGATCCTCAACCGAGGTTCCGTCAACACGTGCGTGCGACAGCGGGGCGGATCCATAGTGGACATTACGTTCGCTACCCCCGCTCTAGCGCACCGTGTCCAAGGCTGGCGTGTCATGGAGGAGGTGGAGACTCTGTCGGATCACAGGTACGTCCGATTCGACGTCTCCGCCCAGACCTCTGGCACTCTGGCCCGAACGGTCCCGGGCGGGATCGGTCCGCGTTGGGCGCTAAAGCGGCTGGACAGGGAGGCCCTCCTGGAGGCCTCGATCGTGCAGGCCTGGGTGACAGCACCGGACAGGCCTGTCGATATCGACGAGGAGGCAGATTGGTTCCGGGAGGCGATGTCGCAAATCTGCGACGTGGCGATGCCTCGGGTCCAGGCCTTGCCTGCCAAGCGTCAGGTGTACTGGTGGTCGCGGGACATTGACGTCCTGCGCAGCGCATGCGTGGCGGCGCGACGCCAGTACGCCAGACTTCGCAGGAGGCGTCGCCGCACTCCAGATGCGGCAGCCGCGGAGGTGGAGCTGTACGAGGGGTACAGAGAGGCGAAGATCGCCCTCCAGAATGTGATCGCGCGGGCCAAAGCCACGGCCCGCGAGGAGCTGCTGGAGACTCTGGACCGCGACCCGTGGGGGCGCACATATCTCATGGGACGGGGCAAACTTCGCCCGTGGGCCCCCCCACTGACCCAGAGTCTTCGGCCTCAGCTTCTGGAGGGAGTGGTGAGCGCTCTGTTCCCCTCTAGGGCGGAGCATACGCCACCACCCATGGTTCCGCCTTCTATGGCGCCTGACGCGGACGACGACGGAGACGACGACGACGTGCCTGAAGTAACCTGGGTAGAGCTGGGAGCGGCGGTGGGAAGGCTCCAAGCCAAAAACACCGCCCCGGGACCCGACGGCATACCTGGCCGTGCGTGGGCCCTGGCTCTCAGGGCTCTCGGGCCCCGACTGAGGGGGCTCTTTAGCGCATGTTGCGAGCGGGGCCAGTTTCCTCTCCGGTGGAAAACCGTTAAGCTGGTCCTGCTCAGAAAGGAGGGGCGCCCCGCAGACTTACCGTCTGCGTACCGCCCCATCGTGTTGCTGGACGAGGTGGGCAAGCTCTTTGAAAGAGTAATTGCAGACCGCCTCGTCACGCACATGAATGGGGTGGGGCCGGACCTGGCGGATAACCAGTTTGGTTGCCGCCGAGGGCGCTCCACCGTGAACGCAATCTTGCGCGTGAGGGCTCAGGCGGAGGAAGCAGTCGCACGGGGTGAGGTCGTCTTGGCGGTGTCTCTCGACATCGCCAACGCCTTCAACACCTTGCCCTGGAGTTGCATTAGAGCGGCCCTCGAATACCATCGGGTGCCGACCTACCTCCGCCGCATTGTCGGGGCCTATCTGGAAGAGAGGGCCGTCATCTACCCGGGTCGGGAAGGATGGAGTCGGCGAGAGATGTCGTGCGGTGTTCCACAGGGATCGGTTTTGGGGCCGCTCCTGTGGAACATCGGTTACGACTGGGTTCTGCGCGGAGCGTTTCTCCACGGCGTCGGCGTCATTTGTTACGCCGACGACACGCTGGTGACGGCGCGGGGTGAGACGCATCGGCAGGCGGCCATCTTGGCCACAGCTGGAGTTGCGCAAGTCGTTGAGAGGATCCGGCGGCTGGGTCTCGAGGTGGCCCTGCAAAAGTCCGGGGCCCTGTGTTTCCATGGGCCCCGGAAACGACCACCCTCGGGATTCCACATCGTGGTGGGAGGGGTTCGCATCGGCGTCGAGTCGACGATGAAGTACCTGGGACTCGTCCTCGACAGCCGGTGGAACTTTGGGCCTCACTTTCGGCAGCTGGCGCCGAAATTGATGGGCGCCGCGGCTGCTCTATCGCGGCTGCTCTATCGCGGCTGCTGCCCAATCTTGGGGGGCCCAATGCTCCTGCCGGAGGCTCTATGGGGGGATCGTGCGGTCCATGGCCCTTTATGGGTCACCTGTGTGGGCGGACACCTTGACGGCCCGCAACGTCGCTATCCTGCGGAGACCGCAGCGGGCGATGGCCATCAGGGTGATAAGGGGGTACCGTACGATCTCCTTTGAAGCGGCGAGCCTCCTTGCCGGATCGACGCCCTGGGATCTGGAGGCGAGAGCCCTCGCGCTGAGATATCAGCAGCGTGAGGAGGCGCCTGGACGGAGGGAGCTCCGCCAGATCCTAGTGGCAGAGTTGAGAGAACGACTTGCGCAACCCAGCGCAGGGCACGCCGCAATAGCGCGGTAAGGCCCGTGATGGAAGAGTGGCTGGAGAGGCGTCATGGCGCCCTCAGCTTCCGGCTGACGCAGGTACTCTCGGGACATGGTTGTTTCGGGAAGTACCTGTGTCGCATAGGCCGGGAGCAAACGCCCGGTTGTCACCTCTGCGTTTGCCCCGAGGACACGGCCATGCACACTTTGCTGGCGTGTCCTGCGTGGGCGACGCAGCGCCGCGAGCTAGTCGCGGCAGTCGGTGGTGACCTCTCGCTTCCGGCCGTGGTTCTGTCCATGGTCAGGAGCGAGACTGCGTGGGAAGCCGTCGCACTATGGACGGGATTTCGAGCCTCCCTTTTGTAGGATTTTTTGAAAAATGAAGTTGCTTTTTTGGTTGTTTCAAGTATGCAGTCTTGTCGAGACCATCAAAGCATTGAATTTTACAGTAGTCACAACTTTTTTATTTTTATTTAACACCATAAAATACCTACTTATATGTTTCAAATGTATGAAAATGGAATTTGTTTTCGTCATAACTTTTTTGTGTTTTGAGATGTAAAGCTGAAACTTATATATTTGATTGCTGAGTGGGTAATGAAGCCATGTGACCTTTGACCTTGACCCCGACCGCTCCGATTTACGAGATATGAATTAATGAAAATTTCGTTTTACAGGGTACTGTTATTACGGAAAAATACCTTAAAATAATTATTTTAGTACTTTTCACTCTCAAAAATTATTACAGAGTTACTAACGAAGCCCTAAGACTTTTGACCTTGACCTTGAACGGCCCCTTTAAAAAGATATATATTAATGAAAGAAACATATTTTGATGACTTTATTATTGCGGTAATGTACCTTGTACTGTCCTGTATTGTTACTAAATTAATAATAGGTATGCCTATTGTAGCACACATATTTATTATAGTATGATACTATATGTTTTTGGACCTTGAACATAAGCGTCCCATTTAAAAACTGTAACTTAAGTAACAAAAAATAAACAATACTTCACATTATTATCTTATATTGTGGGTAAATAAATAAAATACATAAAAATATAAAAACAAAATAATAAAAAAATAACCATCATATAAACTAGGTAACTATATAGCTAACTATCCTTAATATTTATAAACAAAGAAAGAAAAAAGTAAAATTAATCGAAGTCAAACTGGTTTCCTGCATCTACAAATTCAAAATTTTCTTTATCTGGGCTACATAATAATAATTTGGCTTCATCTGACAATGGCTTATGCCGAAGTCGACATATCTTGGGTCTGATGCTGGACAGGTATGGGTCAGAAGAAATCAATAAGTTATGGATAATATCTTCATTTGTTGCAGTTCTACTAACTTTTCTCGAGTGGTAGGCTCTAAAATTTTTGAAATCCTTATTACGCGCTTCAGAAGCCTCCTCAGAGAGTTTGCCAATTGGAATAAAGTTATGGTATTCAATTATGTCGGCACCATGCATAAGTAATTTGTGCACACTAGACGGCATATAATACCATGCATATAACTCAATGTATTTGTTATATGTTGCATTACAATATTGCCGAAACCTATCCACGTCAACAAACTCTCCACGTGAGACTACCTGAAGAATCACTGCAAATCTTCTGACGAGTTCTTCATCAACGCCTGTGATCTGCGCTGTTACTTGGGGATTTGCAAAAAATCTTCTTGCAGTGTTTCCGTCATTAGTAGTTCCTGCACCTTGTTTAACTATGTCTACAAGTAGCCCCATTTCATTTCGAAACTTTTCTTGGATGGTCTTCTTTTTGTTGGCTAATAGAAGCTTGTGCTCTTCTCCTTTAGCTTGCCATTTCTTAAAATCTAGGCGGTACGCGATATGCAACACGCATTCCATACATCTAATCCGAGCATGAAGGGATGATAAGCCAAACTTAAACATGTCTACGGAAGGACTTCTTTGCGATACTATGTCGATGACATTCATTTCTTTCGGCTTCGCGTGACAGATATCACATACTGCTGTTGATGTATCTGAAAGATGTGATGTTATCTTACCATCAATCATGGTCAAATGGAGTTTGTGATTGACATTTGCTTCTTTAACTATTGTTGGATGCAGTTCGGAAATTTCTTTTTCAATCGACAGCATTTCTTCTTTTATATTCAGATCGTTTTCCTTTGCAAATTTAAAATAAATAGGTCTACAGTAAAAAGTAGAAGATGCATTCGGATTTTCCCATACGACTTCATCAGTATCTCTAATCAGTTTTAACGGTACGAATGAGCACATAAAGACACTCGAATCATCACCCTCCATTATCTGTTTATAATTACTTTGTCCAGATGCACCATCAAAACCCCATTTACTGACAAGAGTCATGTTACTGCCAGTAACATCTGTATCCACAATTTTAAAAAGCCTTTTAACTGTTATATCCAAAACTGCTTGCAGTTTTATTTTAACCTCACCCTCAGTTATTATCATGTCTTCTTTGTCCACATAGCACTCTTTTTTCTCATGTTGTATGACATCGTACGATGGGAAAAAATCACAACCCATATCTTTTGTAGTCTGTCTCATTATTTTATATTGCCATTTTGATAATTTTAATGAAGTTTTCAATGCCAGTGCTTTGTCTGCGGGATATATTCGCTTTGTAGGTTTCAAGCAGGCTCGAAGCATTGTTGCATCTTCAAGGTGTTTTATTAAATGCTATGCAATAATACAGCTAAATCCATGTGGTCTTCATTTTCAGCTTTCTTCACTAAAGCGTATGCTAAAGTATCAAAATCGTTATCAGCGAGAATACTTTCAGTTCTTCTTCTTTTTTGAAGTGGACTGAGGTCCGTAAATTCTTTCCGAGTTGCAAATGTAGTCGTTGACGTCGACACGGAAACACTGTGGGGCACAAGAAATTCTCGTGATGTACTAGGCACTGGGATTGGCAACACATTTGTGGATTCATCTACGTCTTCATGTCTACTACTTGAAAGCTCTTCATGTCTTAAACAAGTAGTGCTTATTTGAATAGATTCTGGCCATTGTACTTCTAAATCCAACCAATTAGCGAACTTGCTTAAAAAGGTTTTCCGCGTGCTGTGAACAGATTTCCACTTTCGTTTCAAATTACTTGTGTATGTAGAACAAAACGATTTAAGGTTTGCTTTTTCGTCTTCCGATAGAGGCAATTCCACTGAAGTTAACACTTTTTGAAATAATGCATCTGCAGCAAAAGAATTTTGTCTTAGATACACAAAAATATCAAGATTTGACACCAGACCTTCCATAATGAATTACTGAAAATTTGCGCTAGGAGAACGTTAGGGTACGAATCAATGATGATAAGTGAACTAACAAATAGCTACATTCGGTATTTATACTACTTACATTTAGACCCTAAGCCATTTCTCGGAACCATATAAATTTTCTAGATGATCCAATAGTAACCTACAATAACAACAAATCGGTAACTACAATCAATTCGACATTCTTTAACAAAAGAAAAGGGCTATTTGTGTTACCGGCATTCTTTAACAAAAGAAAAGGGTTATTTGTATTACCGGTAGTTATTACCTGGTCTCATTATATTACTTCACAGATGTCAATATTTTGGTTTTGCTAATGGGTCCTTATCTGCCACATTGTTTATTATATTGTTCCACACAGGTGACACCAATAATTTTAGTGTTATTTGACCCTTATCTGCGCCATTGTTTATTATTTTTGTTTCACAGCTGACACCAAATGTTTTTTTTTTGTTTTGCTTATTAAATCCTTACCTGCCTCACTAACTATTGATCTTATTACACAAGTGTTACCAAATGTTTATGATTAAATTAAGATTTACTAACTAGGCTCTTGTCGGCCCCTATCAATACCTAGAACTGGAACTAAATAATAATCATGCATCCCCACTGACTACCAGTTAAGTAATTAAGAAACGACTGTTAAACCAATTGGGTACATTGAGATTTTTTATGAGGTGAATTGGTATAATTCTCATTTTCTGATTATCTTTTTTGATTCAATAACACAACGGCTTAAAATAATATTTATACTTATGATTTCAAACTGTCAAGCTCATAAGATTTCTTGGGGACACCCAAATAATCATACTTGTCATTTTTTAATTTGAACAGTTAGTTTTTGAAGGTCAAAAAGCATATACTTATTATCAATTTAGTAACAATACAGGACAGTACAAGGTACATTACCGCAATAATAAAGTCATCAAAATATGTTTCTTTCATTAATATATATCTTTTTAAAGGGGCGTTCAAGGTCAAGGTCAAAAGTCTTAGGGCTTCCTTAGTAACTTTGTAATAATTCTTGAGAATGAAAAGTTAAAAAAAATATTATTTTAAGGTACTTTTCCGTAATAACAGTACCCTGTAAAACGAAATTTTCATTGATTCATATCTCGTAAATCGGAGCGGTCGGGGTCAAGGTCAAAGGTCACATGGCTTCGTTATCGACTCAGCAATCATATATATAAGTTTCAGCTTTACATCTCAAAACACAAAAAAGTTATGAGGAAAACAAATTCCATTTTCATACATTTGAAACATATAAGTAGGTATTTTATGGTGTTAAAGCAAAAAAAAAAGTTGTGACTACTATAAAATTCAGTGCTTTGATGGTCTCGACAAGACTGCATACTTGAAACAACCAAAAAAGCAACTTCATTTTTCAAAAAATCCTACGAAAGGGAGGCTCGAAATCCCGTCCATAGTGCGTCGCCTCCTTCTGCGAGGAGGTGATGGCAACCAAAGAGGGAGCGGAGAGGGAGAGAGAGGCAGCTGCCACTCTCCCTTCCCGCGCCAGACGCACCGGGCGCCGGAGGCCGCGTGACGACCTCCAGCCACCCTAGTGTGTGGCCTGCGGGCGCTGGGTTGGGGGACCCACCGCCCGATCAGTAACAGGCCCGAGTAGGCGACGCGACGTGTTCCACGCGCGCCACTCAGCAGGACGTGGGGCTAGGCCCCACAAAAGAGAGGTCCGCCAGGGGCTGGCGGACCAAGACCTGCCGGGGTTGCGGTGCATGCTTTTGCGAATCCCGTGACCCCGGCCTACGGTCAAGTGACGGAACACCGTGGTGCTTTTAGCCGGTAAGAGTCCGGCACACCCCCCCGTCTTCCCCAGACGGGGGATAGTCCATGAGGATTTCCCCACGTTAAAAAAAAAAAAAAAAAGGTCCGGGTGTCCAGGCTGACTAAGCACATCGACATGCGCATAGTGGGCCTGGATGACTCCGTGACGGAGGAGGAAGTTGTGGTCGCCGTCGCCAGGACTGGGGGGTGCTCTGCCGAGCTCGTCAAGGCGGGCACCATCCGTCCTGACAACACGGGCATGCAAACCCTTGTGGTGAGCTGCCCCGTGACGGCGGCCAGAACTGTGTCGGAGGGCCGAAGGCTCTCGGTGGGATGGGTGTCTGCGCGGGTAAAACTGCTGGAACCCAGACCTCTGAGGTGCTACCGCTGCCATGTGGGCAACCACACGGGAGCTATGTGCCCCTCGGAGGTGGACCGCAGCGGACTTTGTTTCCGCTGTGGTCAGCCCGGTCATCGGGCCGGCTCGTGCGAGGCCACGCCGCACTGCGTCGCATGTGCGGCTGTTGGCAAGCCGGCCGAGCACTGGGCTGGGGGAAGGGCCTGCGCGCCATCCGCCCCGACCAGGGGCAAGAGGTCTGCCGCCGCCGCCGCCTCTGCCGCCGCCGCGGCTTCCGTCGCCGCTTCTGCCGCTGCTGCTGTGGGTGCTGCGACTCTAGATACTCGGGAGGGGACTGAAATGGAGTGCCAGTAATGGTCCCATTGCAGCCTCCTCCAGAGACAAGTCGGCCGCTGTGCTATTGCGCAGTGGCTGATGCCTGTGGACGGTGAGCGTGGGTGGCTCGCCGTCCGATACCAGGCTGAGTCGACGACGCGTTGTGTTCCACGCGCGTCTCAAGGAGCCGTCAGCACCAGGGACGGGGCCCCATAGGGTCGGTGCCTGCTAGGGTTGCGGAATTTGTTCGAAAGAGTTACCGCGGCCCTGGAACGCAAAGGGCACAAGAGGAACACGGGTGGGTTTTAGTCAGTAAGAGTCTGAAACTCCCTACCGCTCCACCCAGGGCGGGAGGGGTCATTTGATGATTTCCCATCCAAAAAAAAAAAAAAAGGGGCCCCCGTGTGCTGTGGCGAGTTGTCGCTGCTGTGGTTCTCGAAGGAAAAAAGGAGCGGCGGGGATATGCGAATGGTTTTATGCAAGTGTAGGACATGCGGTGTGCGGGGAATGGGGAGGGCAAATGTCAGCCTAACGAGATTTTTTATAATTTCGAATTGCGGGTTTGCGTAAAATTGTTAGATTGACGTTTATGGCGTCAACATGCTCCGCCGCCTTGAGAATACGCAGTGTTCTCAAAAGTAAAAGTAAACGAGTAAATAATGTTAAAGGTAAAATAAATTAAACTAAAGTTAAAGAACTAGGCAGTTGGAGATTATGTTTGTATAAAAACTTATTGGGATAGTGATGGACACAATTTTACAATAGGTCTTTTGAGGTGACCGGTAGCCGTTTTAACCAGCGCGACGCGAATGTTACCGTCTTTGCCGGGATATACTTCAGTAATTATGGCCAACGTAGCGGGGGAATATCGTCTTGATGAATGAGAACTACTGTACCGATCTTTATATTGTCTACTTGAGTTAACCATTTCTGTCTAACCTGAAGATTGTGAAGATATTCGGAACGTCATCTGTTCCAGTAGCTACACACATCTGGTCTAATAATTGTTTCCGACAATTAAGGGACTTCGCCCCATCGGGAACATTCTCGACAGGCAGTGAAGTTAAAGGTGAGGCCATTGGTGAGGCGTGTAAATAGCCTACACCTTTGTGTAGGTTGTGAGAGAATTTGAATTACGAACCTATGTTAAAAAGTGTAATGGCGGACCTCAAAATAAATTAATTTCCCCTTTGATGAATCCGCGAGAAACCAATACCAAAAGAGTTATTAGCAGCAAAACATGCCCACGTACCTTGGCAATCCAGAGATCCCACTCAGACCCAGGGTGACGGGAAGATACCACGTTCATGCGCGCTTGATGGTCTTGTAGGTATAGGCTGCCGGCCGGCGAGTAAAATCTTGTTGAATCCACCGGTGGAATGGTTAAAACTCCAAAAATCAACACTGCACTATAAGTTCTCAATGAAGCACAGATGCAGGTCCAATTATTTTACGAGTATCATCAAGGTTTCACCAAAAAAAGAATTTTCAAAAGGCGGAGCGACCGCACAAACAGTGTTGCGCGCGGTCACACGAAGAAGTCTGCGCGCTAACGCCCTCTATCGGCCACATGGCGAGAAAACTCAAGAAAGTTTAGATACATGGGCGCTGCGGCAACAAAGATTGGTGCGAGGATTCATCAATTGAGAAACTAAAATATTTAATTTGAGATACTAACATATTATGCGTATTATATGACAAATCCTAAAATATTATTATTTTATTTTTTTATATTGAAAAAGGCATTGACGCTTCACCAGCCATAATGAAATGAGCCTCTTTATAAGGATAGAGGTTCTGGATACGGCTCCTCAGATAAAAGACAGAGTGGTCGTGAATTCAGAACTGCCTCAATTTGAATTAGAACAGTCAGAAGCTCCTCGTAAGTGAGAAGTTGAGAACCAATTATGCGGTATAAATGGGTTTTAATTTTAATTGATTTTATGTTGGAATCCCACAAACCCCCAAAGTGTGGAGCGCGGGGAGAAATCATTTTCCATTCCATGCGGTAACAATCTGACAGTAGGTTCTGTAACTGAGCTTTTCCTCCAACGAAATTAGTACCGTTATCTCAATATTAACACGACACAGGTCCACGGCGAGATATAAACCGTTTAAAAGCGGAAATGAATGTATCAGAAGATATATCAGTTACCAGTTCAATATGAACTGCTTTGGTAACAAGACATATAAAAACACATATATAAGCCTTTTTACTTCTTTGACCGCGCTGCCCATAATGTTACTTTAATTGGGCCAGCGTAATCGACACCAGTATGTACAAAAGCTTTCGATTCCTGTACGCGACAAGTAGGCAGGTCGGCCATTTTTGGACTTATATTTGAAGCTTTAAAGCAAAAGTTACAGCGAACTCAGAAGATTGGGGCCAGTATGACAATGAACGCAGTGAAAATAATCTATTAAAATATGAGTAATGTTATCATGTTTAGGTAAATAAGCAGGATGCTTAGCTTCATAAGGAAGGTTTGCATTAGATAATCTACCTCCGATCCTAATGATGTAGTTTTCGTCTATAAACAGATCGAGACGTTTAAGTGGCGAGCGTAAATTACCCTTTTGAATGTCTGTATACAGTTGTTTTTAAAGTGATGATTTTGCACAGAACGGATTAAGTACATTTCAGCTTTATTCAACTCCGGAACGGTAATTACACTTTTACAATCTTCGCGTGGAATAATAATACGTAAAAATCTCAGTATGTAAACTAAAATGTGCAAGATTTTATTCCAAGATGAAAATTTCTGTGAAATAGTAAAAAATAAATCTGATTCCAGAGAAGCGGACGTATTGTTTGTTAACAATTTGAATTCAGGTAATTTTTCACAAGAGGTAGGGGTAAACGGAGTAATACATTCTGTGTACTAAGCATCGGGAATTTGTCAATAAAACAAAAAATACAAATTATTCATCTAAATTTATTTTATCGCCTTCAAAGTAGGACCCATCGCTTGCAATACAACATCTCCAACGCTTCACCCAGTCTTCCATACATTTTTCATAGGCTATTTGCGGTATGGCCTTTAGCTCATTCAGCGAATTTTCTTTTTTGGCTTCTATCGACTCAAAACGTTTTCCTCGAAGTGGTAATTTTAACTTGGGAATTAAAAAAAACTCAGACGGAGCCATATCAGGTGAATACGGTGCTTGGTCGAGAACTTTTGTTGAATTTTTCGCTAAAAACTTTTTCACTATAATGGCTGTGTGTGATGGTGCATTATCATGGTGCAGCATCCATGAGTTGTGTTGCCACAAATCTGGACGTTTTCGGCGGATACTCTCACGCAAACGCTTCATGACGCCTAAATAATATTCTTTATTCACTGTTTCTCCCTCTGGAAGGAATTCGGAGTGAACCACAGTAGGGTATAATTGGGGATTCTGGAATCATTTGTTCTCGCTTCGCTCGAACTGCATGATCCCAGAATCCCCAATTATTTTTATCGAGCGGTGACTAATCAGACTACAGACGATATGATTTGTAACATAGGTATTGTTGATTGAGATTGATCTATTTCAAGCACAATGTGGCATCGTATACATAAATATACTAATAGGGTAGATATGATCCAACTTAGAACACAATGCAATAGCGCATATTCAAATATTATGATTGTTTCAGACAGTTCTTAATATAATATATTCCTTTCACAGCAATCAAATAAAAACATTGAGGAAAATGTATAGCATGTTGCATCCAAGGATCGTCGTAAATCTCCCAATCTTCTATAACACCACCACATGAGAAACACGCTGCTTTATCATTTACACCGTTTCCAAAATAAAAAAATCCGGCTTCAGCCATTTCCATCACTAATCTTCTCCTTGAATTAGCCGTTGCCCAATAATGTCTAAACGAAATTTCACGCATTTTATACGCATTATACATGTCATAACGAGGGCTACATTTATTTTGAGACATTTTCTATTCACTCACTATATAGTTCTTCATACAGATAATTATAAAGGTGAAATGACATCGTACTGCGGTAGCCAGCAATTTATAATTATTAATATTTGATGGAATTGGTAGGGATAGAGGATTTGAAAATTAAACAAGCAAATATTTATTTCAAAAATGTATTTTCTATACACCAGTTATTTAAACATATTACATTTTTTAAAACACATATTTTATTATGATAAATACAACTATAGACATCATGAGAATGTTCATATTTATTGTACAAGCTTAAAAAATTAGGACAACCTTTATCTTCTATATTATTTATATTATTATTATTCAACATATTTTTTAACCACAACACTTTTTCTAAACCTTTGGTGTAAACACTTTTATCTCTTAAAATATCTACAATCAAATTCTGATGATTCGAGTAGGGTATAAATCCATCTCTCCAGAATATTCTTCTATTATGTTCAATCCAACTGACTTGTCATTTTTCTGGTTTCGTCAAATCGTAAAATGGAAATGGCGGCTTAATTAAAAACACCTGAATTTTGTTATTCAATAATACAGCAAATTCTTTAATGATAAATTCATTTGTTTCTGTTTTAAAACCTTGAACATCTACAATGGCTGTCATGATAATCTGCGCACTATGTTACTTAAAGGTTTATATTCCACAAGTCGATCATTAATAATTAAACAATATCCAGTTGTGTTATCTGGTATTGGCGCTGAACATTCAATCTCCAACCGTACATCTACGGGGCCTGTTTTCAAACTATCGTTTTGTCTTGAACGGTCTATAATAAAGAGAGGAGCCTTCTCCTTAAAATCGATCAAATTAAGCAAGGGGTCTGCAGGACAATTGTAATACGACTGACGAAATTTCACATACATTTCATATAATATATTGTATTTGTTCTCAGAAAAATTTAAGCTTAGAGGCTCGTAGGGATTGGTGAAGCGTCAATGCCTTTTTCAATATAAAAAAATAAAATAATAATATTTTAGGATTTGTCATATAATACGCATAATATGTTAGTCTCTCAAATTAAATATTTTAGTTTCTCAATTGATGAATCCTCGCACCAATCTTCATTGTCGCAGCGCCCATACGTACCCAAACTTTCTTGAGTTTTCGCGCCATCCGGCCGATAGAGGGCGTTAGCGACAGTCCTCCTTGTGTGACCGTGCGCAACGCTGTTTTGTGCGGTCGCACCGCCTTTTGAAAATTCCTTTTTTGGTGAAACCTTGATGATACTCGTAAAATAATTGGACCTGCATCTGTGCTTCATTGAGAACTTATAGTGCAGTGTTGATTTTTGGAGTTTTAACCATTGCACCGGTGGATCCAACAAGATTTTGCTCGCCGGCCGGCAGCCTATACCTACAAGACCATCAAGCGCGCATGAACGTGGTATCTTCACATCACCCTGGGTCTAAGTGGAATCTCTGGATTGCCAAGGTACGTGGGCATGTTTTGCTGCTAATAAGTCTTTTGGTATTGGTTTCTCGCGGATTCATCAAAGGGGAAATTAATTTATTTTGAGGTCCGCCATTACACTTTTTAACATAGGTTCGTAATTCAATTTCTCTTACAATCTACCCAAAGGTGTAGGCTATTTACACGCCTCACCATATTTTTTGGTCCTTCGGAGCCGCACAAATAACCAGTTACCTAGATTTTTGCGTAATTGTTTGGTAAAAATCATATAGGTTCAATAACGCACAATAGGTACTTATTGATTTACGTAAACTTTTGGTAAATTATTGCCTATAAAACGCATCGTAATTGACAATAGAATTTACGTGGTTTCTTGGTAAATCTGTTCAATTATTTATTCGCTTACATAGAACGACATTACGTATGTATTGGTAAAGTTCATTCTATGTAGGTAACCGCATTTTAAAATACGCTTTGATAAAAAGGAAATAAGTAGGTAGTTACCAACTCATTTCGGCTTTGTATTTTTTCTGTTATTGTCTTCGTTTGTTATTTAACAAAATGACGGATAGTCAACTGAAGCCAGAAGATTTACTGACGATTCTTCATGAAAAGAAAGGATTGTTATTTAAACGCATTAATCGATTGTATGATTTATCAAAAAATATATCGTCGTTCGATTCGAGGAAAAATGAGAGTTTTATGACTGAGTCAGAGACAATTGATGACATTCGAGATAAATTTGAATCCTTTGTCGATCAAATAAATCAAATAAACATGAGTTTAAAACCTGGTTCGAGTGCCGACTATGCTTGTTTAGAATCCTTTGAAGATTTGTATATTCATATTAAACGTGTTAGGAATAAAATAAACAGTAATCAATCGCCATCAACACCCAGTAGTACCTCAAAGACTCTTTTTGAACCGCTTAAAATAAAGTTGCCTCCTATTGCGCTGCCGTCTTTCGACGGGAAAACTGAGAATTGGCCTGTTTTCTATGAGTCATTCACGTCAAATATTCATGATAATGATCAGCTGACTGACTCGCAGCGTGTGCAGTACTTGGTAGGTAGGCTTATGCACAACGCATTGAAGGTTACCGCTGGAATTGTGCCCACGGGTGATACTTACAAGTTTTTATGGGATAGTTTAGTTAAAAAACATCAAGATAAGCGATCACTGGGTACGCATTATTTAAATAACATATTGGGTTTAAAAAATTGTTCATATAACGCTAATAGTCTCGATTCTTTCATAGAAACATTTAGTGCATCTATTTCTGCCTTGAAACAACTTGGGATTTCGGATCTTGCTGATTTTATTCTTTTGCATTACGCAATGAGAAAAATCGATTCACAGACTATTCAATCGTTTGAACTTTCCATACGAGATGTTGAAATTCCCACAACGAAATTATTGATAAGTTTTGTTCAAGATCAGGCAAGGATATTGACACGCTCGAATTTGTCTCATTCGAACGCGAGAAACTTTAGTAGCCACCCCGCTTCCGCGCCTCGCGAGTCACGCACACAAACAAAAGCGTTTGTTGTGAGCGAGTCACCTGGTTCACCCGCGATCGCGGTTCCATGCTGCGCGTACTGTAATGATAACGCTCATGTTCATTTGTATAACTGTGCTAAGTTTAAATCCGCATTGACTCCTAGAACAAGGTTCGAGTTCATTAAATCTAAACGTGGGTGCGCGAATTGTCTGAGCACATTGCACGGATTGAGTAACTGCAAGTCAACATCAGTCTGTGACTTATGTAAAAAACGCCATCATACACTATTACATTTTGATAAAAAAAATAAACCGCAAACAGCTGATGTTAAAGCGACGAATTGCAATGTAGTCGTCGCGTCGCCTCCCACGCCGCAGTCCCTCGCGCCCCCCGCTACGTCCTTGTCTGTCCCGGTTTCCGCCGCGGTGCCGCGCTCTTATGTTCATTGCGATAAGGTCGATATTTCCGCACGGGTGATTACGTCTGATTCGTGTGATGTGACGCCAGCGTCTTCGGCTCACAACTCGGCCGTGTTATTTGCAGCTGATGCAGCGAAGGCTAAGGAGATAGTGCTGTTATCGACAGCTCAGGTTTATGCGCGAGCTAAAAGTGACAGTGCGGGTCACAAAACAATAGTGAGGTGCTTAATTGATAATGGCTCGCAGAATAATTTAATAACTACAGCCTGTTGTAGAAAACTTAATTTACTGATAATTCCTTTGAGTAATTCCTTCGTTAAAGGAGTTGGTTCTGTATCGCGACCGATAATAGGTTACGTACATTTAGATATCGAGTCTCGCGTATATCCGGATCAAAAATATACTATTCACGCGTTAGTAGTTGAGTGCATTACGGACCAGCTACCATCGTACCATGTTAAGTGGGATAGCCATGTAGACTTCCACACGCTTCCGCTCGCAGATTTAAGCTGGAATATTCCAGGGGATATTGACCTAGTGTTGGGCGCTCAACTGTTTCCGTACATTTACTTGGGGAATAAAGTCGATCTTGGTTCACGCGCCCCACCTGCATTATTGACCACATTCGGGTATATCTTTATGGGTGATTTTCCGCATAATAGTGATAATTTAAATTTACCTGACTCTTCTTTCACGGCATTGGCTCTCAATGATTTATTACAAAAGTTTTGGGAATTGGAAGAAATTAATAATAAACGTTTTTTCTCTCCTGAGGAAACCGAATGTGAAAATATTTTTTCCTCGACCGTTTCACGGGACGATGTGGGACGTTATACCGTCGCGTTACCTTTTAGTAAGGATCCCGCCGAGCTGGGTAACTCCCGCACCGCCGCGTACCGGCGGCTTATTGCGCTTGAAAGGAAACTCCGCCAATCGCCGATGTTGCGGAAAAATTATAATGCAGTGATCAAAGAGTACATCGACAATGGTTACTTAAGTCAAGTCGACGAATCTGCCATTTCCGATGACGGGTACTATATCCCTCATCACGCTGTTGTTCGGCCAGACAAACCGATGCCGCGCATTGTATTGGATGCTAGTGCGAGAACTCATACAGGGTTATCTTTAAATGATGTACTCCATATTGGTCCAAATTTACAAACAGATTTGTTTATTCTTTTAATAAATTTTAGATTATTTCTCATCGCTCTAAATGCTGATATTAAACAAATGTATTTACGTGTTGGTGTACCCGTTGACCAGCGTAAATACCTACGCATTTTGTTTCGATTCAATGAGAACGAACCTGTGCGAACCTTCGCTTTTAATCGCTTACCTTTCGGACTTAAGTCGAGTCCTTACCTAGCTATGCGCACTGTGCGACAGCTGGCCTCTGACAGTCCGCATCTTCCCGAAGCTGCTAAAGTAGCAGAGACCAGTCTCTATATGGACGATCTGGTGCATTCTGTGAATAATGAAGACACCGCCATGCAGCTATCGCATGATCTTGTAAAGATGTTTAAATCGGGCGATTTTGACCTTGTTAAATGGTGTAGCAATTCACCCGTTCTTTTAAACAGTCTTCCCGACTCGCATCGTAAGTCCCTCGATTTTCACGCTGGGAGTGATGTGTCTAAGGTTCTAGGCCTTTCGTGGGAACCTTCTCAGGATAATTTCTTCTTCACTTCCGCCCAAGTAGCTGAGAAATGTACTAAGAGAAATATACTCTCGATAGTCGCACGCTTATTTGATGTTCTCGGTTTGGTCGCCCCCGTAATCTTTTATGCCAAGTTGCTCATCAAAGAGTTATGGCTGAGCAATATTGGTTGGGATGATCCCGCTCCTGACGACATTTGTAAACGCTTCTCCGTTCTCATGCAAGAGTTTCCATTGCTGGATACATTACGCATACCACGCCATGTGGGTGTCACCGATGATTGTTCCGTTCGGATAGTCGCGTTTGCTGATGCTAGTATGGGTGGGTACGGGTGTGTGATTTATGTACACTCTAATGGTCCGTCCGGTGTCATAGTCCGCTTACTTTGTGCGAAATCAAAGGTTTCACCTACCAAAGTCACGACTCTTGCACGTCTGGAGCTATGTGCCGCCGTGCTCATGTCAAAATTGGTAAAAACTTTCGCGTTCGCGATACTTACGCTTTACGTGTTCCTATTGCAGGAATTTACACTCTTCTCCGCACCGCTGCTCAGTCTTTGTCAGCAATAGAGTCGCTCAATGTCAGGAGAACTTGGGTTCTCAACATTTTTACCATGTGGCAGGTGTTGAGAATCCAAGCGACTGTCTATCTCGTGGCATCCTTCCTTCCCAGTTAGTGTCGCATGAACTTTGGTGGAACGGCCCCTCTTGGCTTCGTTGTGCCCCTGAGGATTGGCCCGTCAAACCGTTCTCTCCTATTAATTGTGGGGAACTTCCCGAGCATAAGGCAAATGTCTTAACAGTGACCACGCAAGTAACACAACCCCTTCTATATCGACTTGCTCAACGTACCTCATCATGGGATAAATTGTTGCGCATTGTTTCTTATATATTGAAATTCGCTAGACCAAAGGTTCATTGTGAACCTCGTTCTATTCAGGGTTTGTCAGCTGCGGAACGAGAGATAGTATGCGCTGTGCAATCTGTTCATTTTGCAAATGAGATTAAGCTCATCAAATCTGGGAAATTGCTTCCAAAGAAACTCCAAAGATTAGCTGTCTTTTTAGATGAAGAGGGAATATTACGCATTGGCGGAAGGCTTTCGAAGTCGCATCTTCCATTTGACGCTAAGCATCCCTTTTTACTTCCCAAACATGACCATGTTGTGGATTTAATAATCCGTCATTACCATGTGATGAATTGTCACACTGGACCGGGACTACTCATGTCTATTCTAAGACAGCGATTTTGGATACTAGATGCCAGGACTGTCATTAGGTCCAAGTTGCGACAATGCAACACATGTTTTCGGGTAAATCCGACGCATCCCATTCCAGTGATGGCAGACCTGCCTGAATACCGAGTATCGGAAGCAAAGGCGTTTGTCCACACTGGAGTGGATTATGCTGGTCCCATACGCATAACCCTCACTCGTCGCAGAGGCCAACACGCCCAGAAGGCGTATATCTGTTTATTCGTTTGCTTGGTAACCAAGGCCGTCCATGTAGAGTTAGTCTCTGATTTAACCTCGGATGCCTTTTTAGCCGCGTTTAAACGCTTTATCTCGCGTCGAGGGCCAGTGTCTTACGTTTATTCGGACAATGCTACCAATTTCGTTGGTGCTAAGGCCCAACTAGATGAGCTTTATAGATTCTTATTAGATTCAAGTTTCAAGTCGTCTCTTTTACACGAGTTATCGACCCGCCGCATAACGTGGAAAATGATCCCACCACGCTCCCCACATTTTGGAGCCATGTGGGAAGCGAATGTTAAAACATTAAAAACGCACCTTTATCGTGTGATCGGAAATCAGCTTCTCACTTATGAGGAGTTACAAACTATACTCATTCAAATAGAGTGCATTATGAACTCGCGCCCTCTGAGCGTTTTGTCTTCCGATCCCCATCCCGAAGTTATTACTCCCGCTCACTTTTTGATGTCGACTCCATTGCAGTACTTGCCGGCAGCCGATTTGTCTGGTCAGCGCATTAATTTGTCCCAGCGCAAACAGTTGTTAGATAGCATGGTCCAATCCTTCTGGAAGAAATGGCACCTAGAGTATCTGCATACGCTGCAAGTCAGGCAAAAATGGGCAACTCCGGACAAACCCGTAGAAGTTGGAACTGTCGTACTTGTGGGACAGGATAATTCAGCTCCTCTAAGCTGGCCATTAGGAATTATAACTGAGGTTTATAAAGGCACGGATAATGTATCTCGTGTTGCAATGGTAAAGACGAAGTTCGGTAACTTTAAACGTGCCATTGTTAAATTATATCCTATTCCAACGCAATAAACGTTAACTCGTATACGATACTCATAGTCTTAAGGTTTAGGTTACGGTAACGTTTGTTTTTCGCATTTAGTCGTAGAGCTTAAACTTTTTCTGATCATAATCTATGTCAGTAAATACTTATAATTTTATTTCACTTTTCGTTTTGAAAGCACTCGCGTCCTTCCAAAGCCCCCGAGCATGGTGAAGCGTCAATGCCTTTTTCAATATAAAAAAATAAAATAATAATATTTTAGGATTTGTCATATAATACGCATAATATGTTAGTCTCTCAAATTAAATATTTTAGTTTCTCAATTGATGAATCCTCGCACCAATCTTCATTGTCGCAGCGCCCATACGTACCCAAACTTTCTTGAGTTTTCGCGCCATCCGGCCGATAGAGGGCGTTAGCGACAGTCCTCCTTGTGTGACCGTGCGCAACGCTGTTTTGTGCGGTCGCACCGCCTTTTGAAAATTCCTTTTTTGGTGAAACCTTGATGATACTCGTAAAATAATTGGACCTGCATCTGTGCTTCATTGAGAACTTATAGTGCAGTGTTGATTTTTGGAGTTTTAACCATTGCACCGGTGGATTCAACAAGATTTTGCTCGCCGGCCGGCAGCCTATACCTACAAGACCATCAAGCGCACATGAACGTGGTATCTTCACATCACCCTGGGTCTAAGTGGAATCTCTGGATTGCCAAGGTACGTGGGCATGTTTTGCTGCTAATAAGTCTTTTGGTATTGGTTTCTCGCGGATTCATCAAAGGGGAAATTAATTTATTTTGAGGTCCGCCATTACACTTTTTAACATAGGTTCGTAATTCAATTTCTCTTACAATCTACCCAAAGGTGTAGGCTATTTACACGCCTCACCAGGGATAATACTGTGAATTCAGAAATAGTGTTACGTTAGTAACCCCGCAATGATCAAACAGAGAACTGTCTTTGGTTTTATTATTTTTTCTGTTGGTTTGCAAGCAAAAAATTACATATCGAGGTTTCTCTAATTGCGATGCAGTCTTAACTGACCAAGAATGTTTTGTAGTTTTAGGGAGCAAAGGATACTCATATAAATCCCAATTTCGAAACGCTATTTGAATAGGTTTATCTCTTTCCAAGTGTTTTAGTAGTGTCAGTCGTTCCCGGTCTGACACTTTTATATGTGGTACACGCCATTGCAATCTTTGTATGTCTATTTGAAAATGCACAATATCATCAGTTGCTATGATACTGTTTAAGTTAGAGTTACTTCTATTCAAAATAAGTTCATGTTTACAATTTATCACAATTTTATTGTAATCCTCAGCAAATCCTAAAATTTTATTAAGAGGTACAATAGCACTAAAATGACCATCACTTTTGAATCCATCTAGGTTCCAACCCCACAAAGCAGCAACTTTATTTTCTCCATCATTCATTGAAACATATGACTTTATTGTCGACGTTATTCCAGAATTTTTAATGCGATCTATTTCAATGCCATTTATTTCGTATCTGATATCTTGAAACAAAAACATAACAGGGTTGTTACTGAACGTAATATTTTTCTTAATCGGTTTTCCATCTTTGTCGAAGAACTTTGCTTGACCCTCGACGTAAATTGAACTGGCTGATGGTAACACGTATATGTCTTGTTGGTGTATGGGAATTCTGATTTCATCGTTTTCTCTAAAACTGTTAGTGTAGGGATTGTATGTGTGGACTTCATAGCTTTCAATCGAACTATCGAAGTGAGTTAATTCAGTAATTTGTAGTATATTCATACTTTAAAACCTAGAGCTTTAAGAAAAGCTTTATTTGCTTCACTCAATTTCTTCACTTTTTTCTTACGTCTATGCACCTTAACGGTCGTAGATGGAATAAGACGTTTGATTTTCACAGGAGTGTTTTTTATAATATACTATCATTTTATTTTTCTTAATTGAAGACGTAACTGAATATGTTCTTCACCAAAGTTAATACAGTTACCAAATTGATCAACAATCTTAACAGATATAGATGAAATTATATTTTTGTTCACTGGGAAGTAAATAACGTTCTGGGGTATTTCTATGTAGCCGTGACTTGAAGCAGTATCAGATACGAATTCATGAATAAAATGAGTCGGTAATCCGTTGTGATATGAACCGTGCACAAGATCACATTCGATTCTGATTACAGCTGTTGAACTGGTGTTATTAACGGGCACATTCGGTCTTGTTTTTAATACTGAAAAGTATAGTAAACCGCACTCGTATTGATCAGATAAATGAAGAGGTGGTTGAAAATATGAGACCAATTCTGATTTATTTCCAGAGATGGTAACCATAGTAGACATGCTTGCATACTGAACTCTTTACAATGATCCTGTTTATTTTATTTCTTGATTATACCAAAAATTCTTTAAGAAATTTAAACATAGATGTCCACAGTTGAATGGGTGATCACGTTGTAAGTTTTCATAATTATATTGAATTTTAGAACCTACATATTTTATAAACTCCTTTGGAGGTTTAAGATTTCCATAACTGTCGAAATACTCAACATAATCATTATATTTTGCATAGGCTACCCAATGAGAACCAGGTTTTTTAGAACTATCTAAATTAATAACTCCACATTCTTTTTTATATGGATGTTTAGGGAGCTCATCTCTCATAAAGACACCTCTAAAATAAGGAATTCTATTTCCATACTTTAAAATGTCAAAGTTAGTTAAGGCCCGTTTGGGTAACCGATATTTTAGTTTTTTTCTTTTGACACGAAAATTCCAAGACCGTCCTTATGTGGTTTAAGATGTAGTCCTTTCCCAATACATAGAGCTTCCATTTTTTCATTGTGTCTTCTCGATTCCTCATACAGCTTTTTAGCCATTTTGAATTCATTTATGGTTTTGGCAATACCAGCTGCACCGCCTGCTAAAGCTCCCGCCGCTGATAATCCCGCAAAAATAGGAATCAGAGGTAGTACTCCCCCAGTTTTTGGAATAGGAATAACGCGAGGGAGCTTAATCGATGAATCATCAGCTAATTCTCTGGTAGCGGCAATAGCTAATTCTATAGCCATTTTCTTGCTCTTAGGTTTTAATTTTTTTATGTGTCTTTTTGCTTTTGTAATAACAGTTTTTAATTTACTTTTTTATCCTTTTCCAGATGTAACTTTTGGAGAACGCTTTTTCCTCAAACCAGAACCAGTTTTAATTTTTGCCGACATAGCCTTACTTACTAAGCGTGCCGCGAGTTTTTCGCCTGTACTGGCATCGGAAGCAACCGCTCGCTGTTTCGCCATTTTTAACAAAATTAAATCAGCCTTATGTCGATCTTTCAAGTTTAATGACTTGTGATATGCAATATCGTGATCTTTGCAATATTCGTCCAACTTATTTACACCGTTATCTCCTTGGGCTAGTCTTTTTATTAATTTAGTACCAGGACCACAGTAATTATATCCTGGTAAGTGTAATTCAAATGGTAAATTATTAATAAGCCAATTGAGAAGACTACTCTCTCCAAAACACATTATACGACTGATGATTCCGGTTTGAATAATTTAATAAATAGTTATCGATTCCAGTTTGTTGTTAATATTATTTATAATATTACATTCGATTTATCAATCCAACTGCTTTCAGCTGAAGACAAACCTAGCCATTTTACTAAAACTCTGTTACCTTTTCTTCTAAGAACTTTCTCAACTAGATATACCGATGTATATCTGATGGATGTTTTGTTTTTTGAAGTTCTTGTGTGTAAAATGACCAAACCAAAAATGACCAATGACCTCTGATAGTATCTTCGATTAAGTAAGTTATGGGAGCTGTTTTTTGTATTTTACGAATTTTAAATATTTCCGTTGACCAGTTGGGAGTGTAACCTTTTTCAAATGTTCCTTTGTATTTACTGATACGCACAGAATCACCTACTTTGTACTTGCTTTTTAAATTATATTTTTTTAGCAACTTTAAATTCCTTTTTAATATCATTTTTTTATTAATATTGTCCACATTAGCAGGAATTTCATTAATAGTGCGATGGTGAGTGTGATTGTATTTGTAAATAACATCATTTAGGATATTATTTATCCAATTGTAATTGCCTTTTAAACTAAATTCCTTATAAACTTTAGATTTCAATGTCCTGATAAATCGTTCAACTATTGAAGCCTTTTTTGTTGAGAAGGTTGAATAATGGTTAATATTATATGATTTCATAAGTTTCTGAAATTTGTAATTATAAAATTCTGCTCCTTTATCCGTTTGCAGATTTTTAGGAACACGTCCTTTATCCAACAAATTTTTGAAAGAGTTACACAAATCTTCTTTGGTTTTACTTCTCATAGGAAAGGCCCAAGCATATTTCGAAAATGTATCAATAACGACAAGAATATATCTGTAATTTTTATTTTCTTTTGAAATTGATTGCATATCAATTAAGTCTGCTTGCCACAAGTCATCTATATCTTTCATGATAACATGTCTTCGTGGATAGTTCACTCTCGCATTTTTATGAATTTCATTTACCACGTCAGCTTTGCTCATGTTCACAATTCAGTATACTCGTACTTGTCTTGAACTCAACTATTATACTGAATAAAAAGCATATTATTATGACTATTTATTGTTTAATTATATCAGCTTCTTTTAATTCTTCGATTATTGATAAAATTTCATTATCATGGTTTGTATTACCAGCATCTCGGGAAGCAATTAATAGTTTCAATCTGTCAACCAGTTCGTTAGGATCATCCCAATATACCAAGTCAGTGTTATTTTTGTATCTCTTTAGCGTTGGTAATCTTCCTCCAAATTTAGTGATAATATTATTGTTTAACGATTCAGAAAACAATGGTCTAATTATTTCACGATATTTTATACCTTTATCGCCTCTAATTTGTCCATTAGGATTGAAATCTCTCTTATGTGCATTTGTATAATGCAACATATCTTTATAGACAAGTTTATCTTTGCTCGATATTAGTTTCAAATCTGGTTTTCTTCGACGTAAAAGTTCTTTTAAACCAGGGGTTAAATTGTAGCTTTTGTCGCCAACTTTAATTAAAATGACATCATCATTCACACTATCTATTTTAGAAAATGAAACTATTGAATTACCCATTAGTAATTTTTTGTTTGCACTCCTTATTCCAAATGGTATATTTACCCCATCATAAATATCATGGATGTCACTGCCCTCTAATGATATTTCTAAATCATCCAGTAATTCTGTCTGAGGAGACTTTTTAACGAACTGCTTAGAATTCAGTTCTGGTTCGCAGCATTCTTCAAACTTTGTAGATGAGCTAGTATTAATGTCATCCAATTCCATTTCTTCAAAATTAGAGTGAGTATTTTCTAAATTTTGTATTTTTTCTATTGTTTTATTCGAATCAACTAGGGTTTTAAGGGGATCTGTGACAGGTTTTAACATTTTGTCAAGTGACAAGTTCATTGAGTGTTCCTGGTTTTTCATTTGTTTTATTTTTTTCTTTATGGAGTCTACAGACTTCATTAATTCTATTTTAATATTTTTCTCCATATTGTACCTATCATAACAACTGTATTACACTAAAGAACAAATTATACTGAATTTTATTTTGCATGTTAATTACTTATATGTGTACATATAAACAGTCAGTCAAATTTAAAAAAAAACGTATCAAAATTCTGTCTGTACCTTCCGTTATTTAATGGCGATTCTTTATTAATAAGTAGAAAATTATAAGGTTTACTCCAAACAGTTTGACAAAGATTTCTGAACTCTTTCCATTGTAAATCAGAACTAACATTCTCTTCATAAATATGCTTTAAATTAACATCATCTTGTTTGAATATAATAAGAAAATTAACATTGTCACGTAACAATTGCTTTGGAATTTTAGAATAAGTTTGAGATAAATAGAAACAATCTATTTGTTTATGTCTACCCATACAGAAATAATTGCGGATATTTACTTGATTTTCACATGCAACATCATCGAAAATAAATACAGAATTTGCTAAAGCTTCACTCGGAGAAATGACATCTTTTTCATCATTGAACTCGTAAAAGTTAATCTGCGGCACTCTTTTTAATACTTCGGTCAAGAAACTATATTTTGATTGAAAAGAAGTTTTCGAGTAAAGATAAAGATTTTGAAATTTGAAACCATTTTCATGTAACAGTAAACTAATCATGGCATTAGTTTTACCGCAATTTGAAGGACCGCATATTATACATCGAATCGTATTAGGCAATAAAGCACTGTGTCTGATTGAACGAGAAGATTCATTAAAATCGATATTATTAACCTTCAGAGATATGGGTTGCTTGATCAACTTCATCATACCGATTGCCAGAATGAATAGGCAGCCTAAATATTTATATCTAGTAATTTACACCAAAATATATAAAGAGGGTAATATTTTTATAAACATTGAGTACAAGAATAAGTCCAAATCTGTTCAGAGTTTCTAGGTTGTTGGAGATGGCGTTTACGTCAGACAGTTAGGACTGTCCATGAGGGGGGAGCCCTCCCTCCTCATGGTTTCGGTGGATCCGTAAAACACATCACGGTTTGACAGGTTTAGACTTGTATCGCTAAGATAAATCATTAAAATGCCACAAGTATCAATTTATGTTATTTGAGACATTAATTTTTAGATTATAAAATGTGTATCTAACATGACTAAGGTCTTAAATATTCTTCAGTCTGCAGCTGTGGTTTGAGTCAACTGGTCCTTTGTTCACAATTTAGTTATTTTGAGGTAAGTATTTTCCAATAATATTTAACTTATACTTTTTAATTTCATTTATGACAATCTTGTTATTATCGCTATTAATTTCAGAATCATGTCGAGATCACCATGCTACAGTCCGGATTTGAATATTATGGATCCTAACAGAACTTCGTCATTGCATAACGATTCGGAGGGAATAAATTTAGAAGTGAGTAACATGAGAATTTTCATTATTATTAAATATTATTGTTAATTGCTGCCATTGACTTATAAAGTTTTTTTTTTTTCAGAACACGACAGACATCAATGATCCTATAACTCATCCTTTTAATTATGCTCAAGATAGGGAGAGCTGGTATGCTGAAGTAGCAGCAGCAGCACAGGAGGAATATCGTCTTGAAAAAGCAGAGAGACAACCATTAAAGAAGAGGAAAATTAAATCAAAATCTTTGAAAACTAAATCCTTTATCATGCGTAAAGAATCGGATCGTGCGCAACGCGTAATAAAAATTATGATTTATGACTTGGACGGTGGCAATATGAATGAAATATCATCTAATCCTGAAGATGCAAGTGTGAATGTGCAGTATTTAGTGACTACTGAATATGATGACATTATGACTGAAACTGAATATTTAGTCGGTAAAATTGTAAAGAAATTAAGCAAATAGATGTGTACGTTTATACTCAATTTATTTAAAAAAAAATAATAATTAATATTATTAAGTTGTAGATAAAGAATAAGATTTTTTGTTTATTAGCTTGTAAATAATAGTCCTAAGTTTAGTATAGTAGGTAGTTCACTTTTAGTAGTACAGAAATAGTTTGTTATTTAGTTTTATTAATAGTTTATTTTTTAGTTCTTTAGTGACTGGTACCTTTGTATATTTATTGTGAAAATTAAAACAAATTATTTAATGAAATACTTAATTGTTTCATTATACAGTTAAATCGAAATAAATAATGTCCTAATGACTGATTTCGGCTACAGCGGCTAGTGCCACTAAACAAGGTGCAGTCTCTGTTCTCTTACTCTCACAGCCCGATGGGACGACCGGAGAGAGATCAGGCACAGGACCCTTACTTACTTTCCAAAACACTGAAGGTGTGATTTTTATTTTATAAAACGCACAGAACACTCGAAAAGTCAGTGTGTGCCTTGGGCTGAAATCGAAACCTTTGACTTGGCAGTTCCACGGTCTCACCACCAGGATATAGCTTCTATATTCGAGATAAATAGGTAGGTATGTATCAATAACAATTGAACACAAATCAGTTGAATACAAAATATTTATTTCATTTCAAAAATAAAAAATACATAATGACTTAATTTTATTACAAAAAATAATAATATAATTATCCTGTTAAGAATAAAAAGAATAAAATAGTAACAAATATTTGGTTCAGATTAGAATAGAGAACTATAATGACCCCATGGTAAGGTAAAAGCATTATTTTTTTTTATTTGACGTTTGTCATCATTTCCATCAAGTACCACTTTATTGATTCTTTGTGTGTAGAGTTTATGATTTTTAGATCTTATAACAAAATAGGGTATCTAAAATTGATACTACAATTTAATGCATTTTTAAATTTGTTTATGGTATTTTTTTTTAAATAGATTTTTTTACACCTTTGGCTTTCTTAACTATATCGCTCAGCGTCTTAATACAGTACAGCTTAGCTCTTAAACCAATAAACTCTGATATGACATCTCCGCCCATTTCATCCTTAAAGAAACCAGGTATCTGTTTATTGCAATGTGGAATCCCATAAATATTGTTAATCTTAAAATTACTTGTATCAAAGTATTGAATATTATTTTTCATGTCTTCATAGAAATCTTTGGTACGTATTAAATATAAGAGACTGTCGGTATCGGTATAACATAATTGAATGTTATTTTGGTATATTTTTTTCATTATGGAATAATGAAAATTATATAGGTGACTCTTTGCTAGTTCCAGTATCGTAAAGCCCATATATATTGGACGGTCTAAAACTACTTTTGCCGGCTGTAACTGAATAGCAACAAGATTTTCAGAAATTATAGCAAGGTTTTTAAAATTGGGAGCTCCTATGTACTTTTCAGCACCATTAATTTTGTTAGTTTTATTGAAGTCATCTTTCCATAAATTAACTAACTTAACATCAACTTGTTTTCTTTTATTTTCAATAGTTTTCCCAAATATTGAATTATTTTGCTTTTTAAAAAAAATCCCTTTCAAAATCTGAAGTGGCTTCCTGTCTGAGTCGAGTATTTAAATTTATATATGGTTCTAAGATCTTTTTTTGTGTAAATGAAAGTATTCTATGAATTTTTAACACTACGATACCATTTTTTACGCACTCTTGCAAATGAATATAATGTATAACATATTTATATTTATCATAAAGATTAGCTATTAATTTATTAGTTTTACTGGAGCATGGCATAGGAAGAATTATTTTTTCTGCTGCAAATGGTAAATCAGAATGTTCGTCGTGTATTTCAAAAGGATAATGAATATCTACTTCAAGTATATAACCTTCATCACTGTCTGATGAAATAGAGTTAATATTGAATTTGATAATTTCACTATCCGTAAGGAATCTAAAATTTCCAACCGGTAAACTTTGCATCATAGCATAACCATATAAATTAACACAATCTAAGTAAGCTAGGAAAGTATTAGGTTCTTGTTCATTATAATTTGGCAGGTATTTGTTATTAGCTTTTGCATACCTTAAAGAGCACTGGGCTAACCCTCCTCTGATGCCTTTTTCTAGCATTTCATACATTTCTATATCAGATAATAAGTCCAATTCAACTTGAGTAATTAATAACATAGCATCCCAACTTAATGATGGTGATGAAACATAATGACAAGGATCTAGTCCATAGTGCTTTAAACTCATGGATCTAAATTTTTCAAAAATGTCACATAATAATAGCACATCACATTTTAGGTATAAATGGCACTGGCTATCAGCTGAACATTTTGGTATTCAGTACGAAGTAAACAATTTGTTTTATGTTTGTTACTTTTCTTATGTGATGAATACTTTGACTTTGAGACATGTAACTGACAGCTATGACAGAATTTCATTTTTGTAAAGAGCGCGATATTAATACTTGTCAATCTCGATAACTAGAATATTATATTAATTTGAGCTTTTACTTTTAAATTTCGCTGTATCAATAATGTCTGGATATTTGAATTTCAGAGTTGCATGATTTCTGAGCAATATTGAAATATCAGAGTGATTGTAATTTTTTTGGTTTAGGTCTGTAAAAGTAAATTATTATGATGAATATTTAAGCCAGTGCCACAGATTACTTAATAGTTACTACCCAGTGCTTTCAAAGACAGAATAGCTAGCTACAAAATAAATCCTCAAACTAATGAAATAATAACACCTGAATTACTTTTATCTGATGTATTCAACACCATTTATAATTTATTACAACCATTATTACAAAAACATAAATCATTAAAGATAAACTTTGAACTTTTTGTGCTATATTTACTTCCTAAGAATGAAGAACTATCTCTTAAGTCTTTTAATACTAAATATTCCATAATAAATCAGAGTACAGATATCATATCTTTAAACAAAGATTGCACGCAACGATTAATATGTAAATGCTTAGAGTTTGAATTATCAGAATCTGGTTGGACAATAGAGAAAATAAGTCATTTAGAAATGAATATTGCAAAATACAATCCTTTGAGAGCAGGAAGTTACATTGCTTTACCTTTGAGGATTAACAAAATGAAGGCATGTCTTAATATTCAAAATACGGATAACCATTGTTTTCTTTGGTGTATCATTGCTCATATGTATCCAGTTAAAAATAATCCTAATAGAGTTTCATCTTATCCGCATTATTCTAAGATCTTAAATACTAACGGAATGTCTTTTCCCCCAACATTTGAAGATATAAAATGGTTTGAAAAACATAATTCTAATATACTTGGGGTGTAAAATCGATTGAATCTGGAAGAGCTTGAGTCCCTGATTATAACGCTACCACTTTTATTAAAAGGCAATGCATATTTATCGAGAAATTAACAAAATAAGTTGCTAACCTCAAACTGAATAAAAGCGAAAACGGAACGTTAAAATGGGTGTTTGACAACTAAATCTGTCACAATATAGTGTTATATAGTGGTATAAAAATCGTGCAAAATCGGTAACACGGAACGTAAAAAAAGACATTTCTGTGATGTGTCTATGTCAACATTCTGTTTATGTTCCGTTTCTCCCAGAGTTGCGTGAATGTACTCTATGTGTTTTGAAGTATTATTTTGGCTTTTTTCAGTTTTTTCGACGACCTTGGCTTCTCACCTGAACTCGGTAGAAAGAAAAAGTGATCCTTTTGAGGAATTAATCAAAGTGATAAATTTTGGATAAAATAAGTAACTTTAATTTATGTGATGTGTTTTTATGTGCAAAAGGCAGTTACTAGTGTTACAAAGAGCGGGATATGGGGCACCCCGACTCGGACAGGTTAGGTTAGAAGGACCACCTACTTCGTGGTTATTTCTTTTCATACCCTTGAGCCCCGCAAAGCGGGGCTCCGACACGCTTTTAAAGCCAATTTTGAGTGTTTTGAGCCTTTGAGGTTAGGTAACTAAAAGTCGATTTTCTCGGAAACGGTGTGTTACCTTTTTACGGGAGTGGTGCCATGGGGTAAGGGTCACCCCCCTCCCCTCCCCCTCTCCCCCTCCAAATCCTGCCAAACGATACTAAACCTTTACCATTTATTTCAGTTTGATGCAGTTAGTGGAACAAATCAGAGTGAAATAAATAACCACCACCTACTCAGACCTACTGCATGACGAATTGATATGTCGTTTTAGTACTATTGCTATTTTTATTTCTATTCTGTTAGTTATTTTCAAAATCGTCTCTTCAATCCCTTCATTTTGATACCCTACTCTACTGGACTCTACAATGTATAATACAATCTAAAAAAACTGTGACTTTCTTATCGATAGCTTATTAAATAAAAGACATCACTATTTTGAATTGTCATTTGTATTGTAAACAAAACATGATATAAATTTAGCAAATAGAGGTAAATATCAGAAATAATTTGTACGTACATTTGAGAACTTTGATTCTATAAATAAAAACAAGAATACTTATGGGTAGTTCTTCGAAATTTGATTCTTCGACTGATTCATATGTCCAAAATTTAATTTCATTTTCAGCTCTGTAACACATGCTCATATGAAAATAGGTATACTAAATAACGTATATTTGAATGAGGGACTCGTTTTTAAAAAGTAGTTTTCAAGATATCGAACTTCGAATATTTTGTGCCCAGATGAATCAGAATTTGTTACAGATGAATCGGAAACCGAAATAAAAATGAAAAACTTTATGTAAATAAGCTCTGGGCTCGACTTTAGAATAACGGATACCGTGTAGAGTCTTCATAATTTTTTTGTGCAAAGTACTTATTATTCTTAACAATCTCACGAAGTTTCAAGTTTAGGAAATAAATACTTTCTGAAATAAAAAATATCAAACTTTGCAAAATTAACCTCTAATTTGGACAATTTTGACGCTTTTGACGTAACTTTGGCAGCAGGTGTTGCTATTTTAGTTAGTTTTTAATAATGCGTTTTGATTTAGCACACAAAAAGTTGACGCATATTTTTTTCTTTTTCTTTTATTCACGTTCTTTTGTGTTATTTTAGTAGTGTTTAACAACTAGTCAGTGATTTCAGTTTTGTTTTGTTTGAATAACTATTTTAAAAATTATTTTGTGACGATTTTTTATTACGACGAGTTATTATTTTCATATGGTATCTGCTAAATGTGAAACGAAACGTTATATATGGGCAAACATTTTTTTGTTGTTGTACTCGCGTTTCGATGATGGGACTTAGGGGCACCCCGACTTGGATAGATTTAGGTTAGAAGGAGATGGCGGGGTCTAGTGAGCGAGCGAAGCGAGCGAACACAGACCCCGCCATCTCCTTCGTGGTTATTTTTTTTTAAACCACTCAGAAGTAGGAGCCCCGCGAAGCGGGGCTCCGTCGACTGGTCTTCCGGCGACTAGGGCCATAGGACAGAGGGGAAAGCAGTTATTCACCTTTAAATCAGGTAAATAGTATCAAAAAAATACGCAAATATAACCTCAAAATGACATTTTTAAAAATTATTTAAAAAAAAACTATGCATTTCCTAAACTTTATTTTTGCTGGGATGGGATCTCCTCCCCTCCCTCCCCCCACCCCCCGCCTCAAAAGTACAAATTTTCACAACCGTTATTCTAAAGTCCTTCCAAGCTCTGTATTGATATGGCTTGATATGGCAACTTTAATTAAATGGCTTTTTTAACAATTATCTTCCTTAATAACTTTGGTGTTGGTGTTGTTTGGGTGTCAAATTCTGAACTGACGCGATTTTATCTTCTCTCTTTCTTTCCAAATACATTTCTTTCATTTTTAATTTCCACAGAGCATACTTGTCTGGATCTTTTCCTATATTTTCTATCCTTCTACGTTCTGAAAGTCTCTTTTTCTCCTTCTTTTGATCCTAAGTGGCATTGCTGTTAACTGCAATATTCAAATAACAGAAATTAGATAAAGACTTTGACTTATGAATAAATAGGTTTTAATGATTGTTAAATATAAATAATCATAATACCAACCTATTATTGTCCCACTGCATTGTTACAGAGAATGCACGAGCATTGATCAAACTTACATATTTATATTGATTACAAGTCCTGGTTTCCTCACGATGTTTTTCCTTCACCAATGTCAGTGTTGTCTCAGATAAACTTAGAAAGTACATATGAATTGAAAAAATAACATTGGTACTTGCCCGGTTTCGAACCCGCCACCTCTCTCTCTTTATTTTATGATTCATATGAGGTTTTGACCATAAGAATCAGGCACAGATGAATCAGGATTTTGCCTACAATCATGCATAACTCATCACACATACATACTACATTCTTGTCATTTTTCTATACAAATCTATAACCCAAAAGCATCACATGAAACACAGATTGAAGTTTTAAAATTATAAAATAAATTTTATAAAGTAGGTATTGCAATCAGAATGCCACCTGAACCAAACACAGATGAATCAGGTATTTACCTTAGTAACACCGGGATCTAAGCCAACCAGCCGCACGTCCACCTACTAGCTTGTCCGTTGCTGGACTGGCTCCCCCCACAGGGGAAGTCAGACTCCCATTATAAATACCCGACCAAGTACGGTCAAGCGAAGCTTACGCCACATTAATCAGTATTATAATACTGATTAATGTGGCGCCGGACACTTTTTATTTATTTATTTATAAATATACTAACGTAGTTATAACTAATACACATTTTTTTTAAAGAGGATAGTTCATTTCCTTTCGATGTAATTATAATTTATATTGAAATATCAAAGGGAAAATACGACATCGACCATTTTGTTCCGGAAAATGGCAAACGGACCCGTTATATGAATCAGAAGAACAAGCTTAAAATATTTTTATTTTGTACCTAGACAGCAATTATTTAAAAAATATAATTTGTCCCGAAGTAACGAATATAGCTAAACCGGGATCCCTTCTTTTCGCATAATGTTTTTTGTCCTAATATACTTCGGCATAACGATTTTGGCACAATTTGTTTTGCCATAATAATACTTTGGCATAATTTTTTTAGGCATACATTTTATGTTGGCATAATCATGTTAAAGACTAATTTGTTTTGGCATAAATTTGATTCGCATAACGTTAGTAGGCCTAATGACTATTAGCATAACGTTAGTAGGCCTAAAGACTTTTAGCATAACGTTAGTAGGCCCCATACATAATTCTGAGCAAACCAATTAGTACCTGTAACAATCAAATAATATTGTTGGTTAAAAAATTAATATGCTGTGCAACAAAAGTTAGTCACAGAACCGAATTGCTGCAAAACCGACTTCACGTAGTCTTGTTTGTCCTACCCCTAGAGTGTTATTTAAAATCGCGTAGGCGCGTAGGGACGAGGCGGCCCGCGGGCTGAGGAGCAGGTGGCTGCGAGCGAGCCGTCGCGGCTGAGGCTGGCCGGCGAAGCCGGCCAACAAGCCGAAGCTGCGGTGGTGAGCGAAAGCCGTCTGCGACGATTAGCACGCGTGGGGCCGCCGGAGGGCCGCAGCGCCGGAGCCGTCACAGAAACCCTGCCTGCTGCATGCTGCTTGCTTGCTTGCTTGCTTGCATGCTTGCTTGCATGCTGCATGCTTGCATGCTTGCTTGCATGCTGCATGCTTGCTTGCATGCTGCATGCTTGCTTGCATGCTGTATGCTTGCAATGCTTGCTTCCTACAGCGAAAAAATACTCACAAAATTGTTAAAAAAGTTATGCTTTAGAACTTTATGCTTAAAAAAGTTATGCTTTAGAACTTTATGCTTAATAAGTTTATGCTTTAAAATATTATGCCTAATCATTATTATGGTTACAGACATAATGCTTAAAAAAATTATGCATGAGCTGTTATGCGTAATTATATTATGCGAAAAAATAATTATGCCAAACAACATTATGCTAAGTTATATTAGGTCTTAAAATTTTATGCTAATGGATAGGGAACCAGCTAAACCATACAAAAAAAAAAAATTCATGCCGTTTTGTTAGTTGGTTACAGAAATGTACCCATAGAAATCGAAAATGTTGTCTCTGAAGAACTACCCTTATACAAAAAAATAGCAGTATGATAAAGTTTTTCTTAAAATACCGCTACTAACCTGTGCATGTTTAATTAGGCTCGATTGGGGTTTTTCCTTGCACCACACTGAATTATTGAACACGTAGGCCTAGGCATATTCAATTTGCTCCACTAGACACTCACAGCACAATACAATTTAGTTGGGAGCATTTTTATCCCTAAAAATCGTAATCTAAACCCAATGTTGTTGGTTGTTGTTGTTGTTTTAACCACACACTCTCAGAATCCCTACTCCCCATGCAAGTTTGGCTCCCAACGACGTAAGCATACTGTCTGTCCCTCTATCCGTACAAATTGTCGCTCAGCTCAACGTAGTTTCACTTTCCTCAGTAACTACGTCTACAACAAGGCTAATAAATTGTTGAATATATACCCCATGTGCAGATCAAAATGTAAAATAACTATTACGAATTGGCTACTTAAATTGGACTATACAGATACTGAAAATATACTGAATATTTTAAAATAATTTTGCCTACCTCAAAAATTCAAATACTCAAAAAATCCCCGCGTTTAACCTTGCCAAACACAGACACACACACACTCACTCTCGGGCATGTAGGTGCTCACTACCAGGGCCCCTTGTGAGCTCCGGGGTGAGGACTTATATTGCACTCACGAACACTACAGTCTACACTATCCAAAGACACTCACAGTACTTTTGTTTATTATTAGTATTTCTCTTTCTCTCAACACTTGGAGAGTTCTTATTGTTGTAGTAAGTAAGTGCACATAAATTGTAATTTTAAGGGTGTGAGCCTGGAGATCTGTCATACAGGTCCCGAGCCCAGTATAGACTCCAGCTCTCACAAAGGTTGAATTCGCCTGTAACCTACATACTATGTACCAAAATTGTACCTTTTTGAGAGAAATAAACAACTATTATTATTATTATTAATGTTGTTGTTCACTTGACAGTTGACGTACTTCAAAACCACGGTGCCTAAAGATGACGGATGGCACGCGAGGTACGTACTTTGACTGATAAATGAAAATGTTGTCAGAAAGAGATAAAACAAATAGCATGACGTCTCTTTCTTCAAATGAAAAAACTCATTGGTTAAAAAGAGACAAAGTGTAGTTTCTTATTTCTGTATCGATTTAATAGATATTTGTATAAGCAAGTAAGATATAGAACATTACGGCGTCTTTATATATTTTTTTTTTCCTTTTTGGCAACTGAGCCGGTGGCGGCTATTCTGCCAGTGTCATGTGGTGACGGCCGCGCAGCTGGCGCGAAGAAGTGAGCCGTCGAACTTTACACTTTGTGGTAGTTCTATACTGTTAGTAGCTGTAAGGACAATACAATATTTGGTTAGTTAACATATAATACTATTTTTTAATATATAAATATATACTAATATAATTACATGCATGCACGGATTAAGAATATTTATTACACACGCTACAATTTGATTCCATTATCGTTTAAAAATTTTGATAGGAGTTGGACAAGTTTAGGGGAGAAGTTAATCAATAGGGAATGGAAGTTAATAGGGAGAGGAACTTTAATTTTGGGTAGCATTTGGTACAAGTTGAAGGAGTGGGAATTCAAAGGACATGAGAAAAAGATATGGTCTAAGGTACCATCATCAAGGCCACATTCACATAGGGAACTATCACGGATACGGAGTTTGTGAAGAAATACTGGACTGCAGCAATGACCGAGCCTCAGTCTACACAAGGACGAAACAGTTCTTTTCGATAGTTTGGGACATTTGAAAAACCAAGGTTTCCGCTGGATGTCAGGCTGAATGCTGGCGTAATAAGCACCTTTTGATTTTATACTTACCTGCCACTCAGCAGACCACGAGACGTGCAGCTTAAGTTAAAAAAAATAAACCACTACCCGAATTCTCACCTCTAATGATTGACGGAGAAATAATCAAACGATCTAGTAACGAAAAATACCTCGGATTGTGGGTAGATGACAAACTTACATGGAAACTACATATCGATCATTTAAAAACAAAACTAACGTCACTATTAGGAGCGGTACGTAAGATTAGAAACTGTATACCGAAAAAAGTACGGCAAATTATATATAACTCTCTAGTAAAATCTAACTTAGAATACCTAATTGAGCTATGGGGATCAGCCGCTAAATCTAATTTAGATTCACTACAAAGAATACAAAACAAAATTATAAAAATACTATTTCACTATAGCTATCTATACCCAACAAAAAAACTTTACGAAAAAACCAACCTACTAAATATCAGACAACTTTACACATATTACACCTGTATTCTTGTAAAAAAGATTACTATGAATTCTGTACAATCGAACATCCAACTACGTAAAAAGACAACAACATACAATACTAGAAGTAAAAACAAATTTCAACTAATGACCGCACGCGCACGAACTAATTACGGCAAAAAAACAATACTGTTTGAAGGAGCACGACTGTTTAACGATTTACCCGAAGACATAAAGAGATGTGAAAATATTAATATGTTTAAATTAAAATTAAAGAAACATGTGCATAACGTATGACACTACCAACACACCAGATGCAAATGTTACAATATTTATAAGTACTTTGTATCTCATTTTAAGTGAACTGTAATATTGTTCTTATGAGAATAAAAATTCTTTAAACCCAAGTTTGGAGTCAGAGCGTAAGTCGTAACTGTGAACGGTGTAGTGCTTTCGATCCACAGAATTGGAAGTAGCAAACTTAGCTAGTGAATCAGCGCACTCGTTGCCATCTATACCTACATGGCTGGATACCCAAACTATTTCAATGTTTAAACCGTTGTTGAAGCCAGTGAAAAGCAAATTTTGAATTTCTATTATGATTTTGCTATGAGTTTTCGATTTTAACTGATTTTGAACTATTGCCTGGAGACTACTTCGAGAATCTGAAAAAATTACGGAATTTTGAATATTATGGGATATAATGAAGTTAATGGCTTCAAGAATCCCGATGCATTCGCCTGTAAATACGGAAGCTTCTGGAGGACATTGGAACAACAATGCTATTTTCGAGTTTTGGATATAAGTAGAAACTCCTATGCAACCTGTTGCCGATAATTTAGAGGCATCAGTATAAAAGTAGTTCCAGCCCTTCCAGTATCTCTCAATAGCCCGACCGAAGTCGCCATTTGCATCATGGGAATTTTTGGAGATACCCAATCCCAAAACGACCTTTGGCTTAAAATGGACCACCTCGTATGCGGAAGAAAATACAGGAAGAGTAGGGAGTTGACAAACAGGTGAAGGGAGCTGTTTCAACTCTCTGTACCTGTTCATCAATGGAATACATTTGTTATTCCAATAGGAAGAGACATTAAGGGAAAAATTCAAAAATTCAAAACTCATTTATTCAAACTAGGCTGATAGACAGCACTTTTTGAACGTCAAATTTTACATAAAGACAGTCCCCCAAAACGCCCACCCGTCACCACTTCCTAGTGTTTTAGCTGGGAAGAAGAAGTGGCGCAACAAACTCCCCAGCAACACATCTGTCTATTGCGTTTTAAGAACTTGAATTTATACAATAGTATGCAAAGTCATTGATACATGACAAAGGTAAAAAAAATAAATAGAATTATCCAACATGGAAATCATAAATCAATTCACTAAATTCAAAACAATATTATATGAACTCATATAACCCGTCATAAGCTAACTTATAGAGAAAGAACATGATAAAATTAAATAAGATATTGTCTTGCGTTCAACACAGCGACCAACTATTCTTATCGTCTAAATAGTCATTAATAGAATAGTATGCCTTCAAACAAAGGTTAGATTTAACTTTATCTTTAAATGAGTTAAAAGGCAGGTCAAGAAAAGAAAGTGGAAGTTTATTGTAAAAACGGATACCGAGCCCCACAAATGAGTCATGGACCTTACGAAGTCGGTGGGAAGGAGCATGTAGCTTGTGCTTGTTTCTGGTGTTAAAGTTGTGGATGTCGCTCGTTTTACAGTACAAATGTATATTTTGCCTAATATATAAAATGTTTGCAAAAATGAATTGAGATGCTACTGTAAGAATTCCAATGGTTTTAAAAAGTTCTCTTAATGAAACTCTAGGCCCTAGCTGATATATTGCTCGCACAGCACGTTTTTGTAGGACAAATATATTTTGTATGTCAGCAGCTTTTCCCCACAATAGAAAACCGTAGGACATAACGCTATGGAAATAACTAGAATAGACTAACCGAGCTGTCTCAACGTCAGTATACTGTCTCACTTTCCTGACAGCGTATGCGGCAGAGCTGAGCCTTCCCGATAAACTTGATATATGATGATAAGATAGATTTGATCCAAAATGGGAAGTAAAGGATGGGACGCCAGGGAAAAGACTTTGGACAAGAAACGATCTGCTAAGTATTGTCTACGAAGGTTCAGGGGAGGCTCTGCACATTCTACCTGGAGCGCATTTATGGGAGAGGATTTCATTGCACCAATCACGATTCTAAGACATTTGGCCTGGATAGCGTCTAGCCTGCGTAGGGCTTCCTTGTTACATGGCTCAATCAAATAGATACAGTAGTCTAACACGCTCCTGACTATCGCGTTGTAAACTAGTTTTAAGGTGTATGGGTGAGCACCCCACCAGACTCCTGCCAACGCCTTTAGAACAGAGACTGAGCGTTCGCATTTGACCACGGTTTTATCAATATGGTCCACTCCCGACAATTTCGAATCGAGGATCACTCCAAGGAATCTGGCCTTCTCCTCAACTGGGATAGCTTGGCCATCAATACTGATGTCAACCTGGGGGACGACACGCCTGCGAATGAAAACAACTGCTGTACTTTTTGGAGCACTTAAAGATAGCCCGTGTTCTAATAGCCATTTGTTTAAAGAGGACAAAGATGTGTTCATAGATTGCGCGGCGCTCTCAATTGATTTATTACAGACCAATAAAGCAATATCGTCAGCATACTGTAGAATTTTACAGTCGAAATTTAAACTAGAAGGAAGATCTGAAACATATATATTATATAAAGGGGGGCTCAGTACAGAACCCTGAGGCAAACCCCTCCAAGCAAACCTTGGTTCAGGGTCCACCCCAGGAATTCTAAGTTTAAGACTGCGGTCAACAAAAATATTACATATGATCTGGCACAACCTGGCCGGGATTCTCAGCTGTTGCATCTTCTGCCTGAGAACTGGGAGGAGGACAGAGTCATAGGCGCCAGAGATGTCTAAGAAAACGCCTACCACTGACTCACTTCTACTAAGGGCCAGCCGGATCTCTGATGTGAGGGTACCCACACTATCAGATGTACGCAAGCCTTTCCTGAAGCCAAATTGAGTCGTTGGCAGAAGTTTCTTGCTCTCCACAAACCATTCTAAACGATTTTTAATTATGTGTTCCACAAGTTTAATTAGTATGGACGATAGAGCAATTGGTTTGTAAGAACTATGATCACTAGGATCTTTATCCGGCTTTAACAAAGGAATAATAACTTGAACTTTCCATTCAGGAGGAACATAACCAGACAGGAAACAATAATTGGCCAAGTCCAGGTAGTACTGATGGGTTTTTTCCCCGGCTTTGACTATGAAGGAGTATGGGAATCCATCCACTCCAGGAGCAGAATCTCTTACATGGGCGAGGACAGATTTAAGTTATTTATTTATTTATTTAAGGTTCACCCACAGCACATACATACACATACATTTAGTAAATCATACGGTAATATTCTAATATATATGCCAATTACGGGTAAACACAGCATTGACAACAAAGACGCCAGATTACCGCTTAGTTGCTAACTTAAGTCTAGGTGCACAATGAGATAACAAAGAAATATAAATAAATGAGGGTATACATTTTGTTACGAAGAAAGCAAGATTGAAAACAGAGCAATTCATTAAATAACAGTACAGCACAGGTAAATATAACTATGTTTCATTGGTGTGTTGGGAGGCCAAGATTCTTGATTTGAACTTGACCTTACGGTCATTAAATATATATGCTTCGGGTACAGACTTATTAAATGAATTTAGGTTGTTACACGTCTTAAGTTCTGCTAGAGTAAATGGTCTATCCAGAGGATCGTCTGATTCCAGCTGGGGATTGTATGAGACGCATTCATCTATACCGGGAACATAAGTCGGGGCCAGTTTAGAAAAAAACCGGTGACCTAACTCCTCAGACATTATGCTTCCGGTCGGAGGTTTTAAACTATTCCTGTAAGATCTCAGTTTACGCCACACTACTGCAGCTGGTGTGGATGGACTCAGTGAACCACAATAGCTCTGCCAACCTTCCCTTTTCTTACGTTTGAGTAACTTCCTGGACCTAGCCAACACGTGCTGATAGTTGGCTATGTTCTCCTCGGTCATATCTAGGTTGAACATCATCTCAGCCTCATTCCTGCTTCTAACCGCAGCAGTGCAATCCCTATGGCGGTGATGGAATTTTGCCCGAAGGCGGTTTTTTGGAAAGGAAGCAATCGTCTGCTGTGGTGGATATGGTGTTGGAGAATGACGAAAAGCACTCACGTGCGTTTTCGTCACCGATGGAAGGGAGGGAGGAGACACGTAAATCTAAAGTTTTGGAATAGAGGTCCTAATCCACTGAATTTAACTGATATTTTAACAAGGGCGGAAGGGTTTTATCAGTGATTGTTTTGGAAGGGATTTCAACCATGATGGGATAGTGATCACTCCCATAGGTCCATCTTTGCCCTAGCGGTCGAACGGTTAACATCACGTACGTTTTTGCTCTTTGAAAAAAATACAAAAATACTAAACAATCTGGACTAAATCATTAAATAACTCTAACCCAAGTCTTTAATATTCACCGAACAAGTGTAACTTTGTAAAAAGTTCGTGAAAAGTGTTTAAGTGAAACGATATTTGGTGTGAACTGTATAAAATTTTAAATCCGGACTCGTCAAACGGTGAGTGAGTGATTAGATATTTTACGCACAGTGCATGCTACTGTCGCGGTTACGCGGCGCACATAAGTGTCATATCTGCGCGCGGCTACGTTCAGTGACGTATGCGAGCGCTTACACCAAAGATCAAGTAACGCAGACGGCGAATTACTTTCTACCAAATTGACACGACCTCTGGGAGGGCGACAATCGTTTCGTACATTTTCTCTCCTGATCTGGTTGAGTTAATATGGGTAATAAGGATGACTCTACGCCCACTCGTAACGTGTCTAAAAATAGAGGAAATAAAAGACACGCTACTGGATCTCCATCACCGCCCTCACCTTTGTGTACTAAGGAGGATATTCGTTGTATTATCCAAGATATAATTAAGGCAGAATTCAGCGACATGTCAACTGAACTGAACAAAAATTTAATTAGGGCGATGAATAATGAATTGGAAAAAGTCAACGCTGAAATGAAGGAGATTGTTAAATCTATGAATTTTATCAATAAGCAATTTGAAGATTTCGAGAGAAACCAGAAAGCATCTAACGAAACTATACGCAGTTTAGAATTGGAGAACAAGGAACTCAAGACAGATATAGTAAATCTTACTGTACGAATTAACAACTTGGAGCAACAATCGCGTTCAAATAATCTAGAGGTGCAATGTGTGCCTGAAACAAAACATGAAAATGTGTACACTATAGTCAAACAGCTTGGGAACGTGGTAAACTGTGACTTTCAAGACAATGAAATACTGAATTGTACAAGAATCGCTAAGACTAATCCATTCAGCACTCGTCCTAAATCTATAGTCGTCCAGTTAGCATCACCTAGGCTACGCGACCAACTCCTGGCGTCGGTTATCAAATACAATCGTAACAACCGTGATAACAAACTAAACTGCGGGCATCTTGGATTTGCCGGAAACTCTCCAATCTATGTCGCTGAACATCTTTCTCCCACCAACAAAGCCCTCCATGCTGCGACTAGGATTAAGGCGAAGGAAAAGAACTACAAATATGTCTGGGTGAGAAACGGCAAAATATTTGCGACAAAGGCTGATGGTGAAGATTACATACTCATAAAAAACATGAACAGTTTAAGTAAAATGATTTAACTTTTCCTGATTGCTTAAATTGCATGATTTAGTGACATTTAATTTAATTAAAATTCAGTAACTTATCAATCTATTATCAGAATTGTAGAGGTCTGAGAACCAAAACCAATGCTTTCTACTGTAATCTTAGTTGTATGGATTATGATATAATTATTTTAACTGAAACCTGGCTTAATAGTAGTGTGCTGAGTAGTGAGTTGTTTGATGATAGGTATGTAGTATATAGAAGGGATAGGGAAACTACGGGCTTTCATCCTAATAAAAATGGTGGCGGAGTCCTGATTGCCGTTTCAACTAAATTCAACTCCAGACGGAATGACTCATGGCAAAGTAAATGTGAGCATCTTTGGGTCATAGTTGACATTACAACTACACAAAAATCACGAAAAATAGCTCTCTGTGCGGTATACCTCCCACCTCCTGTGTGTCTTTCGATAATCGAACATTTTATCGAGCACTGCAACATCGTGTTGGAAGCAACAGATATCCCCATTTGCATATTAGGTGATTTCAATTTAGACAAAATAGCCTGGGATCCAGGCACCCGTAATGATTCACTACCCAGCACTTGTTTAAAATTATTGGAATTTATAAATGTCAGTGGTCTGGCTCAGATTAATATGGTCAGAAACAGTTCGGGGCGTATACTGGATCTAGTATTGTCTTCAGTACCGTCATCCACAGTATGTGAATCCGGTTCCTCTTTAACCGTAGTGGACAAACTACATGCTCCGCTTGATTTTACTGTATCATTTTCGAAAGAATCCTATCTCCCTTATAACATCTTGAACCGGAGAAAAAACTTTTACAAAGCTAACTACGACCAAATAAGATCGTTTATCAATGAACAGGACTGGAGTCAAAAATTTTCGGAAAGTGGCGGTGTAAACGGTATGGTAAGGGATTTCTATGAAGTATTAAACAATGCAATCAACAAATTTGTCCCGAATTGTAAACCAATGACTCGTCGTTACCCCCCATGGTTTAATAAAGCAATTATAAGGTCGTTAAAAGAAAAAAATAAGATAAGATTGCGTTTAAAAAAATATAAAAACCCGTTGGATGATTTGGAGCTGAATTTAATTACAAAGCGCTGTCTAAATCTAGCCAAAACCTTATACAATACCTATATGGAAAAGCTGGAATCGGAAATTAAGGAAAACCCCAAGTTGTTTTGGACTCATGTTAAGGCTAAACGCGGGGGTTCTAGTACTTATCCACCGATAATGACTGATGGACAGACCACAACCAGGCCTCCGTCACTCCATGTACTTGCGCGCTATAATTACCTACCACCCGGCCGAGCGGTCTCGGGCCGTTTGCGGTCCAAACTCAGTGCAGTTTTCGCAAGCGAAGCGCACGCAACTTTTTCAATTTTATTTGTTTCATTCGTTTGTACGGGTACTTACGATGCCGTCTGGTGCCTTATGTGCAGTCGATGGGTGCAAATCAAGTAATAGAAGAGGTAAACACCTAACATTTTCGATAAACTATTACTATTTTTTGTCTTCAAAATTATTTTTAATAGGTATACCTAAGCATTAGCTTGTCTTTCAGACACAGATTTAAATATTTTTGTTACATAGAACGTCATACTTACCAACGTTTTAACAACGTTTAAAAAGCTATTTTTATTAGAATAAAAAGGTTGATTTCCCATGACATCGTCAAAAAATTCTTTATCTTTCCCCATGTTAAAGTTAATAATTAATTGATAAATATTAATAATCATTCAATGTATTTATAAGTAGGTGTTCTTTATTAATAATTATACATTTTTGGGGACTATCATAAATTCGTCATATCTGTGTCTGTCCGTCTTATTTCGGTACCGATCTCCTTCCTTAGACCTGTCCTATTTTATTATTTTTCAGGCGTAAAACATGGGTTGAATTGATTGACAGGCCCGATTTAGCAAGGCCGACACCAAGCCAAGAAGTCATTGTGTGTTGTCTTCATTTTGATAAGACGTTGATTATTCATAAACCACAATTACGACCTACGCTTTGATTACAAAACTGCTGCCATCTCTACCAACTACTTCAAGTGCCAGTACTGAATCAGAATCCAAGGAAATATCGACACCTCTATAATTATGTTTTAGATGTATTGCACAGTTAGCACCAATTTATAAAAAATATATTTTACCTATAAACAATACAATTTTAAACTACCAGTCAGAACATGTTCACAGTTCTCACTTAAATAGACACAAATAGTTATATTAATTTAATTTTATCGAAGAGGCAGCCCTGCGATTGCTGTGGGATCGCGGGGCGCGAAGCAATTACAACTGTACGCTTGAGTGTTTAAGCGCATTTTAGCATGCAGCGGTTGCTGACGCGACGGAGTAGGCTATTATAGCAGTAGGTATTGGAAATTTTGTACTGAGTGAAGTATCTGTTACGTAGTAACTATTTAGTAATCTGTGCCACAACATCAAATGGCCAAACTATCTGTGATCTCTTTGGAAACTATTTCGCATCAGTCTACACCCCGGCTCAAGACACGGAATTTAAGAGCGACTCTAATTTTCTTGACGAAATGGAAATTAATAGCCAGTGCCTAACAATTCCTGACCTAGACAGTGATGCTCTGCTCAAAAAGCTCCAATCCGTCGACATCAGAAAAGGCGCAGGACCTGATGGGATTCCACCTTTATTCATTTCTGCCTGTGCCTCGGCTCTCGTTGCCCCACTCCTAAAGATATATAGTGTATCTTTAGCTATTGGAACGTTCCCAACGGAATAGAAGAAGGCCAAGGTTGTTCCTGTGTACAAGTCGGACAAAAAAGACACTATATCCAACTATCGGCCTATTGCTATCCTTTCCACCTTTGCCAAGATATTTGAGTCGATAGTCTGTCCTCACATCCAGCGTCATTTCAGACTTTACCTAAGTGATCATCAGCACGGCTTTGTTGAGTCTAGGTCGACTGCCACAAATCTGTTGTCCTTCTCGGAGTCCCTAATAGAATCTGTGGACGCAAACATACAATTTGATGTTTTATACACCGATTTTAGTAAGGCTTTCGATAAGATTCCCCACTCCATACTAATTCGAAAACTAGAAATGTACGGTATTACTGGGCCCCTGTTGAAATGGTTGAAATCTTACCTATTGGGGCGTGAATTTTATGTGGTCGTGAACGGTTTTCGGTCTGCTGGCAGTTATCTTATGACTTCCGGAGCTCCGCAAGGCTCACATCTGGCTCCTTTATTATTCATTATATTCATTAATGACCTTCCCACTTGTTTTCACTTCTCTGAGTGTTTTTTATTTGCTGATGATCTAAAGTTTGCCAGAAAAATTGAATCATCTAGAGATATAGCGCTCTTGCAAGACGATCTAAATAGACTTGTCGAATGGTGTAACAATAACGGGATGGAATTAAATCATAAAAAGTGTTACCACTTGTCTTTTTCAAGAAAGGCTCATTCCATACCGTCGGAATACTTAATACAGAACGAAAAAATACAGGAAGTCGATACAGTTCAAGATCTAGGCGTGCTTTTCGATAAAAAAATTACTTTTGTACCTCACCACGAGAACATAGTTAAAAAAGCATCTAAAATGTTGGGGTTCGTTCTTAGAAATACAAAGGGTTTCAAACTGCTCGGCACCAAAATAATGCTATACAATAGTCTTGTGCGAAGCGTCTTGGAGTATTGTAGTGTCGTATGGAGACCACATTACGCTACGCACAAGTTACTTTTGGAAAGAATCCAAAAACGGTTTCTGTGGCACCTTGCGTTTTCAATAGGGAAAAGCAAGCAGTTACCTTCCTACAACTCACGCTTAAGGTACTTCAAAATGCACTCCTTATCTACTCGCAGAGAAATTATTGATGGTTTATTTCTTCATAAACTCCTTAGACACAAAATCGACTGTCCTAATATACTGAGTCTTCTAAAGTTCCGCGCCCCATCCCGATATCCGCGAAACCCTCTCACTCCACTATATCCACCCCTACGCAGAACTGTTCTGGGTGTAAACTCTCCGATTCCACGCCTGTGTAGAATGCTTAACAGCATCAGCGATCTGATAGATATACACCACGACAATTTGACCAGGTTGCGCAAAGTAATTATTGAACACTGTTCTTGTAATTAATTATCCCCTTCGTTTCTCATGGAATATTCATAATATATCTTTGTACAATTGGATTTTCAATTTTTTCTAGTCCAAATTGATTTTTATATGTTGTGTTAGATTTATTTATTAAATTGATGTTATACTAAAGTTATTGTTTTATGTTAAATTAGAAACTATTTAATTTATGAAATATTTAATCTAATTTTCTGAATATTATAAATTTAATTTTATCTGCTAGTTAATTTTCATTCCATTTTATGAACTAGTTGTAATTATTTATTAACTGTGAAACCTAAGTAATTTTTTTTTATTTATATAAAATTTATTCATGAATAATCTATATTATCATGAATATTTCTGTTTAACCATAAATTGTGTATGCAGTGTTAGCCTATAAGTAATTGTTACACTTATAATTGTAGATATAACATATATATTGTAAATGCATTGTGTAAACAATTGTTGGCTGACCTAAAAATAAATAAATAAATAAATAGGTCATATCCAAGCGGCTCCAATTAAGTAGGCTGGCCTTATTGGATGAACAGAATGTCAGGTCCACACAACTGATGTTCTGTCCTGGCGCAGTGCGACGTGTGGCAGAGCCATCATTAATAATACAGAGATTCAGTCCATCCAACATATCCACCATACCTGTACCAAAGTTGTCACAAGTTTCTGAGCCCCACCTATAGTGATGGCCATTAAAATCACCCATGATAAGTAATGGACCCTGTACATTACTTAACAAATTTTTTATTGTATCTAGGTCTTCAATTTGTGGGTGTGCAATATAAAAACTGAAAATATTTATATCCTCAGCCTTCACAGCAACAACATTGATGTTATCACCTACAAAGTGTAGAGGAATTGGGGAGAATGGTACTTTGTTATTGATGAACAAAGCACATCCTCCATATCCATCGGGTCTATCACAGCGAATATCACTGAAACCTGGGATCCTGAAATTGCTTCCAGGACGAAGCCATATCTCAGCAATGCTGCAGATCGATGGTTTGAATTTATTTATTATATGGAGTAGGTCAGGTTTCCTCGGAGCAATACTCCTGACGTTCCACTGGAGAAAAGCCAGGGGGCGGAACATTATGAATATAATTAACGATCGTGGTCAATTTGTTGGCAACGTGGTCGGGTAGTGACTGTGTAGGGTTAGCTAAAACAGTCATAAGCATATTTGCAATGATGTTTAGGATGTTTTCTGAGGGGGAGAGGGGACTGGGGCTAGGACTGTTTGCACTTTCCCGAGGATAAGCACAACCATTTTGGGATGGGGAGAAAGAGTAGTCCTGAATAAGGGCTTGGTGTGCCTTAATATCATAACTAGGGGAAAGAGGAGCATGGGTCTTTGGTTTGAGGAAAACTGTTTTGCGGTATGATGATTTTTGGGTTTGAGGGGGAGATCTGGGCTGTTGAGATGGGCTGGCTACAGGTTTAGTTCTAGACACTTCAGCATATGATCTAGATACTGGAGGGAGTACCTGACTTGCTTCCGCATACGATACGGATTTCTCAGCCATAAGAGCTTTAATGCCCTTTTGCCGTCCTAGCTCAGGACAGGCCTTGTCAGTGGCATAGTGGTTGCCAGAGCATGACACACAATGCGCATATTCAATTGGAATTTGGCATCCATCGCCCGGGTGGTCTTCACCGCATTTGTAACAACGGGGTTTGGATCTGCAAACTGTTCGTGTATGGCCATAGCGACAACAGTTATAACATTGAATAGTCTGGTACAGATACTTTTCTACCGGAAGGGCAGAATAAAAACAGTATACGCGTTTCGGAAGCAGTTGACCATCAAAAGTAAGAATGACAGTCTGGGTAGGCTTCCATTCTGTCACGCCAAGAGAAATCACCTTACGGTTCATTCGCCTAGCCTTAATAACGGGGCCACATTCAGCGGGAACATTGATATTTGCAATTATTTCCTCTTCTGACCATTCTATTGGAACATCTCTCACAAGACCAATGCGAGTAACATTGAATTGTGGGACCGTTGCTATATAGTTATTTTGCATTAAAATTGGACTAATCAAAAAACTGTTTGCGTCCTGGTGAGATTTGAAGTCTACCGATAATTTATTTCTTCCTACACGTTTTAAGCTGCCTAGAACAACATTACTGAAATTTTTTTTTTTTTTAAACATTCCAAACTTAATTGGCTGTAGAACAGTGCCAGAGGTCTGACCATCTTTTATGGACACGTGGACTACATATGGCGGATTATCTCTTAGCGTGTAAGAATGTCTGCCGATTGTTTTCTTAGCATGTTTAGGGGGATTGATTGGGACAACGGAGGAAGAAGCTGCGGGTCTTTTTCTAGGCGTCGATTCTGAGTCTATTATAGATTCTGGCGCATAGTTCTCAGGAAGGGAAACAGTTAAAACAGGGCTAAAATCAAAGGGATCGGGCGGGTCTGGGGGTTTTTTGTTATCCATGACGGATAACAAGTAAAATCTTTAAAATAAACAAAAATGTATGTCAAAACCTACCTTATGATACAACACAAACACAAAGAATATTCTCGATTGAAGATAAAACTGTTAAAATTCACTTAAATCGAAAAAATTCGTAAAACAAACACAAGCACGTAAGTAGCCTGCACCTCTACCAACAAAAAGTCCACTTCACACTTCGGCGTCTTTTTTTTTTTCAGTTTTGGCAACTGAGCCGGTGACGGCTATTCTGCCAGTGTCATGTGGTGACGGCCGCGCAGCTGGCGCGGAGAAGTGAGCCGTCGAACTTTACACTTTGTGGTAGATCTTTACTGTTAGTAGCTGTAAGGACAATACAATATTTGGTTAGTTAACATATAATACTTTTTTGTTAAATATATAAATATATACTAATATAATTACATGCATGCACGGATTAAGAATATTTATTACACACGCTACAATTTGATTCCATTATCGTTTAAAAATTTTGATAGGAGTTGGACAAGTTTAGGGGAGAAGTTAATCAATAGGGAATGGAAGTTAATAGGGAGAGGAACTTTAATTTTGGGAAGCATTTGGTACAAGTTGAAGGAGTGGGAATTCAAAGGACATGAGAAAAAGATATGGTCTAAGGTACCATCATCAAGGCCACATTCACATAGGGAACTATCACGGATACGGAGTTTGTAGAGAAATACTGGACTGCAGCAATGGCCGAGCCTCAGTCTACACAAGGACGAAATAGTTCTTTTCGATAGTTTGGGACATTTGAAAAACCAAGGTTTCCGCTGGATGTCAGGCTGAATGCTGGCGTAATAGGCACCTTTTGATTTTATACTTACCTGCCACTCAGCAGACCACGAGATGTGCAGCTTAAGTTTGGAGTCAGAGCGTAAGTCGTAACTGTGAACGGTGTAGTGCTTTCGATCCACAGAATTGGAAGTAGCGAACTTAGCTAGTGAATCAGCGCACTCGTTGCCATCTATACCTACATGGCTGGGTACCCAAACTATTTCAATGTTTAAACCGTTGTTGAAGCCAGTGAAAAGCAAATTTTGAATTTCTATTATGATTTTGCTATGAGTTTTCGATTTTAACTGATTTTGAACTATTGCCTGGAGACTACTTCGAGAATCTGAAAAAATTACGGAATTTTGAATATTATGGGATATAATGAAGTTAATGGCTTCAAGAATCCCGATGCATTCGCCTGTAAATACGGAAGCTTCTGGAGGACATTGGAACAACAAGGCTATTTTCGAGTTTTGGAAATAAGTAGAAACTCCTGTGCAACCTGTTGCCGATAATTTAGACGCATCAGTATAAAAGTAGTTCCAGCCCTTCCAGTATCTCTCAATAGCCCGGCCGAACTCGCCCTTTGCATCATGGGAATTTTTGGAGATACCCAATCCCAAAACGACCTTTGGCTTAAAATGGACCACCTCGTATGCGGAAGAAAAGACAGGAAGAGTAGGGAGTTGACAAACAGGTGAAGGGAGCTGTTTCAACTCTCTGTACCTGTTCATCAATGGAATACATTTGTTATTCCAATAGGAAGAAACATTAAGGGAAAGATAGATTTGATCCAAAATGGGAAGTAAAGGATGGGACGCCAGGGAAAAAACTTTGGACAAGAAACGATCTGCTAAGTATTGTCTACGAAGGTTCAGGGGAGGCTCTGCACATTCTACCTGGAGCGCATTTATGGGAGAGGATTTCATTGCACCAATCACGATTCTAAGACACTTGGCCTGGATAGCGTCTAGCCTGCGTAGGGCTTCCTTGTTACATGGCTCAATCAAATGGATACAGTAGTCTAACACGCTCCTGACTATCGCGTTGTAAACTAGTTTTAAGGTGTATGGGTGAGCACCCCACCAGACTCCTGCCAACGCCTTGAGAACCGAGACTGAGCGTTCGCATTTGACCACGGTTTTATCAATATGGTCCACTCCCGACAATTTCGAATCGAGGATCACTCCAAGGAATCTGGCCTTCTCCTCAACTGGGATAGCTTGGCCATCAATACTGATGTCAACCTGGGGGACGACGCGCCTGCGAGTGAAAATAACTGCTGTACTTTTTGGAGCACTTAAAGATAGCCCGTGTTCCAATAGCCATTGGTTTAAAGAGGACAAAGATGTGTTCATAGATTTCGCGGCGCTCTCAATTGATTTATTACAGACCAATAAAGCAATATCGTCAGCATACTGCAGAATTTTACAATCGAAATTTAAGCAAGAAGGAAGATCTGAAACATATATATTATATAAAGGGGGGCTCAGTACAGAACCCTGAGGCAAACCCCTCCAAGCAAACCTTGGTTCAGGGTCCACCCCAGGAATTCTAAGTTTAAGACTGCGGTCAACAAAAATATTACATATGATCTGGCACAACCTGGCCGGGATTCTCAGCTGTTGCATCTTCTGCCTGAGAACTGGGAGGAGGACAGAGTCATAGGCGGCAGAGATGTCTAAGAAAACGCCTACCACTGACTCATTTCTACTAAGGGCCAGCCGGATCTCTGATGTGAGGGTACCCACACTATCAGATGTACCCAAGCCTTTCCTGAAGCCAAATTGAGTCGTTGGCAGAAGTTTCTTGCTCTCCACAAACCATTCTAAACGATTTTTAGTTAGGTGTTCCAAAAGTTTAATTAGTATGGACGATAGAGCAATTGGTCTGTAAGAACTATGATCACTAGGATCTTTATCCGGCTTTAACAAAGGAATAATAACTTGAACTTTCCATTCAGGAGGAACATAACCAGACAGGAAACAATAATTGGCCAAGTCCAGGTAGTACTGATGGGTTTTTTCCCCGGCTTTGACTATGAAGGAGTATGGGAATCCATCCACTCTAGGAGCAGAATCTCTTACATGGGCGAGGACAGATTTAAGTTCTGCTAGAGTAAATGGTCTATCCAGAGGATCGTCTGATTCCAGCTGGGGATTGTATGAGACGCATTCATCTATACCGGGAACATAAGTCGGGGCCAGTTTAGAAAAAAACCGGTGACCTAACTCCTCAGACATTATGCTTCCGGTCGGAGGTTTCAAACTATTCCTGTAAGATCTCAGTTTACGCCACACTACTGCAGCTGGTGTGGATGGACTCAGTGAACCACAATAGCTCTGCCAACCTTCCCTTTTCTTACGTTTGAGTAACTTCCTGGACCTAGCCAACACATGCTGATAGTTGGTTATGTTCTCTTCGGTCGCATCTAGGTTGAACATCAGCTCAGCCTCATTCCTGCTTCTAACCGCAGCAGTGCAATCCCTATCCCACCATGGAGGTGATGGAATTTTGCCCGAAGGCGGTTTTTTGGAAGGGAAGCAATCGTCTGCTGTGGAGGATATGGTTTTAGAGAATGACGAAAAGCACTCACGTGCGTTTTCGTCACCGATGGAAGGGAGGGAGGAGACACGTAAATCTAAAGTTTTGGAATAGAGGTCCCAATCAACTGAATTTAACTGATATTTTAACAAGGGCGGAAGGGTTTTATCAGTGATTGTTTTGGAAGGGATTTCAACCATGATGGGATAGTGATCACTCCCATAGGTCATATCCAAGCGGCTCCAATTAAGTAGGCTGGCCATATTGGATGAACAGAATGTCAGGTCCACACAACTGATGTTCTGTCCTGGTGCAGTGCGACGTGTGGCAGAGCCATCATTAATAATACAGAGATTCAGTCCATCCAACATATCCACCATACCTGTACAAAAGTTGTCACAAGTTTCTGAGCCCCACCTATAGTGATGGCCATTAAAATCACCCATGATAAGTTATGGACCCTGTACATTACTTAACAAATTTTTTATTGTATCTAGGTCTTCAATTTGTGGGTGTGCAATATAAAAACTGAAAATATTTATATCCTCAGCCTTCACAGCAACAACATTGATGTTATCACCTACAAAGGGTAGAGGAATTGGGGAGAATGGTACTTTGTTATTGATGAACAAAGCACATCCTCCATATCCATCGGGTCTATCACAGCGAACATCACTGAAACCTGGGATCCTGAAATTGCTTCCAGGACGAAACCATATCTCAGCAATGCTGCAGATCGATGGTTTGTATTTGTTTATTATATGGAGTAGGTCAGGTTTCCTCGGAGCAATACTCCTGACGTTCCACTGGAGAAAAGCCAGGGGGCGGAACATTATGAATATAATTAACAATCGTGGTCAATTTGTTGGCAACGTGGTCGGGTAGTGACTGTGCAGGGTTAGCTAAAACAGTCATAAGCATATTTGCAATGATGTTTAGGATGTTTTCTGAGGGGGAGAGGGGACTGGGGCTAGGACTGTTTGCACTTTCCCGATGGTAAGCACAACCATTTTGGGATGGGGAGAAAGAGTAGTCCTGAATAAGGGCTTGGTGTGCCTTAATATCATAACTGGGGGAGAGAGGAGCATGGGTCTTTGGTTTGAGGAAAACTGTTTTGCGGTATGATGATTTTTGGGTTTGAAGGGGAGATCTGGGCTGTTGAGATGGGCTGGCTACAGGTTTAGTTCTAGACACTTCAGCGTATGATCTAGATACTGGAGGGAGTACCTGACTTGCTTCCGCATACGATACGGATTTCTCAGCCATAAGAGCTTTAATGCCCTTTTGCCGTCCTAGCTCAGGGCAGGCCTTGTCAGTGGCATAGTGGTTGCCAGAGCATGACACACAATGCGCACATTCAATGGAAATTTGGCATCCATCACCCGGGTGGTCTTCACCGCATTTGTAACAACGGGGTTTGGATCTGCAAACTGTTCGTGTATGGCCATAGCGACAACAGTTGTAACATTGTATAGTGGGGTACAGGTACTTTTCTACCGGAAGGGCAGAATAAAAACAGTATACGCGTTTCGGAAGCAGTTGACCATCAAAAGTAAGAATGACAGTCTGGGTAGGCTTCCATTCTGTCACGCCAAGAGAAATCACCTTACGATTCATTCGCCTATATATTTGCAATTATTTCCTCTTCTGACCATTCTATTGGAACATCTCTCACAAGACCAATGCGAGTAACATTGAATTGTGGGACCGTTGCTATATAATTATTTTGCATTAAAATTGGACTAATCAAAAAACTATTTGCGTCCTGGTGAGATTTGAAGTCTACCGATAATTTGTTTCTTCCTACACGTTTTAAGCTGCCTAGGACAACATTACTGAAATTATTTTGTTTTAAAAACATTCCAAACTTAATTGGCTGCAGAACGGTGCCAGAGGTCTGACCATCTTTTAAGGACACGTGGACTACATATGGCGGATTATCTCTTAGTGTGTAAGAATGTCTGCCGATTGTTTTCTTAGCATGTTTAGAGGGATTGATCGGGACAACGGGGGAAGAAGCTGCGGGTCTTTTTCTAGGCGTCGATTCTGATTCTATTATAGATTCTGGCGCATAGTTCTCAGGAAGGGAAATAGTTAAAACAGGGCTAAAATCAAAGGGATCGGGCGGGTCTGGGGGTTTTTTGTTATCCATGACGGATAACAAGTAAAATCTTTAACATATATGAAAATAAACAAAAATGTATGTTAAAACCTACCTTATGATACAACACAAACACAAAGAATATTCTCGATTGAAGATAAAACTGTTAAAATTCACTTAAATCGAAAAAATTCGTAAAACAAACACAAGCACGTGAGTAACCTGCACCTCTACCAACAAAAGTCTTCGGCGTCTTTATATATTTCTATACTCTAAGCCTTTTTATCTTCATGACATTGACAGCTGTCATTTTCATTGTCGCCAGTGGTGCCAACGTAATCCATAGTGAACATGGCTGATTTCGAATTGCTGGGATTTCTGCATTGAGATAGGAAAAATATGGAGACGCTGCGTTATTCTATACATACATTTGCTTATACAAGTATGAGTGAAATATGATTCAGAACTTGAAATATCGATAAAATTTGATAAAAGAGACAACTATATTTAAGTTGTTGCTAATTATGGCAACATTTTGTCGTGATGTAGAGACAGTTGTAGGTAAGTGCCGTTGCAGCCATATTACAAATTCATGGTAGTTACGCTGTCAAATGGTTGTTTACTTCTAATATTATTGAGATTTGCGAGAAAACTACGAGGAATTTTACTTTTAAAACTGCATGTAAATGTTGGAAAACATAAATCCAACATGCCTGTGTGTTGTGTTGTGAAGTGTGGTGCAAGAAACAATCAAAATCAACCTCAATTGTCTTGCATTTGCATTAATACACACAATAATACACATTCGGTGATACTATTGTAACGCAATCATGAATTTATGGCTAAAGTATTGATATTTGGGTTCATTTCCACATAACAGGCCTTTTTATTATATTTGTTTATTCATTCGTTTGTTTACATAATGGAATAGTGTTGTACCGTTGCCGACTTGCGGTTATACGAAACTAGTTCCTCCGCTGGAACGATATCGGTATATTCTGTGATGTTAACATAAATAATCCTGCGTCTTATTCGGTCCGAGTGACCTAGCTAGGTCCGGCCTGTGATTCACACTTCACACCAAAATCAAAATATTTTACGTAAACCGAAAGAAAACATTGAAAAAGCTAATTATTTCTAGAAGAGTAATCATGGAGTTTCTTGCCGGCACTTCTCCATAGGAAACAGCTAATTGGAACCGTGCTACCGTGTAGCTTATGATGTTTTATGTTTGTTTTAGTTACATATTAGCAGCTTGTCACACCCGGTCCCGTCACAGTTCCCCACTATAGGGGTTATGGATTGTAGATGAAACCTAAAGTTTCCAACCGTGTGAAAGTAAATTTATAAAGGTATATATACATAAATATCTGGAAAGACTGAAATTAAAGACATACCTCAATACACATACAAAGTTTATTCACTATAAAAAGAAGTATCAACTTGCATAGAAATACAGTGAATGAGGCAACTAATCATAAATAATACCTCCCAGACTTACACACTAAGATGTGTAACCCTGTTAGACCCTGTCTCCGTACCAAGGTATAACAGAGATACACCACATGAGATATTGCAAACAACGTCTCAGGTCGCTTGTAAGGATTCGCGAGGTGAACGCATACGTACCACTAGCTCAATCGCAGGGTATTGACCAACCAGGGCTGTGCACGTTAAGAAACCTACTCACTATGGTACAGTATACCCGTGACACAACTTAATACAAAAGGAAGTTATTACTGGTCTTGTTACTTAACACATTAACAAAAGGCCTAACTCTTTGTATGAAAATAAACCCAGTATACAGGTCTAATGCATCTCCCTCATAATAATTAATAGCAGCTCAATTACTCAATTGCTCAATTAGTCAATTACTCAATTAGTAAATACTTAATGCTCAAGTCTCTCTCAAACAGTGCAAGACTTACGCACTATAATACAAGACTACTCAATTAGTGGAACAGAATCCCTCGGCATGGCACCAAGGCTAAAAACCTTGGTACCCACGAACAGACGCGGCCTACGGGAGAAGTCCAGCAGGATTGCTGTTACCTGGAACGGCGATGTTTCCTCAACGAGGTTTCGGATTGGTAAGGCCTTCCTGTACCATGGACGGCCACACTGTCTCAAATCTCGTCGAGCCAAACCTGAACGATGCACGTTCTCCGGATGGCTTCAGGCATTCATCAATCCCGGACCTCAAATATCCAGGCTAGTAAAACAGCCAGACCTGGAACAAAATCTCCGTAGTCAAATACACGTGCCTTTGGACTTTCAGAATGGGAAACAAATGGAGGACGAAATACTCACAGGGTTCAGCCTTTTAATGCACTTGAAAACCCCTCGGGTTTCGGGTCACCGTTGTAAAAAAACAAGTGCCTTTATAATATCATTTGTTCGTCTCTCTGTGACCTCTGCGGTTCAAAAGGACACCACAATTCTCCACTCTGTCATAAAGTCCTTTGCGAGAAGCTTCCATGCCACAGACTAAATACTCTCGATTCCGACATGTTCCTAATTATTTTAATTTATTAAACTTTATGCGTTTATGCAATTTTTTTGTGTTTTGATTAATTTACATCTACTTATTTGATAATATTTATTAAGTTTTATAAAGACGATCGATCTCTAGCGCCATCTGTTGTTTAAACTAGGGGCTCTGTCAAATGTGATTCCATTTGTCCGCTAAAGATGTCGCTGCGAGTAACATTTCTTGTTTTGCAACGTCACAATGCCCCTCTTCCCGCAAAAAAGGTTTTTGCGTATTCAAAAAAACCGCACACCGCCCTCGGTGTTATAATATTAAACGTAGAGAACCTATTCTCCAATATTCTTTAGCGGAAGAGTATTATCGTACTTCTAAACTGAAGGTTTAGATGGTAGTGTTGTTTAAAATTTAAAGAAATAATAATTAACTTATTTAATATGCTCTACCAGTAGCAAAAATCTTTCCCAAATAAAACCATACTGCCAGGAAACCTGTTCTGCCTGCAATACTTCCTGCAATCCGGGCATCCCCCCCAATCTTTCATACGTCTTAAACATACATTCCCAATCATTCCTCTCATCCATCTTGTAGCAACCTGCATCCATTTCGCAGGAGGCCACCTCTTTCAGTTCCCCCGAATTCCGTCTGTATACCAGTGGAACTCTGCATTGTTTTCCTAAATTAAACGATCCGCCTGGTAAAAATATGTTCAGCGAGCTGATTCATAATAATTTGAAACAATAATTGTCCATTCCACTCACCAGGCAGGACGTATTCAACTTTCCCAGTAGTTAAACTCCTGGAAAAACAAATTGGCGAAAGGCTTATTTAAAGAGTCACCGGCCGCTCTAAACTCGATAAGCAACTATAGTGCTATCCAAACTGAAGCAAGCTTCACAACTGTTAAGCAACAAAGTGCCACCACAAATATTTCACCGAAGCAACAATGCTATCCCGGCAAAATAATATAATAGTCACGGCTTTTTTTAGGAGTTACTATCCGCTCCAAAACAAAATATGGACAAAACCATACAAACGTGAAGGCTTATTTTAGAAGTCACTATCCGCTTCATAACAAAATATGGACAAAGCCGTATTTGAAATAAAATACTGAAATTTAGGGATATAAATAAACATGCACCGTAACGGTATCATTGCCGTATAAAAATATGAACGGAATGGTAAACTCACATTCATTAAATGTAAGCATATGTATCGCTTACACATGCCTTGTCGTCGTTGTTGGAGTGAACTCCAAACAACACGTGAATACACGGACTACGGCTAACGATCCCCCCGGCTTCAACGACTGGTAATTTAATATTGGCTACCATAGATTAGTTTTTATAGATTTTTATATCCTTTATGTGCCAAGTGCCTAATGGTTTTCCAATCAACCCTACTAGTTCATATACTAATGGTGAAAGCACTTTCCCCACTATGCACTGCTCATATTTAGGTGCCAACTTAGATGCCTTATACTTCTCCGCGTCACTTTGAATGTAAGTCTTTCGCCAAACCAGTTGACCTTCACGTAAAGTGACGTGTTGCCTACGCAAGTTATAATGTTTCGCGTTTGTGGCATGAGCCTTAACTATATTAGTTCGCACCTTCTCGAAAATATCCCTGAGGGCTCCTAATTCACCCGCGTACTCTTCACGAGGCATAGCAACTTCATAATCACAGTCGTCTGCATTCTTATAAAAAGTGCCGTTAATAATAGGTTCACGGCCGTGTACCAAGAAAAATGGAGAAAATCCTGTTGTTTCATTCACTGCGCTGTTTATTGCTAATTGGATTTTCGTTAAATTTTGATCCCATGTCCTATGATCTTCTTTTACATAAGACGAAACTGCCGTCATTACCGTTTTATTGTATCTTTCCACCATATTAACTTGTGGAGCGTACCTTGGGCCATAATGCACTCGAGGTATGTTGTATCTCTTTAATATGCTACGAAATTCAGATCCCGTGAATTGAACCCCATTATCGGTAATTACGGTTTCTGGAATACCATGAGCGAGAAGAACATAATTCTCCAAGTTTTTTGCTACCAATGCACTAGTTGCGCGGCGTAATGGAAACAATAACGTGTATTTTGAAAAACAGCAGGTAACCACACGCAAATGAACGAAACCCGAGCGTGGTGGCTAACGTATAACCTAAACTATTAAATTGTTCATGGGCTCCATTACCTATTATAGAAATTGCTGCCCCTGAATCTAACAAACCGTATAATACTACATCATATAAATTTACACTTAAATAAGGCCGAATATCTTTATCCCTGTCTGGCTTAAACAGCGCTGTCACTGATCTGTTATATTTGAAAAAATTGGAAACACATTCTAACCATGATTTCCATTTTTAATTTTTTAATGAAATAGTAATTGACTTTATATTACTTGACAATAATTCACGAATCACGTTTCCGAACGCACCCAGTCTATGACTTCAAACGTAAAAAATCCAAAAAAAAAAAAAAAAAAAAACTTCAAACGTCAAATTCACTATGTTTTTTAGGTTAAGTTTGAATGTAAGAAAAACAATGATTAATGTTGGCTGCTCGTATGATATGACCGTAATTCAATGTTAATACCCAATAAGGAACTGCATATACCTATATGTGTTGAAGCGTTAATGACTAAGTAACGGACCAGGTTTTATAAAATAATTGTTTGTTTTCTTTGAATGTGAAAGTTACTGTTTATTGTACCAAAATCCACCCAAGTCACAGTCTCCTGTACGTCACAACCATGAATAACAATGCAAGTTACTAATTTAGTTATTGTGTCACCTCGAAGCACCTCACAAACGAATATGAGTCTGTAATACAGTTGTGGAATGTGTTCCGTAGTTCACTTTACAAAATTTTCCATTTTCAACCAATTTTGTTTCTAACAAAGACAAAGTAGTTTGTTATTGAGCTTTCCTAGGTGCAAAATTACACATAACTGTAATCAAAACTATTCAGAAGTGTTCATGACTAATTAATGTCTTGTAAACAAGTTCACAATCTTAATATTTTAGCATTCCTTTATAAATGTTCTGTTGCACCTTATTTTGAATTTTCTCCTGTAAGTGTGTTGTAATATAATAACTTTACAATGAATCTTTCACTATGTTCATCAATTTATATAAATGTAGGTAAACTTGAAAAAAAAATTATCAAATGAAATTTTTAGTGTCTGACCTTTACAGTAACCTTAAGAACTTAGGTTTTCAAATTAATACTCAATACACAACTTGACCTGGCTGTGTGCTAGGCAAATAAAGAAATGGGTCAGTGACTTACACACTGTAGCGTACCAATCCAAATTATGGAAAAAGCGTTCCGACTGTGGTTAATGCACCACTTTAAATTAAATCTTAAAAACTAGCCTTAACCTAATATGGTGTTCCACTAATTGAGCGTTCTGAGAGAGAGAGAGAGAGATGTTGGTATTAATTGTTCACCTTATATAATAAAATAATTATATACCGTTGAGCGCCAACTGTCACACCCGTGACACAACTTAATACAAAAGGAAGTTATTACTGGTCTTGTTACTTAACACATTAACAAAAGGCCTAACTCTTTGTATGAAAATAAACCCAGTATACAGGTCTAATGCATCTCCCTCATAATAATTAATAGCAGCTCAATTACTCAATTGCTCAATTAGTCAATTACTCAATTAGTAAATACTTAATGCTCAAGTCTCTCTCAAACAGTGCAAGACGTACGCACTATAATACAAGACTACTCAATTAGTGGAACAGAATCCCTCGGCATGGCACCAAGGCTAAAAACCTTGGTACCCACGAACAGACGCGGCCTACGGGAGAAGTCCAGCAGGATTGCTGTTACCTGGAACGGCGATGTTTCCTCAACGAGGTTTCGGATTGGTAAGGCCTTCCTGTACCATGGACGGCCACACTGTCTCAAATCTCGTCGAGCCAAACCTGAACGATGCACGTTCTCCGGATGGCTTCAGGCATTCATCAATCCCGGACCTCAAATATCCAGGCTAGTAAAACAGCCAGACCTGGAACAAAATCTCCGTAGTCAAATACACGTGCCTTTGGACTTTCAGAATGGGAAACAAATGGAGGACGAAATACTCACAGGGTTCAGCCTTTTAATGCACTTGAAAACCCCTCGGGTTTCGGGTCACCGTTGTAAAAAAACAAGTGCCTTTATAATATCATTTGTTCGTCTCTCTGTGACCTCTGCGGTTCAAAAGGACACCACAATTCTCCACTCTGTCATAAAGTCCTTTGCGAGAAGCTTCCATGCCACAGACTAAATACTCTCGATTCCGACATGTTCCTAATTATTTTAATTTATTAAACTTTATGCGTTTATGCAATTTTTTTGTGTTTTGATTAATTTACATCTACTTATTTGATAATATTTATTAAGTTTTATAAAGACGATCGATCTCTAGCGCCATCTGTTGTTTAAACTAGGGGCTCTGTCAAATATGATTCCATTTGTCCGCTAAAGATGTCGCTGCGAGTAACATTTCTTGTTTTGCAACGTCACAATCTCTAACCAAAATGATTTAAAAATACTTTAAATTTTATAGGTTTCCTAAAAATGAAAGCTTAAAGAAAAAATGGTTAGAGGCTAAGGGTCGTAGGGTGATGTTAAATAGCCTATAGCCATCCTGGCTACCAAAAGAAAAAATAATTTTAATGGCTTTTTTTGCGCGGTACCCTAATTATTTCTCTAAAATAAAAGTAGCCTCAGTTACTGTCTGCGCCATTTGCATTATTTATCTATAACTACTTATTATTATTAAATTAACTAATTATCTATTGAATCATATACGCGTACTTGTGTTGGCAACACCAATTCAACGGCGCAAAACTGCTGTCAACTGGTGACAAAATATTTGAAAATCACGGACGTTGACGTCTACAGAAATTATATAAGGGCTACGCACGAGCGGAGCGGCCTCTTTTTCGGACTGACGAACGGCTGAACAACATCTCGTAGATTAATATACTGTAAATCTTCCAAGAGTATTTTAGATTGAGTGCTGTAAATTTGTATAATTATTTAAATATAATATAGTTGTGATTTGCTTCTGAATTTTATTTAGATTGGCATTAGCATATCAGAAAAATAATTAGATTATTAGTTTTTGTTAACATCAGAAGTGCAAAGAAACTTTCACGCCACACGCCATGGGTAAGCGAGGTAGTAAACGTACAAAGCGAAAAAGTGCTCGCTCCCGCTCATCTTCAAGCTCCAGCACAAGCGCACGGACACCATCTCCGCTACCAAGACGAAAGAATAAGGTATCACATAGTTATACCGAAACTGTGAGTAATTCAAATACTATCACTTTGAACAACTTTATACCTGATTTTGATCCACTAAAAGATGATATTGATACCTGGCTTAGCATTATTCGATCTTATGCAAATACTTTTTCATGGTCAGATAAAATGATTCGCTATCAAGCTTTAAATAAACTAAAAGGGTCTGCTAAAGTTTGGTATGATTCGTTATTACGTACAGAAAAGCAGTGGCCTATGTGGAGATGGGACGATTGGCGGTTAAAATTGTCGGGTAGTTTCCAAATACGTAGAAATATGTTTGACCTTTTAAAAGAAATCTTAGATAAAAAACCGATCGATAATCAATCCTTGTATGAATTCTATTTCGAGCAAAAATGCAGGATAGGCCGTTTGTGTTTAAATTTTTCAGAACAAGACATTATTTCAATTATAGTAGGAAACATAGGTGATAATAATATTGCTGCATCTATTGAGGCAAGTAACTTTAAATCAAGTGATGAATTAGCTAGTTATTTACATAGTCGAATTTACAAGAAAAATGTAAAACAAGAAAATAGTTCACGTGAGGTACCGATTAAATCAGGATCTCTTAGTCAATCAACATCCATAAACCGAACAACAATATCCACTAATTCGGCCATTTCAAACCAACCTAGTTCTTCTAATTTTTGTCAAGATGGTAGCCGCAAAATAATTAAATGTTACAATTGTGGCGGTAATCACAAAAAGAACCAATGCGATACAAATAAGTGTGACTACTGTGGGAAAAGGGGGCACACAGAATCGATCTGTTATCATAAGAAAAACGCGACAAAATCTGTAGTGAAACCCGAACAACAAGAAACAAAATTTGTTTCTACAAACCCACGTAATAAGTTTATTAAAAAGATTTACATATTTAATCATGGTTACGAAGCGTTTATTGACACGGGTAGTAGTTGCTCATTAATATTAGAGTCTTTAGCTAATGAAATTTCTTTGCCTTATACCGAACTACCCTCACCCGTTATATTACAAGGTTTTTCAAAACAAAGTTATAAATACGTGACTAAAAAGGTTACTGTTAACTTAACTTTAGATTCTATGTTTTTGAAAGATGTAGATATGTATATTTTAGATGATATGGTTGGGTGCGATATACTGATTGGAAGAAATGTTACAGAGCGGTCTGATTTAGTATATTCGCGTATAGGCAACGAACTTAAATTTCAATATGCCCGTGAATTTAAAGAATTTTGCAACAATATAGCCGCTGTGGACTTAGACGCAAGTACACACAAAAGTGAATTATTAGCTATATTTAACCGATATAGTGATTGTGTTGCTACCGATATAAAAGAACTTGGAAAAGTTAGTAACTACGAAATGACAATCAATTTGTCAAGTTCGCAGCCAGTTCAATGTAGACCCTATCGAACCTCGTACACGGATAGGCAGATTATAAGAGATATGGTTAAAGAATTACTCGAGAGTAAAATTATCCGCGATAGTAACTCACCGTACGCCAGTCCAGCCCTGTTAGTAGACAAGAAAAATGGCGAAAAAAGGCTCTGCATTGACTATAGGGCATTAAATAAAGTAACAATCAAAGATAAATATCCTATGCCACGAATTGAAGAATTAGTAGATAGGCTTCAAGGGCATAAATGCTTAACGAGTTTAGACTTAAAAAGTGGGTATTACCAGATTTGTTTACATAAAGATTCGATAGAGAAGACTGCATTCATAACAGAAGACGGACATTATGAATTTTTAAGGCTTCCATTCGGTTTGGCAAATGCTCCGTCTTGTTTTCAAAACATGATGAACAAAACACTTGGCAATTTAAGATTTGGCAACGTTATTGTTTATTTAGATGACGTTTATTTAGTAACAGCGACAATAACAGAAAATATTGAGTTATTGGAACATGTATTACAGATATTTAGAACAAATGGCTTAACCTTAAATCTAAAAAAATGTCATTTCTTTAAACATGAAATCGAATTCTTGGGATATAAAATAAAACCAGGTTGTGTTATGCCAAATGATTCAAAGCTAGAAGCGGTTAAGAGTTTTCCGATACCCAAAACGGTTCACCAACTTCGACAGTTCCTAGCATTAATCAGTTATTTCCGTAAATTCATAAGAAATTGTGCAATTTTATCAGCTCCTCTTACAAAACTGTTGAAAAAGGATACCGTCTGGGTTTGGGACGACGTACAAAATAGGGCATTTCATGTTTTAAGAGATAAATTAACATCTCAAAGTATTTTAGCTATTTTCGACCCCAATAAAGATAAAGTATTGTATACAGACGCAAGTAGGGATGGTATTGCTGGTGTACTGACTCAGATAGATGATGAAGGTGAAAAGGTAGTACATTATTATAGTAGACAAACGAAGGCCGATGAAAAAAAATATCATTCTTTCGAACTAGAACTTCTAGCCGTCGTTTGCTCCCTTCAAAAATTTCGTTTATATTTATTAGGTAAGCAATTTAAAATAATTACAGACTGTACTGCGGTTAAGTACGCGTTAACAAAAAAGGATATTATTCCGCGGATAGCTCGTTGGGTTCTATCTACCCAAGAATTCATATTCGAAATAATTCATAGGGAAGGTTCCCGGATGCAGCACGTGGACGCTTTGAGTCGAAATCCAGTGCCATCCGGAGAAAAATCGGAATCAGAAATTATTATGTCAATCACGGAGGCAGATTGGTTGTTGTCAGTACAGATACAGGACTCGGAGATAGCTAAAATTAGGGATGTTTTAGAATCGGGAGAAGCCGACATAAATACAGATATTTTTAACAATTATGAACTCTTAGGAGGAAAGGTTTATAGGAGAACTAGTCAGGGTCGTAGATGGGTTGTTCCAAAAAAATGTATTTGGCAGATCATAAGATGCAATCATGATGATTTGGGTCATTTTTCTGTAGACAAGTGTGTTGAACGTATACGTACACGATACTGGTTTTCACGGATGCGTAATATTGTAAAAAAATATATTAAAAATTGTTTAAATTGTATATACTTTAAAAATAAAGGAGGTCCAAAAGAAGGACAGCTATATCCTTTGCCTAAATATGCACAACCCTTCCACACTCTACATTTGGATCACTTGGGACCATTCGTAACTACTAAAAACAAAAATAAACATTTATTAGTAATCGTAGACTCGTTCACAAAATTTGTATTTATATCTGCAGTGCAGAAAACTAATACGGCTGGTGTAATTAAGGAATTAGAATGTGTATCTAAAATATTTGGCAATCCTAGGAGAATAATTAGTGATACGGGATCTTGTTTCACTTCTAGTAAGTTTGCCCAATATTGTGCGAATAAAAATATTAGGTTACATATTGTAGCGACAGGTGTACCTCGTGCTAACGGACAAGTAGAACGATTTAACAAAACTATTTTAGAGGCCTTGAAAACAATGGGTGCTGATACCACCGATGATAGGTGGGATCAGTGTGTCAAAGCATTACAACAAGGGCTTAATAGTACTATTCATAAAACGATTCAAGCCGTCCCTAGTGAAGTAATGTTCGGGTACAGATTACGAACAGATAGTGACAGCTTTGCCCCAGATCTTGATAGCGAAGCATTGGTAGACGTGTCAAAGTTGCGCGAAAGAGTAGACGAAAACGTTAAGTGTAGTGCAGAGGATCAAAAGAAGAGATTTGACAAAAATCGAATCAAAGCCAGGCGGTACATAGAAGGGGACTTGGTATTGGTCAAAATACAGAGTCAAAGTAATGATGGTCAAAGCCGAAAACTATTACCAACATTCAAGGGTCCATTCCAAATTAAGAAAGTCTTAGATAATGACAGATATGAAATATCAGATTTAAGAGGTAGTCAAAGAAGCTCTAAAATGTATTATGGCGTAGCTGCGGCAGAAAATATCAAACCATGGATAAATATTGAAAATTGGAGCACAGAATAAAAAATAAAAAATAAAAAAACCACCGTGTTGGCAATGTATTGTTTTAAATATAATTATTATTACTATCTACTTACTACTATCAGATTCTTCTATAAATCTAAAGTAATATCAAGAGAAACTAATTTCCCATTTTATTCAGCGAGCCTAGATAGTATACTGTACCCATTAATATTTATAAGTATTGCACATTATGTCAATGTTTTGTATTGCCTTGTGTAAAATTCGAGATCAACTTGGTACGCTTGAGTGGGCGAAAGGCTCTTCAAGTGCAGGTGATCTGAAGTTAAAAACCTGGTGACCTAAGTGTGGCAAAAGCCCTTTAGGTGCAGGAAGTGGCATTTCAATGCATGAGTAATAAGTGTGCAATATGTTTTCAGTCAACCAAGAATGCTTTATTTCTTTGTCAAGTACTTAAACATGTGTCAATTTACATTTCAGTATCCTATCCAGACACGTGGGGTGCCTTTTTTTTTTTTTTTTTTTTTTGGATGGGAAATCATCAAATGACCCCTCCCGCCCTGGGTGGAGCGGTAGGGAGTGTCAGACTTTTACTGACTAAAACCCACCCGTGCTCCTCCATGTGCCCTTTGCGTTCCAGGGCCGCGGCAACTCTCTCGAACAAATTCCGCAACCCTAGCAGGCACCGACCCTATGGGGCCCCGTCTCTGGTGCTGACGGCTCCTTGAGGCGCGCGTGAAGCACAACGCGTCGTCGACTCAGCCTGGTATCGGACGGCGAGCCACCCACGCTCACCGTCCACAGGCATCAGCCACTGCGCAATAGCACAGCGGCCGACTTATCTCTGGAGGAGGCCGAAATGGGACCATTACTGGCACTCCATTTCAGCCCCCTCCCGAGTACCGGGAGTCGCAGCACCCACAGCAGAAGCGGCAGAAGCGGCGACGGAAGCCGCGGCGGCGGCGGCAGAGGCGGTGGCGGCGGCGGACCTCTTGCCCTTGGTCGGGGCGGATGGCGCGCAGGCCCTTCCCCCAGCCCAGTGCTCGGCCGGCTTGCCAACAGCCGCACATGCACTGCAGTGCGGCGTGGCCTCGCACGAGCCGGCCCGATGACCGGGCTGACCACAGCGGAAACAAAGTCCACTGCGGTCCACCTCCGAGGGGCACATAGCTCCCGTGTGGTTGCCCACATGGCAGCGGTAGCACCTCAGAGGTCTGGGTTCCAGCAGTTTTACCCGCGCAGAAACCCACCCCACCAAGAGCCTTCGACCCTCCGACACTGTTCTGGCCGCCGTCACGGGGCAGCTCACCACAAGGGTTTGCATGCCCGTGTTGTCAGGCCGGAGGGTGCCCGCCTTGACGAGCTCGGCAGAGCACCCCCCAGTCCTGGCGACGGCGGCCACAACCTCCTCCTCCGTCACGGAGTCGTCCAGGCCCACTATGCGCATGTCAATGCACTTAGTCGGCCTGGACACTCGAACCTCGTCCGCGGGGAGGACCTCCTTCAGCCTTTCGGCCAGGGCGTCCGCGAACGGGCCACTCTCCGCTCCGGCGAGCTCGAGCTTCCGGGCACCGGTCAGGGTTCTCCTGATCCCGAGGCCCCCAGAGATGCCCAGCTCCCGGAGGTTCACCGCCTCCTTCGCCCGCTTCATCAGGGCGAGGTACGTCACACCCCTCTGTTCCGCTTCCGGCTGCAGTGTTAAAACCACAGCCGCGGACTTCGGGGTGCGAAGCCCCGCCGCGATGGCGTTGGCCTTCCGCCGCTGCCTCTTGGCCTTGCTCCTGGCCGCCTTTTTGGCCTGCCGCTTTTCTCCAGCAACCTGCCACCCGGCCCCGGTCGCAGGAGGGTCCGAGGTTGGGGGTGGGGGCGGCTGCGGCGCCACTGACGCAGCAGCTTTAGCCGCTCCCCCTCCAGCCTTCCTCCTTCCCCTCTTCGCCGGGGCCGACTTGGTCGTCGCCGGCGTCGCAGGCGCCGGCGCCACAGGCGCTGGCGCGGCTCCCGCCTTGGCCTTCGCCTGGCCGGACGTTCCCGGGCCAGCAGCCACCGCGGCTGCGTACGAAGCCGCCTTCTGCTGTCCCGGGGGCCTCTGTGCCGCCGCTAACGGGGGACGCCGGACCATGTCCTCCAAAACGGAGAACTGCTTCCGGAAGGGAGCCAGCTCCTGCCGCACCAGGCTCCGCACCTGGCTCAGCACCTGGCTCCCCTCCAGCGCCGCCGGACTCAGCCCCCCCTGCGGCCCCTCAGAGGCCGCTCTGGCCATGTCAGCCAGGTCCCTCCGGAGCGACTCATTCTCCGCTATGAGTCTCTCCGTTACGGCCGCGAGGCGGGCGACCTCCGCCCGCAACTCTGTCGCCTCTTTGGACCTGCCGACGTTGGCCGCCGCCGCCGCCATAATGGAGGCTTTGGCCGCGCTAATGGCCTCCCGCTTAGAGGACTGCTTCCTCTTAAAGGCCACAGCGCGGATCGCGGCCTCCACTACCTCTTCGAACCGGGCCCTCTGCTCCTCGGCAGCGGGCGGTTCCTCTCTCGGGGACTCTTCGTCGTCAGAGTCGAGAGGGGGCGGAAGAGTAGAGGGAGCCCCACGACCGCTCCCTCCAGGGCGACGCCCCTCCTCCACCGACCTCTCGGCCCGACGGCCCGCCTCCCGGGTAGAGGGAGCCAGCCCCCTCCCTGCCTCACTGCCCCTGCCCCGCCTAGCGGTGGGGATTTTGCGGGCGGAGGCAAATTCGCCCTCGGAGGACGACCCCCCGGTATCCTCTCGTCTGGGCCGCTTGCGGAAGAACTTGACGTTCTCCGCAGCAGCCCCCTCTCCTCCGTTTCCAGAGCCCGCCGAGCTGACCGTTACTAGGTCTGGCGCGGAGCCGGAATCCGACTCCGCACCACCCCGGCGCTCAGGCGAACCCTCCTCTACAAACTCGTGCGCCATCAGCTCCTTAAAGGAGTCAGATCCGGATGACGACGATGACTCGGAGCCTCCTCGGCTCTTGTTGCCACTGGCAAGCGGAAGACGTTTGGTGCCCACCCCAGAGTACGGAGGGCAGCCCGCCGAAGCGGGGTGGGATTCCCCGACCGCTGAGCAGTCGGGACCCACCTGGGGACTCATTTTGCAAGCGTCTTTTTTCATTGGGTTTTCCTTTTAAGGGTGTGGTCCCTTTTCGCTCCGCCCCTTCTCAGGGCCCTCTCTCCCAACCTCACCTCTCCACCTGCTCGCTGCTCTCTCAGTCACGTCTGATGATCAGACGCGTACCAGAGAGCAGCGAGCAAGCGTGCGTGTGTCTCTCTTGGTCTGATCCCTCACTTGCGACCTTCCGGCATGAGTGGCTCTACCGGGAAAGCTCGCAAGATCATTGGGACGCTCAAGCCCCACCACGACGACAACGTGGAGACACATTCGGTGGGGACACGTGGGGTGCCTGGGGCAGGCACCTTGCAGCATGGCCGTGTTGGCAACACCAATTCAACGGCGCGAAACTGCTGTCAACTGGTGACAGAATATTTGAAAATCACGGCCGTTGACGTCTACAGAAATTATATAAGGGCTACGCACGAGCGGAGCGGCCTCTTTTTCGGACTGACGAACGGCTGAACAACATCTCGTAGATTAATATACTGTAAATCTTCCAAGAGTATTTTAGATTGAGTGCTGTAAATTTGTATAATTATTTAAATATAATATAGTTGTGATTTGCTTCTGAATTTTATTTAGATTGGCATTAGCATATCAGAAAAATAATTAGATTATTAGTTTTTGTTAACACTTGCAACACTATATTACACTTCACTCATTATTCACTCAAGAAGGATCTTCCATTCGAAATCGATTCCATTCATTCGAACAACTCCCGCCCTCATTATTTTCAAAAATCTGCTGTCTTTCAGGCGACACGTATTCCTGTGCGCTTGCGCTCCCGCCAAAAACTATAAGTGAAAAAATATTGGTGCTGTGTGGTGAAACCCCGAAACTCTCCTCTCGTGAAACTTGGTGGAAATATCGCCTGAACCGGCGCGCTGGAGGCTGCTATCGAAGGGACGCATCATTTACATCCTCCTGTAAGTTCCTTTTCCTTCCAAGTTTTCTGGTCCTTCTCACCCAATAAAAAACGCATATATATATACTACGCATCTACGCTACACTCATCACACACATCATATTTATCGCATTTATCCATTTATTTGCATAAAAACGCTCAATAACGCACCCGCCATGGGATCCCTTCTTTTCGCATAATGTTTTTTGTCCTAATATACTTCGGCATAACGATTTTGGCACAATTTGTTTTGCCATAATAATACTTTGGCATAATTTTTTTAGGCATACATTTTATGTTGGCATAATCATGTTAAAGACTAATTTGTTTTGGCATAAATTTGATTCGCATAACGTTAGTAGGCCTAATGACTATTAGCATAACGTTAGTAGGCCTAAAGACTTTTAGCATAACGTTAGTAGGCCCCATACATAATTCTGAGCAAACCAATTAGTACCTGTAACAATCAAATAATATTGTTGGTTAAAAAATTAATATGCTGTGCAACAAAAGTTAGTCACAGAACCGAATTGCTGCAAAACCGACTTCACGTAGTCTTGTTTGTCCTACCCCTAGAGTGTTATTTAAAATCGCGTAGGCGCGTAGGGACGAGGCGGCCCGCGGGCTGAGGAGCAGGTGGCTGCGAGCGAGCCGTCGCGGCTGAGGCTGGCCGGCGAAGCCGGCCAACAAGCCGAAGCTGCGGTGGTGAGCGAAAGCCGTCTGCGACGATTAGCACGCGTGGGGCCGCCGGAGGGCCGCAGCGCCGGAGCCGTCACAGAAACCCTGCCTGCTGCATGCTGCTTGCTTGCTTGCTTGCTTGCATGCTTGCTTGCATGCTGCATGCTTGCATGCTTGCTTGCATGCTGCATGCTTGCTTGCATGCTGCATGCTTGCTTGCATGCTGTATGCTTGCAATGCTTGCTTCCTACAGCGAAAAAATACTCACAAAATTGTTAAAAAAGTTATGCTTTAGAACTTTATGCTTAAAAAAGTTATGCTTTAGAACTTTATGCTTAATAAGTTTATGCTTTAAAATATTATGCCTAATCATTATTATGGTTACAGACATAATGCTTAAAAAAATTATGCATGAGCTGTTATGCGTAATTATATTATGCGAAAAAATAATTATGCCAAACAACATTATGCTAAGTTATATTAGGTCTTAAAATTTTATGCTAATGGATAGGGAACCACCCGCCATTACCCGTCTACGTCATACACGAGACGCGACCACGAGGGCACATTTCCCGCTCAATATCTTGTAGTGTTAAGTCGGGAGAAATGATAACACTAGCTTGATGTAGCATAGTATGATCATGGTAGATTTTCGCGGCGCCCCCACAAGGGGGCGCGGCGGCGGGCGTAGGCGTGGCCTTTGATCCCGCGGCGTCGGGGTGTTCGCGCCCGTTACTACGGGCGCGGCGTTGGGTGGCCAATATAGGCGCGACTTTTGACGCGCGCGGCAGTTGTGCCGCAGCGTGCCTATGAGTGTAGCTGTTCTGGGTGTATCAGCAGGAGCGCCCGGCGCTGCCTCGCAGTGCCGTGTTTCACGGCCCTACGGCGGTCAGTCCCCGCCAGGTGAGACCCCCGGTTACCCGGGGGAGGCCTAGCGAGAGACGACAAGCGACGTAGGGACCGACTTGGTGGCGCCCTCTGCTGAGAAGGTTGACCCCCGTTCGTTTCGCTTCCAGATCGAGCCGGTCACGCTCCGAACTAAGGGGCCGATGGGTGACTTGGGCCGGTATTGTATTGTGTAACACCGTACCCTGTAAGCGAACGATACGCGCGTCCGCGCCGCACGTTCGTCGCGTGAGTTCGTATGTTGTAGAGTCATGAGTGTGTGGGGTTCGCCGCGCTCTATGCCTATATTAACTTAGCACACAGAGCGCTGCGAGTGCGTGTTATGCGTGTAGAGTGTTATTGTTTGAGAGAGTCACGTGTCGGTGTCTGCGACTCACTCAGCGTCAAGTCCGGTGGGGGGGGGGGGGGCGTCATCGTCTGGTAGCAGATCGCGTGGGAAGCGCCTCGCGTCAGGTGGCCGCGCGTGCCAGGGCGCTATATCCTTGACTGGCGGCCAAGCAGAAGCGTCGGCACGCGCGAACATGTTGGACGCGAGGCGGGCGCAGAACTCGTCCAGGCTCTCGATCTTGAGGTCGCGCTGGATTACGCTATTCCTCACGAAGCGAGGGGCGGCAACGATCTTTCGCAGCGTCCGGTTTTGTTGGGCGCGAAGCTGTTTTTTGCTTGTCTCGCTCGTGAGGGCGAGCCAAGCTGGGGCGGCATATGTGAGCAGCGGGCGGATGTACATTTTGTATACGCCCAGCCTGGCTCGCAGCGGGATGCGTGACGAGAGCACCGGGTCGAGCAGCGCGCGGGCCACTCTGCCCTTGGCGGCGACCTGCTTGACGTGACGGCCCATGGAGAGTCGACGATCGATGGTGACCCCGAGGTACTTGACCCGGGTCAACCAATCAATGTCGACTCCGTGCAGTCGGAGAGGTGGTGGGAGGTGCGCGTGCCCGACGAGCAGCGCCTGTGTCTTACCCACGTTCACCGACAACCTCCACTTCGACAGCCAATCGGGAAGCAAATCCAGCACGCGCTGCATCTTGACGGCCGCGTGCCTCGCATTCAGCGAGGTGACGATGTACGCGGCGTCGTTAGCATACAGCGCGAGGGTGCATTCCTGCGTCGTGGGGATGTCGTCGGTGTAACATGAGTAGCAGAGCGGCGAGAGGCAGCTGCCCTGTGGCACGCCTGCTGCTATGGGTCGGGCACTGGACAGGGCACCGTCGACCACCACCTTGAATGTCCTGTCCGAGAGGAAGGAGGAGACCACCTTGATGACGCGACGGGGCGCGTCGGTACGCGACATTTTGAACAGGAGACCGGCATGCCAGACTCTGTCAAAAGCTTTTTCCATATCGAGAAGTACTGCAACTGCTTGCTCCTTCTTGTTCAGTGCAGCAGTAAGCAGGTGCAGTACTCTCGATAGCTGGAGCGTCGTGCTGTGCTCCGAGCGGAACCCGAACTGTTCCGGCCGGGGGATCACGGCTGGGGTGAGGTGTCGCAGCAGGAGTTGCTCAAACACCTTGGAGATGGTTGGCAGTAGCGTGATGGGCCGATAGCTCTCCGGCTTCACGCACGTTCTTTTTCGCCTTGGGCAGCATGATGACGCGCCCTTCCTTCCAACAGCTCGGGAAGGCCCCCGAGCGCAGTATCCCCGTGAACAGGCGCGCCAGTGCCGCTACCGTTCGGTATGGCAAGTGGCGCAGCACTGTGTTGGTGATACCGTCCGCCCCAGGGGCCTTTTTCGGCTTTGTTCTCAGGATGGCGCGTCTCACTGCGCCAGGCGAAAAGAAGATTGGACTTGCTTTGGGAGCTATCGGCGATGCGAAGTAGTCCCCAAGGTGTTTCTCGACTGCTGCGACGTGGTCGTGATCGGCAGTCGGGTTCGGCTGGAACTGACGCTCCAGGTGCTCGGCAAAGATCTCCGCACGGAATGGGAAAATGCTCGGGGAAACAGCTGTCATTTGCAAATGGTTGTTCCTAAAGCTAAAGTACCGGATGTTCTACAGCTGTACCATAATTGTTGTTCAGGAGGCCATATGGGAGTTAAACGGACTCTACTGAAGATACGGGAAAGATTCTACTGGGTCCACTGTCGTGACGACGTCGAGGACTGGTGTCGCAAATGTACAAGTTGTGCTACTGTAAAAGGACCTCAGACTCGTAGCAGAGGTGCATTGAAATTGTACAATGTTGGTGCACCATGGGAAAAGATAGCCTTAGACGTTGCGGGACCGTTTCCGGAAAGTGAATGTGGTAACAAGTATTTCATGGTTGTTATGGATTACTTCACTAAGTGGCCGGAAGTCTTCGCCATTCCAAACCAAGAAGCTTCAACAGTCGCGGATAAACTGGTTCATGAAGTCTTCTGTCGTTTTGGAGTACCCTTGGAGATTCACAGCGATCAAGGAAGGAATTTTGAGTCCCAAATATTCCAGGAAACTTGCCGAGTTACTCATAAAACGAGGACAACTTCTTACCACTTCTTCAACTTCAACAGTCGGATGGAATGGTGGAACGATTTAATCAGACATTGGAGAGATATCTGGCCAAAGTTGTGGAAAACCGGCAACGAGATTGGGACAAGCACATACAACCGTTTTTGCTGTCATACCGAAGTGCTGTTCATGAAAGCACGTCAGTGACACCAGCTTTCGCAAACTTTGGAAGAGAATTGCGGCTACCTGCAGACCTGATCACCGGAATACCACCTGATGCCCCACGCAGTATAACCGATTATGCGAATGACTTGCGGAACAAAATGAACGACATTCATGAGCACGTCAGACAATCGGGCCAGCAAATGTCTGAAAAGATGAAAACCCGCTATGACCGCAAAATGAACAATAAAGGGTTCGAGGAAGGTTCACTAGTGTGGTTGCACAACCCAGTTCGCAGCAAAGGGAAATCTCCTAAGCTCCAAGCTAAATGGGATGGACCGTACCGGATTGTGACAAAGATCAATGACGTAACCTACCGCATACAGAAAGGTACAAGAAGCGCTCCTAAGATCGTTCATGTTGATCGACTGGCGCGTTATTATGGGGCTGATAATGCTCGGGACGAGCATGTCTTAGGAGGGGGCAGTGTTGCGCGCTACAAGCTACAATTAAGTAAGGAAGATAGCGGCATTCGGTACCACTAGCGCCATCTAGTATCGAGTAGCAGAACTAAAAAAGCCTTAAAGGAACCTTCGACATTTTTCTATGCTAGAATTCTCGGACCTTAGTCGGTCGCGACCCATATGTACGCGAACTTTCTGGAACTACTCGGCGCCCTATACAACATGTAACGTAATTAACGCACACCCTCAAACACCCCAATTAGAATATTATATTATAATCATAATACATACACTGAATTTTTAATTTAACATGTATATGCATTGTTATTAACTAAATTAGTTATACCAATTCTTGGAGAACTTTTTGGTCATACTACTACGCACGCAACGCACACAGTCGCACAAACATTTATCGCGCCGCTCGACTCGACACAACATAGGTACGGAACTACGGAAAAAGCCGACAATACACGATTGTTTACGTTGAAGAAATATTATGAAACCATGATATTTTATTAAGATGTCATTGTATGAAACATTAACCGACGACGTCCGAGAAAAGAATTGTTTAAGTACGGTCTATGTCTAGTAAACATTATGATTGCATCTTTCCATCACACTTTTCGGTGTATTCCCGTTCGTCCCCTCGACTTCGTCCCCCTCGGGGGACGAACGGGAATTCGTTATTTATTTTCCCGATGGTCCCTCTAAATTTTTTAGGGGACGAATGGGAATAATTTATTAATTCTTTTTTTTAGGTCTATTGCTCCCCACCAAATAATATAAGACTGGTGGTTTTAATTGGTAAAAAAAAACAAATTTGAAATAAATATCAGTCATTAAGGAATAAAAATCACAGAATCAACTTTGCGATAACTCGCAATATTTTTAACCGACTTCTAAAAAAGGAGTAGGTTCTCAATTCGGATGTTTGTATTTTTTTTAATGTTTGTTCGCGCATAACTCCGTCGCTTGCCAATCGATTTGAAAAATTCTTTTTTTGTTGGGAAGGGTATACTTCCCAAATGGTCCAATGAAAATTTTATCGAAATCGAACAAGCGGTTTTTTTGTTAATTTCAATAAATGATAGCAAATCTGTCGGGGTAGCTGAAATCGCATGTTTGTTTATTGTTTACACCAATTTATACCACGTACGCTGTGATGGGTATGTTTAGCTGGGAGTGAACCACTAAAAAGTGAAAAATAAAAAACTTTTTACAAAAAATAAAACCGACTTCTAAACAAAAAAGTATAAAATAACTTTAATTTCGGAAGTCGGTGTGTACAACAACAAAAAAGCAACCAAAAACACCGAGTTCCGAAATTAAAGTTATTTTATACTTTTTGGTTTTTTTGTTTAGAAGTCGGTTTTATTTTTTGTAAAGTTTTTTTATATATAATATTCTTTATAATTAAGAAAAAATTTCTCCTTATAACTAAAAATTATGATAAAAAATCAGTGTATAGAGCTTATAATAAAAAAAAGTCTGTACTATATTACAATTAAACACTACAAACAGACTTTTTACCACTCAGGTTGTTTCCTTTTGAAATATGTATAAGTCACTATTTTTTGTAGTCACAGTTGCTTATGTGTATGGTGGCAAGATTTTACGTTTTACATAATGTAAGTAATTAGAAAAGTTGACTCATTATTTTAACACATAAATAGGGTCAGTAAATTACTGCACAAATCTTTTTAGTGGGACGAATGGCACTAATCGAAGAACAGATTCCCATTCGTCCCCTCTTGAATTAGGATTGGGACGATCGGGAACAAATTAAATATTATTTTTGTAAATTCCCGTTCGTCCCCCTCGGGGGACGAAGTCGAGGGGACGAACGGGAATACACCCACTTTTCAGGCTTTGGACTGTCGACTCTGAATAATTTCGTTTATTGAATATGGTACAATGCCAATCGGTAATGAACTGCTGAAAATAAGAGGCGATACGACAACATTATTCAGAGCCGGCGTGTTTAAAAGATTGAATCAAAATATTTACAGTAATTTAACAAAATCAAATAACTTACATATTAGGTACTGATTGCCTAAACACTCATACGACGTTGTCTTTTTAACACACTTTCAAAATGTCCACCACCTTGTTCAATACATTTTAATGCCCGTTTTCTTAATTGATGTTTTAATTTAGAATGCACTGCACTGTCATTTCTCAATTTTTCAAAAGCGTTCACTATCCTATTTTTTAGGTCCTCGGCACTTGTTGTATCATTAAAATAAACTAACGATTTAATTCGTCCCCACAAAAAAAGTCAAGCGGCGTCAAATCAGCTGATCTGGGGGGCCACTGGACAGGGCCGCCGCGACCGATCCAGCGCTCTCCAAACTCTTCATGAAGGTGCTGCCGAACACTTCTAGTGAAATGGGCAGGGGCACCATCGTGTTGGTAGAATACCTCTTGTAAATTATGAATAGGAATGTCTTCTAGCAGCGTAGGTAGAGTTTCTCGTAAAAACAGTAAATATGCGTCTCCTGTTAATCTTTGTAAGAAGACTGGCCCCAGTATGTGTGTAACAAACTGAACATTAGAGTATTGGAAAGACATTGCGCGCGAAAGAATATTTTAATAACACGTAACTTCTTTCCACTAATATTGCCCGCGCGTGACTAATGTTTACATTTATGTTAGCTTTCATCGTAGCCGCGCAAGCGGTGGTACATTGTGGCTATCTCGCTCTATCCTGGGCTTTTAGTTTGCAGGAGAAAGGGAACGAAAGTAAGTAGGTGGTTTATCGGTGTCTTTTGTCCAGTTCCTGTTATTGTGTGCGTGCGGAAGTTTACAATGCATTTGTAAAGAACTTAACGTTCTTGGAATAAGGTTTATTTTTGTTTATTTTGTATTGAATGATGGAATTTGTATGAATACAAATAAAACTGCGATTTTAAAAGTCTTATTACTCAGACTTACGGTCCATTTCAATTTGTTTTGACTGTACAGGGTTAATATGACAATAATTTCCGTAGTTTTAATTATTTTTGGGATAAAAAATTACCTATATTAAAAATTACATAAATCGATTCAGTAAACGATTCTGAACAAACTATTTTCAGGATGTGCGTTAATTAAGTTACATGTTGTATAAGGCGACATGTGCCGACCGAGTCAGTATTGGATTTGCGATACAAGTGATAACTTCGAGAGCGATCTTCGACTGCGAACTCAAGTGATTAATAGTGCGATTGTGTTTTGTGATTAGTGAGTTTATAGTGTAATTAGTGTTGAGTAATTAAAGTGTTATTTTTTGGTTATTTAATCGGCAGTTTTTATTGTAACGAACCCGAAGCTCGTAACAATATAAATATAGCCAAGCCTTCGCGAGTACTACCCAGGACACCCCAGGGCGTTCCTGCAAGATATGTGGATCTCCTGATTCACATCCACTTTATAGATGTTCCCATTTTATGAATCAAAACGCGAAAGATAGATTAGGTCTTGTAAACAAACATAAGTTTTGTCGTAATTGTTTAGGATTTCATGATATTAAAATGTGCAAATCAACTAATACATGTTCGATTTGCCACCGTAAACATCATTCGCTAATACATATATCCAACTTTAACAATTCAAACAATCGGGTAGTTGAACATGGTTCCGCGCGGTCCGTACTTTGCGCACCACCCGCGCCGCCGCACGATGGGCTGAAATCAAGCTTCCATAGACTTAGGGATTCACGAAAATTGATGAGCAATTTATCAGAAAATAATAACGGATTTGCAATTTACCACTAAATACAAGACATTTTTCCTCTTTTCGATTTTTGTATATACCTAATATTTTTAAAGTTATAACGATTTGAACTTATTTTTGTATGAAGAAATTTTATTTTATGTGAATAACTTTTAATTCTCAAAAGTTCTCAAGAAACGGCTTTTGGTATTCGACTGTGCTATTTTTTAGGCAAATTATCCAATATATCACTTGCTTCGATTTTCTTCGATTTTGGAGGAAATTGATTTTCATTCCCTTTTCCGCACTACCCTTGAGGTAGAGAACTAAGCGCGTTTTTCTTATCAGTGGTGTCCCCAGGAGGCCTAATCCACTCATACGCACACTCTCACTCACACACGCATTCACAAAACTATCACTTACGCAATTTTATCAGATTCTGATTCAGATTCGTTGTCTAAATGTTCCACATTTACAAATTCTATATTTTCCCGCTCATCATCCTCATATGATGGAAGCAACAGAAGCATGGTTTTCGCTTCTTCTGAAAATGGTTTGTGTTTCCGTATCATTTTATGACGTTTTGATGAAATATAAGGATCTGAACTAATAATTAAATTATTCAAAATATCCTTATTATTAGCTCTTCTGCAGAATTTTCTTGAATGGTATTGGCGATATCGCCTAAAGTCTTTATTTCTGGATTCAGCCGCTTCTTCCGATAACTTTCCAATCGGAATTAATCCAAAGTTTTCAATGATAGCTGCTCCATGAACCAGAACTTTATGCACACTAGACGGCATGTGAAACCAGTCATATAAATCTACGTATAATTTTAAGGTGGCTTCCGCATATTCCTTAAATTTCACTGTGTCAATTTTATGGCCTGAAGATATTGTTTCTAAAATGATTTAAAACCGTTTTATTAAGTTTTCATCGACACCAGTAATTACAGCAGCAATCTCTGTATTTGAGAAAAATCTTCGAGCGGTATTCCCGTCATTAGTAGTTCCATGCCCTTGCTTTACAACATCGATTAAAAGCCCTGTTTGATTTTTAAAAGCGTTCTGAATTTTTTTTTTCTATTTTCCATCAAAACTTTGTTTTCACCTTTTGCAACCCATGTTTTAAAATCTAGTCTATAGGCTATGAAGAATGCATTCCATAAAACGTATCCATATATGTAGCGATGATAAACCATATTTGTACAAGTCGGTATCAATGTTTTTAGTCAATAACAAAGACAAGTTATTCATTTCTGTAGGAACAGCTTTACATATGTCACATCGTTGAGCTGAAGTTTCACAGAGGATTGATGTTGCTTTACCATCTATCATGGTAAGCAATAATGAATGTGAGACTTTTATTTCGCCAATTTCTGTTTCCTTCAATTCACTTATCTCCGTTTCAATTTCGGTTTTCTCTCTTAAAATCGTTGCTTTGTTCTCTTTTTCAAACTTGAAAAATATTGGTCGACACCAATACGCTGAATTTGGGGAGTCGTTTTCCCAGATAATTTGTTCCTCGGAAACAATTTTTATTGGTACTAAACTACCCATAAAAATACTTGAATCATCTGTCGAAGCACTGTCCTCTTTGTCATCCGTTGTCATTTTTTTCTTGTAGTTTGCTTGATTCGAAGCACCATCCATTCCCCATTTGCTTATCATTGTCAACTTCTTACAGTTTCAATATCCTTTTGGCGGTTACATCTAATAGAGGCTGCAATTTTATTCTAGCAGTTGTATCTGTTAAGGTGATATCATCTTTTGGCTGGTAGCAGTCTTGTTTTGCATTTTGCACCTTGTAGTAGGAAGGGAACATGTCGACATTTTTCTCTTTGATACTTATTCTTAAAGTATTGTATTGCCACTTTGTTAATTTAAGGGACAAAATAAGTCCCAAAGCTTCATCTGGAGTAAATTTAGGTTTTTCATTTTTTTCTAAAAGACTATCTTTTACTTTATGTACATCCTGTGGATTTTTAAGTAGGTGTTCGAGGATTTCAGCTATTCCTTGATTACCATCCTCTCGTAATTTTATAATACATGCATGAGATATTTCCTCTGTAGTCATAGTTGTATGAATATGTTCCGTACGTCTCTTTTTTTTGCTTAGGTCCTAATTCACAAAATGGTTTTCTTGGACTTACATTTGTTGACGTGGCAGTAGACACTTTTGCTGGAGATTCATGTACACGTGATGTACTAGGAACAGAGGCTTGGTATCTTTCAAATGCACTTGCAATGAAATCAGGCCACATTATTTCCGACGATAACCATTCGTTATTATTTTTACTAAACAATACCTCTTTGCTATGAGCATTTTGCCATCTCCTTTGCAGATTATAGCAATATTTTGTACAAAACGCTTTTAAAGCTTTATCGTTTTCATCACTTAACACATTGGGGACTAATCTAGATTTAATAGCACTATATAAAACATTATTATTTTTAAAACTTCCACTTTCCTTTAATAGCACAACAATATCAATATTTGACACCAAATCGAACATTTTTACGTAATAAAAAGTAATAGTATTTCGAAAATGTGAGATAGGATAGTGCGTTTATTACGATGTGTAACAACGTACTGAGGGTAGTTGTTTTTCAAATGTAACCGTGTCATTTTTTTTCGCTGCGCTCATTGGACGACGCTGTAGGATTTTCAGCAAATAAAGATATATTTTGAAGTAATTATTAGTTTTATTTGCAAGTTTAAAAACGAACATGTACAGCGCATAGAATGTAAGGGAAAAGTGGCTCCAATAAAAAAGTGTCAATAAAAGGAACTAATCTGGTTGCGTTCCAATTCTATCACCCACCCCAGAACGCAATCCCATATTTGACATGCAATAGTAATGCTTATCTGCACTAGTGCCCTTGGTTAGTATATCAGAGACATTTTCCTCACTCTTTACATAGAAAAATTTTAACCTTAAATTATTAACATGTTCCCGCAAATGATGTCTTATATCTATATGCTTAGACCTAGGCAAATAACAGTCATTAGTGGCAAGCTTGATTGCACTTATGTTGTCGCTATGAATGGCTAATGTGCTGTCATGTTGTCTTCCAAGTTCTCCCTGCAGTTGCTGCAGCCATAGTGCCTCCTGTGCTGCTGATGACATGGCCATATACTCAGCCTCTGCTGTGGACAAAGCCACAGTCTGCTGTTTTCGTGAGCACCATGACACAGCACCACCCTGTAACAGAAAAATGTAACCCGTGCACGATCTGCGGTCACGTGCATCACTTGCCCAATCTGCATCACAGTAACCTATGATTTCACTTTCATCATTCTTGGTATAAGTTAATCTGTAGTGTTTAGTACCCTGTAGGTATCTCAGCACCCTTTTTACAGCAGCCCAATGCTCAGATTTTGGTTCTTTGTTATATCTGCTAAGGCAGTTAACAGCGAATGAAATATCTGGTCTTGTTCCTTGAGCTATAAACAAAAGACAACCAATAGCTTGTTGATAAGGACAGTCATATGAGTCTTTTTCCATGTTATTGAACTTCATTCCAACTTCCACAGGTGTTTTTGTAATTTTACAATCTGCCATGTTGAACCTTGACAACACTTCCCTTATGTATTTCTCCTGATCCAGCATGATAGTATCTTTACCTCTAGTTATATTTAACCCCACGCATTGTTTCACTTGGCCAAGGTCCTTCATATTTAATTTTTTGCATAACTTCTCCTTCAAATCTTTGGTATACTCGAGTTGAGAGCTAAACATAATTAAGTCATCAACCCACACTGCAATGTAAATTTTCTTTATATTATTATAATAAACGCATGGATCAGTCTTTGATTGCTCAATTCCCAGTTCCTTTAGAACTTTAGATAATTTTATATTCCATAGTCTACTTGCCTGTTTGAGCCCATAAATAGATTTGAGTAGATGGCAAACTTGTTTCCCTTTAGCATACATTTCTGGTTGTAGCATATATATCTCGGCATCTATATTTCCTTGGAGAAAGGCAGTGACAGCATCCATTTGATCAATGTGTAGATTGAGTTGTGCTGCAACAGCAAACAAATAACGAATAGAAGTGTATCTTACTACTGGAGAATAAACTTCTTGATAATCTATGCCCCTTTTTTGTTCATAACCTTTGATGACAAGTCTTGCTTTGTATCGTATAATATTTCCATGTTGGTCAGTTTTCGTCTTAAATATCCATTTGTTTGGCAATGCCTTTTTGCCAGCAGGCAAGTCATCAAGCTGCCATGTTTCAGTTTCTATCAAAGAATTGTATTCCTCGTCCATTGCTTTTTTCCATTCATTGGCATGCGGGGATGATAAAGCTTCCTCTACATTTTGTGGGTCTGTGACATTATTATAAAAACAAAAATAACCCTTTTTATCTTTGTGAATTTTGTTGTGAGGCCTGAGGGTCACGTTGCCAGTCTGTTTATCTCGCTGAATCAAGTGTCTCGGAGGATGGTAAGTGTCATCCAAATCAGCTGAATCAGTTTCATAATCACTTGAGTCTTCACTTGATTCTTGAGATGCAGCTGACTGAGGAGTACTGACAGACTCCCTTGGTTGTTCTGTGCTACTATGATCTTCTATTGGATCATCAGCTATGGGGTTAACTGAAATTGAACGTTCATTAATCTCATTGACACTTTCAAAGAAAATTACATCTCTGCTTTTTGTGACCTGATGAGTCATGGGGTTCATCACTCTGTAACCCTTTGTGTTCTCACAGTAACCTACCAATATCATTTCTTTTGACTTCTTGTCCCATTTTGCTCGTTTCTCTTTCGGCACATGTACCATTACCTTTGAACCAAATATTCTTACATGATTTAGTTTGGGTTCCTTTCCTGTCCACAATTTAAACGGTGTAGTATTGCCTAGAGCTCTAGTTGGTGATCTATTGACTAAGTATGCAGCTGTGGCAACAGCTTCTGCCCATAAGGGTTTATCTAACTTTGCATAAAAAATCATACACCTCGCTTTCTCCACAAGTGTTCTATTCATTCTTTCGGCTAGTCCATTTTGCTGAGGACTATACGGAGCCGAGGTCTGATGTGTGATTCCACAGTTTGTCAAATATTTCTCAAAATTCAAGTTGCAATACTCCATACCGTTATCAGTTCTTATTTTTATTTTTTTTTACTTTATTCAGAAAACCAACAGCGATACTTATAAAATATTACAGAAAATATAAATCAATTTTGTATAGCTAATAATAGGTTTCCCTGTTTAACATAATGTGTATAAACTATGCGAACGGACTTCAGACAATAGGTGGTTAGTAATTTTAAAGATATATCAAAATCTGCTAATTACATACCAAAATTTGTAATTAAAAATTCATCATATTGAATTCTTAAAGATGAACAGAGCGTAGTCGTAGTTTGTGCAGCTTGCTATTCCTCTTTCAGAATGATATTTTTAACCTCAGCTTTAAAACTGGGTTTTGTACAATTAAATAAGTCAACTTGAGAGAAATTACTGTTGTAGGTTCGAGCAATGCGAGTTAGGACACAATGTTTAGCGTAGTTAGTTCCATGCCGAGGCACATGTAATAATGGTGTGTGACGAGTGCGTCGTAAGGGAGCGTTAAATGAGATCTGTGCAACCAAATCCGGGCAGTCCAGCCTACCATTAAGAATATCGTAAAGTAAACACATATCCAACACTTTACGTCGTTCATCGAGTGTAAGCAGACCATATGCGCGACAGCCATTTTCGTAGGTTATCGGAGGCTTTCGGAGGCGATAGTTCAGGTGATTTATACATTTTCTTTGTATCCGTTCTATTTGATTTTTGTATAAAATATATTGGGGTGACCAGATTGTACATGCATATTCGAGGACGCTGCGAACATACGCAAAATATACGGATTTAATGGCTTCAATGTTTTTAAATTCCTTGCAGGATCTAAGAACGAATCCTAAATTTTTGTAAGCTCTGGTAGTAACAAGGTCTATATGATTTGAAAATGTCAGTTTTTTGTCAAACGTAACTCCTAAATCACGAACTATCTCGACTTTATTAATAATTATTCCATTAAATTGGTACGAGTACGTTATAGGTTTTTTTTACGTGTGTAACTGATGCATTGACATTTTGTGACATTTACTGTTATCTTATTTTTTGTGTAGTAATTATGTAAATTATTAAGGTCTTCTTGAAGAGATATACAGTCATCATGTGATCTTATTGTGCAGAATATTTTTTTGTCGTCAGCGTACATTAAATGTTCAGAATGTTTAAAAGAGTCAGTAATATCGAATAAATATGCGTTATAAAAAAGAGGTCCTAAGTGGGACCCTTGCGGAACACCGCTAGGAATCTCAATAAAATTCGAACGATAGCCTCCCAATACTACGGCTTGTGACCTTTTAAATAAGTATGATTGGACCCAACGTAGCAGATCGCCGCGTATACCCAATCTGTACAATTTGTTAAGCAGGATGCTGTGATCTACGCGATCAAATGCTTTTTCAAAATCTGTATAAATCACGTCAACCTGCCCGCCATTATCTGTGTTTTCAAGAATAAAGTTTGAGAAACAAGCCAAATTAGATATAGTCGAACGTTTTTTCAGGAAACCGTGTTGTTTATAAGAGATACCTCTTAGGATGTACGGATAGATAGCATTATATACAAGTTTTTCAAATACTTTACCTAAAGTATTAAGAATAGAAATACCCCTGTAATTTTCTATTTTTATTCGCGACCCCTTTTTATGTATGGGTACTATCAATGTTTTTTTCCATTCATTTGGAAACGTACCTTCTCTTAAAGAGATATAAAACATTAAACAAATCGGATGGGCTAAGGACTTTGCACAACTTTTCCAAAACAGTGGAGGTATTCCGTCACAACCTGGACCCTTATCGACACACAAAGAACTCAGTGACCTCTCCACAGCTGATGGGGTAAATTGTAACTCAGATATGATATCAACACAACTATCATCCACTTCTGTGTTCAGTGAACTAACAAAGTTGTAATCAGAAGGTTCACCAAAAAAAACATGGAAGAAGTCACCGAATGCTTCGCAAATTTCTGTTCCATTTGTGTAATTTACATTGTTGCGGGATAACATTTTTGGAAAATTGGATCCTCCTCGCAAATTTTTTATGTAGGTCCAAAACATTTTAGGATTTTTTTTTAGATTAATTTCAGTCTCGTGCAAGTATTTATTATAACAAAGCTCCTGTACATATCGCTGCCTATCCCGCAACATTGCAAACTCATCGTAATCCAGAAGGTTACCGAAACGTTTCCAACGTGAGTGTGCCTTACTTTTTTCTTTAATTATTTTTATAAGTGAGTTGTTGAGTGTATTTACGACTACCTACCCGCCGGGTAAAAGGTACGTATTTATCAATTCCTGTTTGTATCACATCGTAGAATTTGTGGACAACGCTGTCTGTTGGTGTTATATCTAAGGTTGATTGCCAGTCCATACTATCAAAGTAATCATTTAGTGCGCTATAGTCGGTTTTACGATAATTACGTCTAGGTACAGATAACTCGCGTAGAGGGGAAATTTCAAGGTCGGAGATTTTTATGGTAAGCACTGGATGACGTATATCAATCTTAGATAGCGGTTGGAGACATTCGTTTATATTATGTAATATCAAGTTGGAAAACGCTAAGTCAAGTGTATGGCCTTTGTGATTAAGAAGTGTGTTGTGTTGCGTTAATCCCAAAAAACCCAAATCATTCAACAAACGCATGGCTGCATTTTGTACTTCGACGGCACCTTGTTTTAGAAAAGTTGGTCCACTCACATTCCATTTTATACACGGAAGATTAAAGTCGCCTACGAGTAAATAGTTATTATTATTTGCATTTCGTGAAAATAAATGAGTAATGCTTTGCAAAACGAAATCTATATCTGAGGCTATCCTATGAGCATCCGGCGGCACGTAAACAACACTTCCATATAGGTCTGTTGAGGCCGACAGCGTGCGAGCCGGTATTATTATGGTCAACAATTCCGTACCAATGTTATTGGGCACGCACTCAATGCACCACGCACCTAGCTCATGTCGCGCGAGTATCATCACACCGCCACCCGACGATTTGCCAGTGGCGGCTAAGTCGCGGTCCTTACGGAATACGTCATACCTATTATCGCACAATTCGCTATCAAAAATGCCGCTATGTAACCAGGTCTCCGTCACGATCAGTAAATCATAACTATTACACAAAATATTTTGACGGAATTGTGTTGTTTTAGTACCGAGACCACGACAGTTTTGGTAATATATATTTAAGTTAGGGGGCTGCATTGTGGTAGATATATTTAACTAACAATATTTTTGACAAACTTATACTCAAGGGGCTTTGATTATATATAATCAAAGTCAAGGGGCTATGAACGATAAATAATATTATCACATTTAGTAACACGTGGGTATATTGGCGGCAAATAATACTCTCTTGCAATGACACAACCAGAAATAGAAGAATATATGTACTACGATTTATACTATTATGAATCACCTGAACTGCTCGCAACCAAGTACGAAAAATATAAATGTATGTGAACAGACAAGAAAAAATTAAACTGTAATGCGGGTATGTTGCTAATGAATTATTAACGTACATTAGAATAACAACAAGTATAGGACACGTGCTACTTATAGGTGCAACACAGAATTGTATATCCAAAATTCGTGTTTTATAACTAAAGCAACACACTATAACATTAAAATGAACTAACCTAGTATTGATATATGACTCGAAAAATGGATCGGAGCAATAATGTGTTGAACTTACCTTGATTTTTAGATTATTTATCCCTTTAAACGACACATAATTGACCTTACTAGTAAAATAATATTTAAAGATTGCTTGTAAAATTAGGATTATACTTTGGCAGCATCCGATACATTTTGAGACCAGATTATGTAAATATAATTTACACACAAAGTATCGCACCAACCCATCGCGCATATCCATTACACACTCGCCAGTGGCCACACAATGGTCGAACAAAAAACACAGATCTAAGTAAACTTTAGACTCGGCAAACGCAAACATCAAATCATCAACTCCGCTCTGCTTCAATACAGTCAGATACTCCTTGAATGACATATTATAATAAAAAACTGAAGAATGAGATGAAGAGCAATTAAAAATAAAATACACTAATATTAAGAAATTATGATTTAGACGATTTTTTTTAGATCTTCCTCGTCCGAAATGAAGAGAGCTGGGCTTGTAACTGCTTTTCTCACGTGAATCCTGCAGTTTTTTGTCCAAGTAAACTGATATTCTTTAATATTAGCCATTTCTTTGGCCTTTTTTAGAAGATTCTTGTTGAACATCTTAATTTTATGACTGAGTTGATTCTCTACTTTATTTTTAAAGTGTTTGAAAACATCCAGTACATTTTGTTTGTCTTTCAAAAAATAAATGTGAACCATCCTAGAGTAATCGTCAATGAAAGAAACAAAATATCTCATACCTCCATAGGATAATTTTTCCATTGGCCCGCACAAATCAGAATGTATAACCTCCAAAGGCCTTGATGCTCTAGACCCTGTATCATTAAACGGCATTCTTTTAAGCTTCCCTTCGAGACAAGTGGAACATTGAACATCTGTTTGCAGACCATGTGTTATGCTAACCCCTTCAGCACAGTCTGGCAGTTTCTTGAGAGCTGAAACATTTTGATGTGCCATCCGAAGATGCCATAAATTTATATCATTTTGATTTACTTTGTTTAACACCAGGTGGGCACTTTCTTTCTTACCAAGATCAGTATCCAGAATATATAATTTATTTATCAAAGTAGCAGAGCATAACAATTTCCCTGCAGTATCTTCTATTTTGCAGCCTTTCTCATTAAAGGACACTCTGTATCCATGCTTTGTGATCATACTGACTGACAGTAAATTGACTGCAAGTCCTGGTATATATAGGACATTCTAGACCCCTCCTCTCGAACGTCGTGGCGTGCAGTCGTGTTTTGTGTGCTTGCTAAGTTTATATTAAAAAAACAGAGTTAAAACGAGTTTACCAACTTCAAATACATAACATCACATGAACAATAGTATCGCCAGTAAATTAGTGTAAAATCAAATTTGTCTGTGAAGTTTTAAAGTAGTATTAAAACCGAAACAAGTTTTTAAAAAACAAAGTTGAAGTGTTGTGTCAAACGACCAGTGACTTGCAAAAGTGAAAGGACTAACATGTCAAGGTCAGACACCTCGCACCTCGACAATTTTTATTGAGCAACGAATTGCCTATTTCAACCACTGGTGTTAAGCGTGTTTGGTCTAGTGGCCAGAGCGGTTGCATTGAACAGGCTCGACACAGGATAAACGCAAGTTTGAATCCAAGAAAATACAAAAAGTCCGGTTAGACTTTTTTCATCTTTTTTATTTTTTATACGTGGATAGTTCGCTTGCAATCTTGCCAATTAATCGATCACCACCATCTACACCTATTATTATTACCACTGCGCTTTCAGCGCCGTCAACTTCACTACACCATTGCTCATCAGAACCGGATATGACTAGAAAAGACCAGTCTATCGCCGATGATCGTAAATTCCCTAATATTACTCACCGGAATAAGCGAAAATGCACAGAATTAGGACTGGAATCGGACAATCAGGTTTCTATTTATATGGCAGAAATAAAAGCTATGTTCCAGGATTTCAAAGACGAAAATAATAAAAAAATCGAAAAGATATATGAAGGTATGGAAGAGATTAAACTTCAAAATTCTCAAATCCAATCATCGGTAACATTCCTGACTCAAGACTACGATATTTTAAAATCTAAAATTGAATTACTTGAAGTTCAGCTAGATGAGGAACGTAAATCGAATACGTTATCTTTACAAAACCTCGAAGAAAAGATGGAAAGACTAGAGTGTGGTGCCAGATCGTCCTGTGTGGAATTAAAGAATATCCCTGTCTACAAACCAGAGTCTAAAGAGAATTTATTCAACTCTGTTGTCAAGGTTGCCTCCATTTTGAATGTACCTCTACAACCGCACGAGGTGAAAGATATCTTCCGCATAGGAACAAAAGATAAAGACAACAGAACAATCATCGTGGACTTTTCCACCAATCTCCTGAGGGAAAAATTTATAGAGAAGTATAAAAAATTCAACAAAGGCAACAATAGACTGTCAACTGAACATCTAAAACTTAGCGGACCAGTGAAGCCTATATTTATTTCGGAAAATCTTAGTCACAGAATGAAAAGGCTCTTTTTCCTTGCCAGAGATTTTGCCAACACCAACAATTTCAGGTACTGCTGGATAAAAAATGGAAAAATTTATCTTCGTGAGAAAGATGGTGCACCACATATTTTGATTAAAACTGAAACAGACCTCCCGAGGAAAACCGGCTCAAAGTGACTAGTGTCTAGTATTACTGTTAAATCTGCAAAGGAATTAAGTTGTAATCACACCAATCAGCAAATCACACTAAATTTTATAAAAAACATGTACCTAAGTATCACCTGTAAAACCTGCCAGCACAATGTAAATTGCATGCAGAATTTAAAATTGTTACAACTCTGTAAAAATATTGCGCTACCCGTGCAAAACGTAAAAAAATTATACACAAGTTATGTCGACACATCATACCACACTTATTCACACACATTCAATAACACATACATACATGCGCGCACTACATTCAAATTTAAACTCTCTCATCTCATTCCTCTCGCTCTCACCCACACCAGGGCATATCATGCAACCATTTTCATCTCCCACTACAGCCTAAACTTAAAACTAACGTGCTTCAACCCGTACCGAATACGTTGGCTTGCTTCAAGTCGTCACTGGATTGTTACTACGACAAACTTGTTACCCATTTTAGTTACAAATGAATGAAAATCCCGAAATTACACACGAACTTGAACAACTATCAGTTTCAGCATCCTATCAGTGTTCTCCAGAACAATGTAATAATTACTTACAAAATATTGTAAGCGGCCTAAATATATTTCACTTGAATATTAGAAGTATAGGCAATAGTACTAATTTTAATAATCTCCTAATCCTATTAAACAGAATTAAGGCGCATTTTGATGTTATTGTTTTATCAGAGTGTTGGTTGAGCAAATGCCCTTACCTTCCTACTATACCAGGATTCGAAGCAAGCCAATCCAATCACGCAAACCAGAACGACGGTATTGTTGTGTTTGTTAGGCAAAACCTGCGAGTCACTGTCGAAATACCTAAGTTTTCGGATGCAAATTGTTTGATCTTAAAATTCGGCACAGAAATAGTCTTAATGGCAATATATCGATCTCCGTCGTTCCGTAATACTAAGAACTTTATTGAATGTCTGGATGTAACTCTGCACTCGCTAAAATCGTTTAAGAGTATTGTTTTAATTGGCGATATCAATATAAATATCTCCAAAAATACCAATGATACAAATTCTGACCCGTATTTAAACACAGTAGCATCTCATGCAAAGCTTCCTGCACATTTGTTTCCCACTCGTAACAACGCCTGTCTAGACCACGTAGTTATCAAATCTAACAAACCTGCTATAACCTCAGTACTTGATTCTGCTATAACGGACCATGCTCCAGTGGTTGTGTTTTGCAACTTAATATTGGATATAACTAAATCTCCTTCATCATCGCGCTGAGTAGACATGGATGCATGCGTTGCAAAAATAAAAACTGTAGATTTTTCTCCAGTGATGAGTTGTGATGATGCAACTACGGCTGCTACTGAATTTGTTAATATTGTTTCTACAGTGGTCAATCTCAATTCTGTTACCTGCACGATACCAAGTAAAAAAAGGATTAAAAAAGCGTGGATAACACCAGGGCTTTTGAGGTGTATAAGAAACAGGGATAATCTTTGCCTTAAATCAAAACGAGACCCTAATAATAGTATTCTACAAGTGACTTTCAAGCGGTACAGAAACTTCTGCAATAATTTACTTAAAAAAATTAAACGGGAGTTTGAACGTACTGAGTTTGAGAGACATCGTAGGAATCCTAAGGCTACTTGGAATCTTATTAAATCTATATCTAATCTTCAAAAAAAACAATCTTCTGCAACTGAACTTTTATCCATTACTCCCGATCCTTCAGAATCAGTGGATAAAGTGAATGACTTCTTTGCAAATGTGGGGAAAACCCTTGCATCTAAAATAAGCAATGGACACTGTATGCACTCCTCTGGCAGCAAAACAGTTGGGATGGCATTTCTGCTGCCTTGATCATAGCTGCCCGCGACACCTTGATCCCTATTATCTCGCACATATTCAACCTTGTACTCTCTTCAGGAGTATTCCCGGTTGTCTTCAAAAGAGCACTTGTACATCCCATTCACAAGAGTGGGGACAGGGGCAGTATCAATAACTTCAGACCTATTTCTGTTCTTACAATTTTGTCCAAAATTTTAGAAAAAATTATAAATATTCGGCTACTTAATTACCTTAACTCACAGAATATAATTTCAGAGAACCAATACGGTTTTCGATCAGGTAGAAGCACAGAAGATGCAGTCTTAAAAGTAACTGGAACCATAGCAAACAATATAAATAATAAACTCAAAACAATAGCAATTTTTCTAGATCTTACAAAAGCTTTTGATACAGTCTCTGTTCCCCTCTTGCTTGAAAAGTTGGAACGGATTGGTGTTAGAGGAGTGTGTCTTGATATTTTTAGGAGCTACCTGAGTGAGCGTTCTCAAACCGTAAAGATAGGTAATCACGTTAGTAAACAGCAATTTTTAACCTACGGAGTCCCACAGGGTAGCGTCCTTGGACCTACCCTGTTCCTTATTTATATAAATGACTTATGTAATCTGTCTCTAACTAACGCCAAAATCATAACCTACGCGGACGATACCGTCTTACTTGTTCATGGAAAAGACTGGTTGGAAGCCCGCTCCAATGCAGAGTCTACTCTGCTTACTGTAATGAAATGGCTGAATAAAAATCTGTTAACCCTCAACCTAGGAAAAACCAAGTTTATTACATTTGCTCCAAGTAAAGCCTCCCAACCTCCTTCTCCCTATACTCTGACGGCGCATATATGTGGGTCAGTAACGACTGATTGCACTGGTTGTGCTCAGATTACACGCACCGATAATATTAAATACTTGGGTGTTATAATAGATAGTACGCTTACATGGAAGGAGCAGATTGAGGCTTTGGTTTCAAGGGTCAGAAAACTGATATTTGTCTTTAAAAACCTGCGAACGTCTGCTGATTTTTCCACATTACGAACGGTATACTTTGCTCTGGCAGATTCCATCCTAAAATATTGTATTGTAGCCTGGGGAGGGGCTGGAAAGTACCTAATGCTCCGTCTGGAAAGGGCACAGAGGGCAGTGCTAAAAGTCATGACTCACAAACCTGTTCGATTTCCAACTACTGAACTGTACGCTCTTTGCGAATTACCAACAGTCAGACACACATTTCTTCTTGCTGTCGTACTGCGTAAACACTCAGACCTTCCATTCGATCCGGTTGTTGCTACCCAGAAACGCAGATCTGAAAGAGTCTGCCAGGTGGAATCTGCCAGAGTTCAAGTTGTTCGGCGACAATATCACTTTTTTAGCTCCACTTTGTATAATCGAGTAAATAGACAACTCAATATATATCCACTGTCCTTGCAAGAATGTCGAAGGACCACGGATAAATGGCTTCATACACTGACTTATGAAGAATTAGAAACGTATGTAAAGGCTTAAGTTCACTTTTCTATTGTCCTTGATTTGTATCATGCGCAAATGCGCACCCCCTGCACAACATACATGCACATCACGCGCGACCACACGCAAGCATCCGCACACAAACACACACACACACACACACACACACACACACACACACACACACACACATACACAAACTCACAATCTCACATTAAATTACTCACATGAAATATTGTTCAGTTCTAATTTTAAGTCCTAATTTTAATTTTATTTTCTTTTTAATTTTACTTTTAGTTTTGCTTTTGTCTCAACTTTTGGAGGTGGGCGTTAATGACTGCGACACAGTATTATACTAATGCAGTTGTTATCGAACACAAAGTTCCTGTAAACTGAGTTTTTCGATTCAATAAAAATTATTATTATTAAATTATTATTATTATTCTTCACTTTAATTTTGTCATGTTGTGAAATATTAATGCAGATATCTCCAACACACTCTACGGACAATGGCTCCCTGTTTGCCACTGTTATTGTCTTCACTGATGGCTCACGAATGTTGCACAACCATTCTTTATTACTGCACATATGCATGGAAGCGCCGGAATCAATGTACCATTTTTCAATATTTTTGGCTGAGAATGCTGCTATAAAACTATCTTCCTTTTTTTCCTTATTTTGTGTTTTCCTTGACTTCTTACAAAACTTTGCAAAGTGTCCGTAATCATTGCAGTTATAGCATCTGGGCCCTTTCATTTTCTCTACTGAGGACTTTGACTTGTTGCTTCCATTTCTTTTTGTCAGATTAGAATAAAGGGCATTGCTTGAGTTTTCAGTTTTCACTTCCTGTAGCAATTTAGTCTTTATGAAGTCAGCACCAATTTTCAAACCTGAATTTTCTAACCCCATTATCATCGGCTTATACTCATCGGATATACCGGCCAACATAAGAGCCCCAAGCCACTCGTCATTCACTTCAAAACCAATGTTCCTAAGTTTATGTGCAGCATTCATTATCTTGCTAATATAAAGTTCTATGTTTTCACTTGATTCAAGAGAAGTATTGATCAATTCCTTCAACAAACTTACTCTTCTGGTCAGCCCGTTGTCATCAAATGCTTTATGTAAATTGTCCCATACTTCTCTAGCGGAACTACACTCTTGAACGTGAATATAATTTTGAGTATTAATAAGTAGGATAAGTTTGGATTTCGCCCTCACATCCTTCACAGGGTCGACTTTTCCTGAACCCGGTTCTATGCAACTCCACAAATCTTCGTGCTCCAAATAAGTTTTTACGCTGAATTTCCACGTAGAAAAATTGTCTCGGCCATTCAACTTATTGATATTAAACATACTTGAGCTCGACATGATTGTTGTATTCTTGCACGATGCACTTAACCTCAAATGCACGTCGCCTAAAACTTCCGAATTACTGTTTTCCAATTGTTTCTTCTGCTTTATTTGCAACCACGCTCTGCTACCATGTAGGATTTTCAGCAAATAAAGATATATTTTGAAGTAATTATTAGTTTTATTTGCAAGTTTAAAAACGAACATGTACAGCGCATAGAATGTAAGGGAAAAGTGGCTCCAATAAAAAAGTGTCAATAAAAGGAACTAATCTGGTTGCGTTCCAATTCTAATGAGGGTACACCGCGCTATTGATAAAAACAAATGACGTCTTAAGAGTGGTGTGAGTATCGTGAAAAATAACTAACGTCATAAGGGTGGTGTAGAATGCTTACCAATAATTTGATTTTTTGCTATAAGTACATATTTCTGTTATACAACAATAAGACGTGTCAGATTAAACCAAAAACCGATAAATATTTCATACAAAGTTTAGGGGTCCATAACTCGAAAAGTACTAGTTATAAAAAAATTACAAATAACAAAAAATATTTGTATTAGTACACAAAACTCAAAAATACTCAAGTCCCCACTTGCCGATTTCAGCCCACCGTGCGCCGGCTGCGCACAGCGCGCCCCGCGCGCCCGCTTCCGCGCCCCTGCTGTCTGCCGCTCCCGCGACAGGTGATGATAACGTGATAACTCCTTATTTATCAATGACTTCGGCTACCTCGTGCGTTGAAAATAATACAACTGTTTTGTTGCCTACCGCTTCCGTATACAGTTTGACGTTTGATATCTGTATCGGTGCAGCTCCGTGTCCCAGTTTTTTTCAAATAAAATAAAAATAAAAGTCATTGTGCATAACAATCGATTTAATTGTGATCATAGTGTCAGACAGTTTAACATACATTGAAGTGAGCAATAAATAGTGCGTATATGATCCGTAAATCGTAAAACAAAAACATCCCAAATTTACGATTTTACTTGGTTAATAACAATATCTTCGGTAACGTCACCTTGACAACAGTGCCACCTGTCCTGCAAGTAACAAACGACCTATATATCCGTAACAGCGATCATTGCTGCCGCCATCTACCGAACATCCAAGAAACCACCTGCCAAGCCAGTTTACCAGTGCTCGCTAAGCATGCCGAACAACAAGTGCGGAGGTTCAGGTCGCTTTATCTCTGCGACAGAGGGCGCTAAATGCGGAAAGTGTCAGGCGCATTATCATAGAGTATGTGTGGGCGTCTCTGCGAAGGCTAATATAGCACCTAACTGGCGTTGCCCCGAATGCAAAAAGAATATTGTTCAAGACAACAGAACTGAAACCCCTGTAAGAGGTTCGGCGCAAAGTCCACCGGCTAATAACGCAGCAACAACCATTATTGCGGGTGCTGGTACTCCTCACAGTCCTCAGACAAGTACTGGAGATGTCCACGTACAGTCTGCCAGCCCTGCTTATGCTCCCGCAACTCCCCCACCATCTGGAATTTCGTGTGCTGACATTGCCATTACGGATTTGTCACCTGTGGATAGTACCAGCCTGCAGGTGATTGTTGAGGAGTTGAGAGCGGTACGTGCGGAGATTCAGGTATTTAGAAAAGAGATGGAGATGGAAATGGCAGAGCTCAAAACCACCTTAAATACCTGCAGTACACGAATCGACGGTCTGGAAGCCAGGGTCGACGCACTGGAACAACGCGCGACCTCGAGTACCACGAACTCGTCCAATGTGGACAAAATTGTGCAGGAATTGAGGCAAGAGATCAATGACAGGGACCAGGATCTTCTTGCTAATGACGTAGCGGTGTCAAACTTGCCGGAGGTAAAGGCAGAGAGTCCAGCTCATATCATTAAGGTTATAGGCCATAAGTTAGGGGTCAGTATCGAAGATCACGACATCGTCAGTGCGGAACGAGTTGGCGGAAGGCAGCTCAACGTGACAAGCTCAGCAGGACCGACGGAAACTCGTCCGCGTCCTATTGTAGTACGCTTTGCTCGTCGGGACCTGCGTGACCAGCTCCTGACAGCCGCGCGAGTGCGGCGTGGTGCGACCACCGCCGACCTCGACTTGCCCGTCCCAGCACAGAGGTTCGTCATCAATGAAAGGTTGACGAAAGCCAATCGTCTGTTGTTTCGGAGGGCGCGAGACACTGCCAGTCTTCTCGACTGGAAGTTTGTCTGGACCAAGCAGGGTCGCATTCTCACCAGGAAGACTCCCCGAGACAAGGCGCAGAGGATCCGCACTGAAGATGACCTTTTCCGTATCTTTGGTCTGAAAAAAATATTGCCTAATTATTATTTTGTCCACCAAACTACAAATGAATAATTTTTTTTTTTTTATGTTTTTTATGTTTATATGTTCATGGAAGGGTGCGTCACAACCAATTACGTTATGGGATCGTGAGCCATAGACCGAACATGCATAGAGCCTACTTATTTATGTTAATTTATCTTAGTCTAATACTATATGTACAACAACAAAGTCTATTTACATCTAATCTATTTAATCGTATTTATGTAAGTACCAGTATTATCAAATTTCGTATTTTTGGCAATTATTATGACTATGCGCACTAATTATACAAAGTTGAGGTATCACACACTAATGTAACCTACTGGCAGCTCACGGTTGTAGATAGTGCCCAACTACACCTCTATACACCTGCGTACTCTCATTTATATTGGAACAGTATTAATTTGTGTGCAGCCCACTGTGTTTCTCGAATACCCACACCTTATTCTAACATAGATGGCTCCAAGTAAATATATTAAGTTTGGCCTATTAAGACGCTGACAACAGCTATTGAGATCTGAAGTTTCGGTATTTTTAGCCACGCCCACTATTTCTCCGATATACTAGCGCCATTCTTAAAGAGCGGTAATACAGCAAACTACCAAGGAAGAAGTAAAGTGACGCGGTAAATAATAAATAACAATGAACCAATAGATGGCGCTCTTGTATATTTATAAATTGTTCTGTATGAAGAGCTAGAAACAAATTAGACAAGGCAATTAAAAAAAATGTGTATTATAATATTTTTGTTTTTAATTATTTTAAGACACTTTATTTACACTTATTTAAAAACAATATAAATGACAACAAACTAATAATAATAAACATAAATGATAAAAAACCATTAAAATGCACATCCAACACAAAAGAGTGAACTTCGACGACAATACATTTATGTGTTTTCCCTCCAAATCAATATGACTCAAATTACAACCCGAAGGCTCTTGCTCAGAATTTTTTGAAGATTAAAAAAAAATGTGTTAGGCTTATAATAGCCATGTATCCACTGATAACAAATATGATGGATTAAATGTTCTAAAATTATATTTCTGTATTTAGATAAAGAAAAATAAATTAATTCAATGAAATATTGAAAGATTGTTGATATTTTCACGAAACAAGTTATGGAAATTTAAGCAATAAGTCACGTGGCATTGAACACCAACCAGGACGCGTTACGTCATCCTGTGTAAAACACCATTGTTGTTGTTGAAATTTTCGTAGATTCACGGTTTTATCTTTTATTTTATTTAGTTATTCAAAGCATTATATAGAAAGAGAACATCATTAAATCTGGATTTTTGAAAGGAAACAGCAATAACTTGCCCAGAAATGACGTTGTTATGATTGGCAAGTTTTTCGCATCAAACAGCGACTTTTGATACTTTTCCCATGATATGATACTCAGTATAATTGAGCATATCATTTGGTAACTAAAAATAACAAGAAAAGGTGCTTATTGTGTACAAAAAGTGGAAGTGGAAGTGTGGAAGTGGAATCACAGGATTCCATGACAAAACTTTACAAAGATCTAACCTCAAACACCTCAAACAATATTTACAAAAATCAAGTAAAATCCATGTTTTTCTATAATTATGTATTCGCTAAATTGCATTTTATTTAATACTTACATCGAAATGGTCTTCACAAAAATATATTCTTGAAATTGATGATACACAATTTGCATCATTTCGCCTTGCAAGTGTTAGCCACCTTTTCCGTACTTTTACTTTGCTTGGGACAAATACAAATAATTTGTTTGGCATTTTAATGCTTGTGCTTTTACACTACTTCACACTGCACCATACAGTACTTATAATACGACGGATTCATTTTATATCACGAAATATCAACAATCGCTATACACGAACAGCTGTGTTTCGCACAGCTTAACGTCACACACGACGCCATGATAGTTTTGAGCATTTTCCGGGGAAATTAAATGTCATTTCTTTAAATGCGAAATATAAATTGAAAATCGATATATTTTCAAAAAAAAAATTTTTTCCACGTATAATGGATACTAAGGTATATTTGAAAATGAAAACAATATATCTAGTTTTAATTTCCGCGAATATTAGTGGGTTGCAGGTATGCACCTCCCTCCCGCCCGCTATATTATGCACATGCAAGATTACTGGGCAAATGCAAGGATTTTAAGCACATGCAGGAAGGCAATGCAAAACCCAACACCATTACCGACACGTGTTTCGCCTCTCCACGAGGCATCCTCAGGGGACGTGTTGACTCGCTGACCGTTGAGTCGCAACTCAACGGTCAGCGATGTGCTTAAAATCCTTGCATTTGCCCAGTAATCTTGCATGTGCATAATATAGCGGGCGGGAGGGAGGTGCATACCTGCAACCCACTAATATTCGCGGAAATTAAAACTAGATATATTGTTTTCATTTTCAAATTTAAAATGGATTTCCGCAAAGTAACGCCTGACTCAATCAATTTTACTAAGGTATATTAATTAGCAATCAATCAAATTTAGGCAACTAGCCTATTCGTCGTCCGATGTGGATATCTTGTTCTGGAGGACAACTCGCAGTAATCTAAAAATAAAAAAATCATATACTTATCAGTTAATCTATGCTTAAGTAACTTAATAAAAACTGCTGGATTTTATCTTCGACAACCAATACCTGGCCAAGTACATGTTTATTTAATATTTACCTCAAGTTCAGGAAGGTCATCCGTGGATTGGACTGTCTCAGATAAATTTGATTCTTGATCAATAATTCTTAAAACCTCGCATGATTTTGATTCCTTTGCTGATGCTTCAAACCTTCGATAAAAAAAAGTATGACTCACAATAACATAAAAAGTATAAGAACGATCAGCAGAAAGTTTCATATATCACCTAATTTTCTAATCTGCAAAAAAAAATAAAACATTAAAACTTTAGCACTACACTTACCTATTTTGTCTTATAAAAAACACCAAAGCTCACACAGTGATTTATAAAGTGTGGACAAGAAACAATGGACAAAGCTACGAGTATTATCCTTTATGTCCAGTTCTAAGATAGTTATAGGTCTATGTAAATTCGATAGATGATCGCTGGAATTTTTGTGAATTTATTTCTATGATCTTTGTAATGAAATTGTTATATATATATATATATGTGTGTGTGTGTGTGTGTGTAAAATCATAAGTATGTAGGTACTTACAAAACTTACTGGTGGAAAACAATTTCCGAAGTTTTACCTATTTCTGAACTGTTCGCGAAACGTCTCTTTTTACTGAAAAGAAAAATAATAATTATTCTAAAAATATATAAAAAAAACAATGAAAATATGTATCCTAAAATTAAAAGTAAATAAAATTAAAAAATCACATTGAAATTTCTTTAAATTCTTCAATGTATCGAACTCATCACTCACTTATCCAAATCCATGCAAATACCACTAAGCCAAACGAACGATGGAATGTCTGATGAATTTACGCTTTCAATAATACAAAATAGCCTAGTACCTATTTGGTTATAATTTTTCATATAAAACATAAAAATGTACTTACTTTACTACTTCCATGAGATGTTTTTGTTTGTTACTATAGAAGCGCTTTTTTGCTGGCCTCCGGCATTTTTGTTAGCAAATATTTTTACAACTTAGTAATATATATTGTGTACACAATACATAACTAAGTAGGTAATTGTAAAAATTATCTTATATCCTATAACTACCAATATCTTTACGTCGCAAAATTTTTACAACTTAATGTAGTTTAGGAACAAAATAAAATTTGAACATTATAATATTATTATATTTGAAGTTGTCAAACAACAAAATATGAAATGAACGGATAGCGGTGCAAAGCGACATACGTCCGTCTAGCAGCGCGCCTATGCGATCACTGTCCGCTGCCATACGTATGAAAGAGAAGCGCGACGACGCGACGTTCGTAACTTATTACAAACCATAAAATAATTAATTTAAAAAAATAAGTTGAGTAGTCAAAAATAATAAAACAACCAAGTTCTGTATTTAAATATGATACGTAATTGGTATAAATTTTACCAAAGTACGTTGATAAGTAATGCAGATATTTTTGTTTGAAGATCATTTTAAGAGGTTAGTTTAGCATTTTTTTGTATCGAGAAAAGTTTTCAATACCGTGTTTTGAAAACAACAGGGTTCTCAGAAATATATTCAAGCTTAACATATATTTTTTCCACCGTCATAAACTGAATAGATTTGGCTAAAAAATTGTTTGAAACAAGCCTATTTGGCTCTTGTCAGCGCCTTAAATGCGGGCTCTCTAGGTACGAAACAGGATGAGTTCTTGATCGCCATGGGCAATCACTCGGTGGACATCATGGCTATAAATGAGACCTGGTTACGCAAGGGGGAAGAGGACCGCGCTCCCAGTGTGCCTGGGTACAAATTCAGACACATACCTTTGACAACTCGAGGTGGGCGTGGCGGGGGAGTTGCTTTTTATATAAAGAATGGCATTAACGCACGCATGAGAGTTCATCCTGAACACCTCAGTGTGGAGCAACTTTGGCTGGACCTGACCATAAACAAAAAAAAGGTTCTCATTGGAACGGCTTACCGACAACCATGGCAAGATTTTGAGCTCTTTCTTGACGCCATAACGGCCAGTATAAGTGCGCTAGCCCCATATGATAACCTGGTGGTTTTGGGTGACCTAAACGTTGATCTGCTTGATGCAAGAAGCTCCAAATCTAAACAACTTACGGATTTTTTTAAACTACCTAAACTTAGTTCAGTTGGTAAGTACTCCGACGCACTTTGTGTGTAACAGTAGTTCACTTATCGACATTGTATGCACTGATGCTACGACGCGAAATACTGAAGTGAATCATATCAGTGAACTCGGCCATCACTCCTTCATAACGTGCGAAACTGTTTTTAGGAAACCCAAGGTTAAACCTAGGGTGGTTGAGTTTTGCCCCCTCTTAAACATCCTGCCAGAACAATTCCAAAGTGATTTGAACAGCATACCATGGTCCACCATAGGCGATACAAATGATGTCGATACCATGATACACACCTTCAACTCATATGTGATCCATCTTTTTGATCTCCATGCTCCCATCAAGAAAAATACTTTTTATAGACGGCCCACACCGTGGATCACTGAGAATATTCGTCTCATGTTCAAACTGCGAGATGAGGCTAGGACCAGATTTCGTGAAACTAAAGTACCACATCATAAGCGGTACTATTTGGACCTTAAACATGAGGCCACCGCCGCATTAGCGAGGGAAAAGACAGCATATTTCACGAAAAACATAAATTAAATAAGGATCCTAAGCTTTTGTGGCGAAACCTGAAGACGGATATTCTTCCAGATCACAAGGAAAGACTCCTGCCAAGTCATTTTGACAATCCGGATATAATAAATGCAGCTTTTTTGGATGTACCGGGTAATAGTTGTGATAATGTCCCACAAATGGCCTTTTTCAATTCTCACAGGCACAGTTCGGCAAGTTTCTCGCTGACTACAATCAACCAGGAGACAATCCTGAATATTGTCAGAGGTCTGGAATCTAATGCACAGGGTGTTGATGGTATCAGTCTGGATATGTTGAAACTCACATTGCCGAATACCCTGCAAGCAATCACTGATATCATCAACAAATCAATAGAATCGCACACATTTCCTGGCCTATGGCGACGCGCTATTGTTCGCCCTATCCCAAAAGTTAGTGATCCCGCTAGTTTGAAAGATCTCAGACCAATAAGTATTCTGTCCTGTCTTTCAAAGATCCTGGAGCGCGTTGTTTATCTACAGGTACTTGAATACCTGGAAGATAACAACATTCTCCCTGACCTTCAGTCAGGGTTCCGTAAAGGCAGAGGTACTGCAACAGCTCTAATGGATGTTGTGGGCAATATCCTGGAGGCACGTGATAGGAGGGAGGGGTCAATCTTGGTCTTACTGGATTTTTCAAGGGCTTTCGATGCTATTAATACCAATCTTCTTCTATCCAAGCTAGCATACTACGGCTTTGACCGAGACGCTGTGGATTGATTTAAAAGCTACTTAACTGACAGGCACCAGCATGTACAGATCCAGAGAGAAGATGGTTCTACTATGTCATCCCCTCCACTCCACGTCACTAGAGGAGTCCCACAGGGATCGATTTTGGGCCCATTGCTATACATCCTCTATAGTGCTGATGTTGTTGGATCCTTTGTTAATTGTAAATATCACATGTATGCTGATGATATCCAACTGTACATGTCTTTCAAAGGGGAGGATACGGCATTGGCGGCGCAGAGGGTAAATGAGGATCTAGAACGTGTAGTGACCTGGTCTGAAGCTAACTCTTTGGTTCCGAACCCTTTGAAATCTAAGTTCATGGTGCTGGGTACAAAAAAACAAGTTGCTTCAATTTTATCGGCCAAACTAGAAATTGTAATGAAAGGGGAAAAAATTGCGCGTGTAGAACAGGCATGTAGTCTCGGGCTAATCCTGGATCCAGAGCTGCGGTTTGATGCTCATATAAAAAATATACTAAGAATGACTGTTTCTATAGGCTCAAGGTGTTATATGTTATACGAAACTTTCTTAGTGTACCACTCAGGAAACAACTCATAGAGAGTTTGGTTCTCTCTAAACTTAATTATTGTGACACAGTCTATGGGCCCTGCCTTCTTGCTAGGACAGATAGGCTAATTCAACGTATTCAAAATGCCTGTGTTCGTTTTTGTGTTCATGTTCCTCGTAGGCATCATGTGACTCCATACATAAATAAACTCAACATTTAAAAAATGACTGCTAGGCGAAGACTTCATTTAGCAAGTTTAATGTTTGGCATTGTAACTACCCATAAGCCTCACTATTTATATGAAAAGCTCACCTGGAGACAACATAATTACAAGTATGGTCTTCGATCTATGGTTGGCCCTCTAAGGGCACTGCGACACAAAACCGCTGCTTTCAGGGGCAGTTTCAGGTTTGCTGCCACGCACTGCTGGAACGATCTCCCACCACCAATGCGAGACCTAAAAACAATACAGTCCTTTAAATATCATTATAAGAAGCTACTACTTCAAGCGCAATTCACACTACATTGGATTCTCAACACCATGCTTCACTCAGTACTGTAAATGTTTATTTAATTACCTCATGGGACATGGCCTTCAGTCCTTGGCTGGGGACATCTGCAGTGCTGTGGCATGGCCACCCCCCTGGACGATATATTTGATTGTTTTTGACTGATACCTGGAATATTTTAGTAATTGTATTTATAATTATAATTTCATATAAATTGACAACCTATTAATTCATTAAGCAAGCTACACACACACTATTACTTTATTATTATTAAACTTTGTTTACTTGACTTTGTAATTGTAATTTCAACTAATCTGACATCTATTAATTTTATTCAATCTACATATACACTATTACTTTATTATTATACTTTGATTATTGGAGGATTACAATTTTACTAATCGTTCATGTATTTTTGTAAGCTTATTGGTTATTTGCCTTTTCTTACTCCCCTGTGTTGATTTTCTTCGGTCGCTAGTCTTGGGTGCTCATCTCACCGTGTCTGCCATCTGGGTACATGGCTATTTTTTGCCTCCAAACTTTATATACACACTAGCTGCTGCCCGCGACTTCGTCCCCGTGGAATCCCCGATTTTAAAACATTCTTTATCGCTGCTCCGCTCCTATTGGCTTAAACGTGATGATATATAGCCTAAAGCCTTCCTCGATAAATGGTCTATTCAACCCAAAAATAATTTTTCAATTCGAACCAGTAGTTCCTGAGATTAGCGCGTTCAAACAAACAAACAAACAAACAAACAAACAAACAAACAAACAAACAAACTCTTCAGCTTTATAATATTAGTATAGATAAAACAACACATTTATCACCATCCATTCATCACAAACAAATATTACATCATGTTGCGCAGGTCAGGAACTAAAACTTTGAATTGCGTAATTACAATGTCGGTGGCCATTTTGGACGCGGGTTGAGTGAACCCACAGAACACAGTTACCTAGCGGAGTGAGCCACAGATTGCATAGTACGATGTGCCTAAATATGGGGGGTTGAGCGAATGTACCTTATAATCTGTGGCTGGGCGTGCACATGGAATGGCTTTAAATTATGGTGTGCACAGATAACAAAACTTTGTTTAGAGTTCGGTGCGCCACTTTTTGTCGGCTACGTTCCGTCGCCTACGCAACAGTCTGTTGCCATTATCTATATGTTTTATTTTTCCTATCTATTTACTGTATTTAATTTTGCACTCTGCCACTGCTGTTCTGTCTAGGCGCACTCTGAGGACCGGATAGGCTGCTCCAGCAGACGTCATTTTGTCGGTGCCGGCTGTCGCTGAAAATCAGCGCTTCGACTCTGTCTCGTACAAGAGTCCTAGCATTATGCTGAGCGACAGCCGTTTTGCGCAAATGTGACGCATACCTTCCCAATTTTTAACTATTATTTTTATTTTAAGCTTTATTTTTAAATTCTTTGGTGTGCGTCATGCTTGGCGCAAATAAACAGTTTTTCTTTCTTTTCTTTCTTTCTGTATACGCTTATAATAATAATAAACCTTATACTCTCCGCGTTTTTCTTGATACAGGCTCAATGAGTCACTTTATTACAAAGGCTTGCTGTAAACGCTTAAACTTAGAAATTGCTCCTGACAAATCTTCTATTTTCGGTATAGGTCACGCAAAAATACCCTCGTTTAGTACTACAACATTTAAAATATTTTCCCGCTTTGATCACCGCTGTTGTTATACAATTCACGCTCGGGTTTTAGATCGTATTACTGACGACTTGCCCAACATATCCATAGATATCACAAATCTCGCTCCATTACGTAATTTACCTATGGCTGATGACGCGTTCCACGTTCCCGGTGAGATAGATTGCCTCCTCGGCAATGAACTTTTCCCGCTTTTGTTGGGAAGTGGAAAGGTGACTTTACCTGGCTCCTCGGTCGTCGCTGTAGAAACCACCCTTGGCTACATAGCCATGGGTCGGGCTGATTGTCAACCTCGCATAAATTCGCGCGCTCACCACGCTCAAATAAATAAAAATAAAAGCGAGCAAACTATTCTGTGCGCTACTAGCACGCTTAGCTTAGATACGCTCACGCAACGGTTTTGGGAGCTGCAAAGCGTCCCTAATATGATTCACATGAGTCCTGATGATCAGGCGTGTGAACAAATATTTAATTCAACTTACTCTCGCGATGAAACAGGTAGATACACAGTGCAGCTACCATTTAAGGCTCCGTGTACAGACTTAGGAAATTCGCACTCAACGGCGATGCGCCGTCTCGTTAATTTAGAAAAAAAGTTAGATTCTGATCCCGAGATCAGAACTAATTACAACGCTACGCTTCAAGATTATCTTGACAAAGGTTATTTGGCCAAGGTCAAAGATCCCTCTCTCAATATTCCGCATTATTATATTCCGCATCGTGCTGTTTACCACCCGGATAAACAGTCCAGTAAAACTCGCATCGTGCTTGACGCTAGCTGTAAAACTAGCACAGGTAAATCGCTAAATGATCTCCTTTATGTAGGTCCGAATCTACAAAGTAACATTTCCGATTTATTAATTAATCTTCGCATGTTTTCCGTTGCTGTAGTTGCAGACATCGAAAAAATGTATTTTCAACTTAATCTTTCCGCTGATCATCACGCATTTCGCATCACGCATTTTATACAGATTCAATAAAGATTCTGAGATTTCAACTTTTGAATTTAACCGCGTTTCTTTCGGTGTCTCAAGCTCGCCTTAATTACCTATGAGAGTAGTTCGCCAACTCGCATCTGATAGTCGGGATAAATACCCGCTCGCGGTTTACGAGGCTGAAAACCATATGTGTATGGATGACTACGTATGTTCGCTAGATGGCGTTGAAATAGCTGAGCAGACATATCAAGAAATGGTCGCCATGTTCAGGTCAGGTGGTTTCAGCCTTGAAGTGGATCTCTAATAGTTCCGAACTCATAAATAAAATTCCTTCAACTCATTTAAATCCGCAAAATATTGAATTTGACGCTGACGCTAATAATAATACTAAAATTGTAGGTATGCAGTGGAATCCTGTAGAAGACTCTTTTCAATTTAAAATAAATGGTAATTCTCTTAAATGTACGAAACGTACCGTTTTATCCGCAACCGCACGACTGTTTGACCCCTTAGGTCTTATAGGTCCAGTTACCGCATTCATTAAAGTTTTAGTTCAGGAATGCTGGAAGCATGACCTTGATTGGGATGATCCTGTACCCGCTCACATGAAAATAAATTTAATCGATTTCACAAAGAACTTTCCTATCTCGAACAAATAAAATTCCCTCGACATGTAGGTATCACTTCTGGTTCTCATGTCACTCTCCTCGGGTTCGCAGACGCCAGTGAGCGTTGTTATGGTGCCGCTATTTACTTAAGGGTTAGTTCTAACGATAAAGATAACGGTTCAGTCCTCTTACTAACTTCTAAATCTCGCGTCGCTCCGCTTAAAAATACGCCCTTAGCTCGCCTCGAGCTATGTGGTACTCTTCTCTTAGCAAACTTAATCAACTCAGTTGTAGAAGTTTTAAGTAAACGCTGTAAAATTAATAATATTTTTTCTTTTTCTGATTCAACAGTCACGCTCACCTGGACACACTCGCCCTCGCATAGATTTCATACGTTTGCCGCAAATCGCATTGTTGAAATTAATTCAAAATTACCTGCTAAACATTAGTTTCACATCGATGGAACTGAAAATCCCGCTGATGTAGTTTCTCGTCCCGTAACGCCTAAACAATTATTAGATTTAACTCTTTGGTTCAACGCTCCGCATTGGGTTTCATTCCCCTTAAATCAGTGGCCAATCAAGCCATTTAAGGTTAATTTAAATAATAATAATAATTTGGAAGTAATGGAAACTAAAAATATCGCTCTCTCAGTTAAAGTAACGCAAGAAAGTCCTCAACCTGTTCAATCTTTAATTGACTGCATTTCTAAATATTCTATTTTAATACGTACTTTAGTTTTGATATTACGTTTCTACAAGTTAGTAAACTCGCGTGGTTGTATCACCGTTTCGGATTTAGATGCCGCGGAAATATACCTTATACGTTACGTACAAAGTAGATATTTCTCTGAAGAAATTAACGCTTTAAAATCGAATCAAAATTTAAATAAAAGTCTCGCTAAACTCAACCCCTTTGTTCGCTACGTAATACGTCACAACGCCATCTAATGAATCCATCCGACAACTCGCGGCCCAGTCGATACTCGGCGGTGAGCGGCGAGCAACAAGCTTCACAACCTGCGCGCGCAACCCGGTCGCGAACGAACTAAACAATGTCGGTCGGTTCACTCTATGTAAAAATTATAATTTCTTTTTCATTCTAGACATGGGTCGGATTAGGTAGAAACGATACCTAATCCACCTAATCCTAGTATTTAAAAATACCTAATCCATTTACCTAATCCGAATATTTATTTATAACATCCGCTGGCCTGTTACGATATTGTTAGGTCTATATGATACCATTTCTAAGTATCTATTAACGTCTGTAGGTCCTCACCACCATTAGTCGCAAATAAACTGTCTTGAAGCAAACACGCATTTTAAATTACCAAATTCCTGCTAAGCAAAAGTATACCTTATCCAACACAACATACTGGTCCTTCGAGCCGGATTAATTAACGAATAAAATCAAGTTATCGAAGATACCGAGCGGCCGGCGTGAACAATAGCAAACCGCATTCCAGAGGTGATTAGTAGTGAATATTAGCAAAACATATGGTGCGATGAGTACTACTGCGGAGTTAATTAACGTTTTAGAAGACACAGCTGCATTACTACAAAAAACACAAGTAAATTTGAAGAAATGCCCTAAAATCAGGTTAACAAAAGGGTACATTGAGGCAAGAATCAGATGTATAAAACAATATTGGACCACGTTCAGGGAAACACATCAACAATTAGTTAAGATAACACCGAAAGAACAGAAACAAACCTTGCATTACTTTGTTAACGAAGATTTCTTTATTTACGAAGACTTATATCTAATGTTATTAGCCGATCTACAAGACCTTTTATCGACGATGAGTGTAGTGTCCGCGTCATCCACATCACCGAAAAACGATTCGTTGGAAAGTACGAATAATTATCAACTCGTTAGGCTGCCGAGGATACAATTACCGATTTTTAGTGGGAATTATGAAGACTGGCCTACGTTCCAGGATCTATTTATTTCATTAGTGCATGAAAACAAGACGATTAGTGATGTACAGAAGTTGCATTATTTGAAGAGCAGTGTTACCGGGGAAGCTGAGACATTATTAAAACCTATTCAAATTACACAAAGTAATTATAATCAAGCATGGAGTGTTCTCAAATCAAGGTACGGAAATAAAAGATTGATTATCAATTCAGTGCTAAAGAAATTATTTAATCAAAAGAAAATAAATACTCAATCTGCAAATCAAATAAAGAGTTTATTAGATGTCACTACGGATTGCTTGAACAACTTACAGAATTTAAATATAATTACGAGCTCATGGGATCCTATAATTATTTTTCTTGTGATACAGAAAATGGACCCTGAGTCTCATAAAGAGTGGGAACAATCTCTTAGCACCGATGAAGAAGACCAATTACCTACCTGGAAGGATTTGAAAGAGTTTCTGCAATCAAGATACCGTACGTTAGAACTTATAATGTCAACATCGGGTACCCGTGAAAAACCTATACGGGAACGTTCACATCTTGTTACTGCTACAGCTACCACGTCACCATCGTCGGCAGATAGAAAATGCGTGCTATGTAAAGAAAAACACACTTTATGCCATTGTAAAGACTTCACCAAACTGCAACCTGCTGAGAGAGCTGAATATGTTAAAACAAACAAACTTTGCTTTAATTGTTTGGTACCAGGCCATTCCGCATATCAATGTAAATTGCAAATGACCTGTCGCATATGCAAACGACGTCATCATACTCTATTACACCGAAATAAGGATTCTGCTTCGGGACAAAGTGAGGACTCTAAACAATCGAAAGCATCACAACACGGTGTAGAAGAGAAGGAGGAAATAGTCAACACTACGATCGCGTCGCATCACACAGCCAAACAAAGCACAAGTTTAGCACTACTGGCCACGGCAACAGTTTTAGCAAGGAACGAGCATAATCACACTGTTGTTCTACGTGCGTTAGTGGACCAAGGTTCGCAGGCGTCATTCATCAGTGAGAAGGCGACACAATTGCTCAAACTAACCAGACATACAGCAAGAGGAAATATCATTGGGGTGGGATCTACAAGAACTTACGTCGATCACGTGGTACAACTAAGGATTGGTTCTCGATGGGATTCAAGTTTCGAGATCAAAATACAAGCATACGTCATGAGTAAACAGTTGACCACGAAAATCCCCTCCAAAGCTGTTACTGTCACACATTGGCCACACATAGAAGGACTCAACTTGGCTGATCCGGACTACCATAAGCCGGGTCATATTGACTTGCTTCTAGGTGTTAAAGAATATGCACAAATCGTGCAGCAACAATTAGTAAAGGGTCCTCCCGGTTCTCCGTGTGCACAAAAAACAAACCTGGGATGGATCTTGTTTGGAGAAATTAATACTAATTTACAAGAGGAATCTTTTCTGGTCCTTCATCAGCAAATAGAAGTAGAGAACTTGTTAAAATCTCTTTGGGAAATTGATACTGAAAAGAAAAGAAAGTTAACAAGAGAAGAAAAGCTATGTGAAACAATATATGAAAACACTCATGCAAGAAAAAAAGAAGGAAGATATATAGTAAAGTTACCCTTTAAAAATGATTGTCCTTTATCGCCTAACGGTAACACAATAGAAATAGCAAGAAATAGGTTACTACAGCTAGAAAGAAGATTTAGAAAAGCACCTACACTAAAAGAAGACTACCAAAAGGCCATGCAAGAATATATAAAATCAAATTATATGGAAGAAATACCTGAAAAAGATACTAAGAAAATGAAAGCGGTGTACTTACCTCATCACGCCGTTATCCGCGTCGAAAAAGAAACCTCGAAGACACGCGTCGTGTTTGATGCTTCAGCTAAAGGCTCGAATAATGTCTCTCTCAACGATGAACTGCTTGTGGGTCCTCAACTACAAGATGACCTTAGAGATATTGTTATGAGATCGAGATTATATCGCGTCTGCTATGCAAGTGATATACAAAAAATGTACTTGCAAATCTTACTTCATAAAGAAGACGCCGATACATATCAACGCCTTTTGTGGAGAGAAGAAGAGTCAGATCCCATCAAGGAATACCGTATGCTTCGTGTTACGTTTGGTACAGCGTCAGCACCCCATCTAGCAGTAAGAACTCTTCATCAAGTGGCCGAAGATGAAGGTCAAAATCAAACAAAAGCTGTACGCATTATTAAAGCTGACTTTTATATGGATGACTTAATATCTGGCGATGATACTGCAGAGAGAGCCATACAGGCAGCTCAAGAAGTTTCTTATATACTACAAAAAGGTGGCTTCACATTGTCCAAATGGTCCTCCAATTCTACAGAGTTTGAATGGTACCGTTCGACAAATAGACCTTTTTGTAAAAAAACTTAATAAAACTCACCCTAAAATTAAATTTAAATTAGAACTAGAGTCCCTGAACTCCCTTAACTTTTTAGATTTGACTATCACAAAACTCAATAGTAACTTGGATTTCCAAATTTATCGAAAGCCGACGCACACTGACACAACAATACCAGCCTCTTCTTGTCACCCTCTTCAACATAAATTAGCCGCCTTCCGCAGCTATATTCATAGATTATTTGCCCTCCCCCTTTCAGCAGATAATTATGTAAAAGAACTTAATATTATTTACCAAATCGCTATTTCTAACGGTTACTGAAAGTCAATGGTAGACAGTTTAATTAGTAAAAAGCAGAAAGAAAGGGTTCGTTCACTATTATATGCATGTCCGCGTACTAATATTAATAGATATGTGGCCAGTCTGACCTATATGGGCCCCATTTCAGATAGAATTAGTAATTTACTTAGAAAAAACAACGTTTATGTAGCGTTCAGAACGGACCAGAATATACGCCGTGTTTGTAACGGGAAAGATATTTTAGAAAATAGTAAAAAGTCTGGGGTGTATAGGCTGGTCTGTGATGAATGCAACGGGGTATATGTGGGTCAGACGGGCCGTAACTTTGACATAAGGTATGGGGAACATGTTGCCGCGTATAGAAATGGCCATTCGGACAAATCGAATTTCGCGAAACATTTAATTGATACCGGCCATTCATTGCGCGACAACAATAGTTTTAATATACTACATGTTTGTGATAAGGGTTTCCGGCTGTGTGTTTTGGAACAATTAGAGATTTTGAAACATAGTAATAATAATAATTTTGCACTGTTGAATGACCAGATGAATTTGGTTTCTTCCCCTTTACTGCGTATGTTTGTGGGTAGTTGTACACAAATAACCAACGGTGGCAGTGTATAAAAGGGGGGTGCCTTGTACTAATTTCTCTTTGCCCGGTTGAGCAGTAACCAGCCTTAATGTGCTGAACTGCGAGTAGTCCATTCAAAAAAAAAAAAAAAAAAAACTAATTTCTCAGTCGCAACTCAACGGTCAGCGAGTCAACACGTCCCCTGAGGATGCCTCGTGGAGAGGGGCGAAACACGTGTCGGTAATGGTGTTGGGTTTTGCATTGCCTTCCTGCATGTGCTTAAAATCCTTGCATTTGCCCAGTAATCTTGCATGTGCATAATATAGCGGGCGGGAGGGAGGTGCATACCTGCAACCCACTAATATTCGCGGAAATTAAAACTAGATATATTGTTTTCATTTTCAATCTATAGATGCCAGTAAGAGAACAACTCGAGTACACTTCGATTTGAAATTAGACGGAACTGTGCAAGCCCTAGGATTGATCTGGAATCTAGGAACAGATCAGTTTCAATATAAGATAAACTTACCGTTGATGTCAGGTAATGTCACAAAACGAACAATCTTATCGGACATGCAAAAACTGTTCGATCCGCTGGGATGGATCGCTCCGAGTTTAATCTTGGCTAAAATGTTTATACAAAAACTATGGCTTGAAAGGGTTAGCTGGGACGATAAAATAAGTCAACAACTGGTGGACGAGTGGCCGATTATTCGTGAAGACTTTGAAGAAGTGAAAGAAGTATATATTGATCGATGGATTGGCACATTAAGTATTGATGTAGAAAATATTGAAGTCCATGGCTTCAGCGATGCCTCCACGCGAGCATATGCAGCAGTGGCTTATATCCGAATAAAGATGCGAGATGGTTCGGTGTCAACAAAACTGCAAGCGGCAAAGACTAGTAGCACCGTTACGAACTGTTTCCTTACCACGTTTGGAGCTGTGTGGAGCGCTGTTGTTGTCGAGGTTGTTAAAGCAAATAGAACACGCCATGCGAATACCTGCATCAAAGATCTATGCATGGACCGATTCAACCATTGTCCTAGCATGGTTATCTGGCGATCCCCACAAATGGAAAACATTTGTAGCAAACCGGGTTGTAGAAATCGCAGAAAATGTAAACAGCAACCGGTGGTTTCATGTCTCATCTGAAGAAAATCCTGCAGACATTGGGTCCCGAGGCATGCTACTAGTTGATCTAAAAGGGTCTGATTTGTGGTGGAAGGGTCCAGCTTGGCTCTCTGAAACAGAAATAATATTAAAACAAGAAAGCTTATCTACAGAATTCGAAAAGAAAAGGGATCAAATACAAGCAAATTTAACAAAATCTGAACATGAAGGAAGTATAAAGTTACAATTTAAAGATTTCGATAATCTTAGAGAACTGATTAAAGTGATAACTTACTGTAGAAGATTTTTGAATTCTAAAAGAAGCATAGAAAATAATGAAAAGGGTTTTACTACAAAGGAATTAGAAAAGTCACTGTTGAAATGCATAGAATTAGTTCAACAAGAAGAATTTAAAGATGATATAGAAAGACTAAAATTAAATAAAGTTGTAAAAAGAGAAAGTAAAATTAAAACCTTGAATCCTTACCTTGATGGAGACGGTATCCTCAGGGTGGGCGGTCGACTTCGTAACGCAAACATGGATGAGCAGGTTAAACATCCTATTATATTGGGAAACAAGAACGATCTGGTACCTACCATTGATTATCGCTGATGCACATGCTCGGACATTGCATGGCGGCGTTCAGCTTATGTTAATTTACATAAGATCGAAGTATTGGGTTTTACGAGGTAAAGCACTTATAAAATCTTGCATACACAAATGTCTAGTATGTGCTAGACTCAGAGCGAAATCAAGAACTCAGATAATGGGTGACTTGCCTAAAGCAAGAGTAACTCCTGCTCGAGCTTTCCTACATACCGGAGTTGATTTTGCTGGCCCATTTCAAATAAGCATGTCCAAAGGAAGAGGCATCAGAACTCAGAAAGCATACATCTGTGTATTCATTTGTATGTCAACTAAGGCTATGCATCTTGAGCTTGTAAGCGATTTGACATCAGAAGCTTTTATCGCCGCATTCAAGCGTTTTGTTTCCAGAAGAGGAAAATGTAGCGATATATGGAGTGACCAAGGTCGAAATTTTGTTGGGGCCAATAAAGAACTAATGGCTGCATGGAAAGAAGCAAATCTGGTCTTTGAAGGTCACATATCAAACACACTGGCACTAGAAGGAACACAATGGCATTACATACCAGCGTACTCACCGAACTTTGGAGGCTTGTGGGAGGCGGGTGTAAAGTCAGTAAAACACCATTTGAAACGCGTGCTCACCACTAATCTCACCTATGAAGAAATGACCACGGTGCTCTGCCAAATTGAGGCCTGTCTCAATTCTAGGCCATTGTGTCCTATCGATGGCACAGATCCAAACTGCATAGAAGTATTAACGCCTGGACACTTTCTAATCGGCGAAGCTCCTATCGTAGTGCCATCACTTGACTTCAAAGACACAACGATTAATTCATTGTCCCGATGGCAATACATGAAAGATAATTTAAGTTAGAGTTATAAATAAAAGAACTACGTCCTTTTGGTGGGCGGCATGTTAGGTCTATATGATACCATTTCTAAGTATCTATTAACGTCTGTAGGTCCCCACCACCATTAGTCGCAAATAAACTGTCTTGAAGCAAACACGCATTTTAAATTACCAAATTCCTGCTAAGCAAAAGTATACCTTCCAACACAACAGATATTATGTATCGTATTTGGATTGGGTAAGACATATTCGGTATGGAGTATGGACGTTCCGTTTCTGATATATTGTGGAACGGTGGATTATATTTCGTTTTTAATTATTGTGTGTTATATGTTATATTTTCGTTGTGTCCAGCGAAGAATCTTAAAATGTCGTCTATTAGACATTCTCATAGGCTTAGGACTATCTTGTGTAGATTCACACAAAAGGCGTATGTAATCATTTTGATTAACTTTGTGCAATAATTGAGATTGGTAGGTACTTTTTACAATGTTTCTATATTGAATTTTATCATTTTCAGGTTTATCTTTTTTTTAATTGTATTTTTTTTTTTGTTTTTATCACAAAATATTCCAATGGTCCCCACTTTTGTATGAGGTATCTTCTGTTTAGACTGTGTACGAATATTTTGTGCCATACCTAATCCTCGACGCTTTGGATTAGGTACGGACTAGTATCGAAAAATACCTAATCAAAATACCTAATCCAATATTTATGCCTCACCTCTATTTCATTCCTATTCTTGACTGCTTGGAGTAAACGCCTTTTGTTGAAATTTACAAGTCTTAATTTTTATTTCAATATCCAAGTAGACGCCCAAACATATGGTCCTTCTGAGCCAAATTATTACGACCAACGAAGACAACGTGGTGAAGTTTCAAGCATTCGTCGCATTACTACGAAGAAATTCACCCGCCATTTTAAGAACACGTGCAACGAGTACTCACCTACCTACAGGACTTCGAGTGGATTAGAGGAGTGGCAGGTCTGACTTTCCTACCAATTACCCATCCCATCTCGGTCTGTGTTTAATATTCGTTTTGTATTCCTAGTTGTTGAGCGGCGGTGCCCAGGCGGTGTGATAGCCCGACGCCGTGAGTGTGTAATCTCGCGGGTCTGAGCGGGCGGCGCTGGGTGTAAGTCCACATCACACAGGAAGGATTACTGTGAGTACTCTTGTTTCCTATTGTCTCCTAAAATGAGTGAAGCTAAGATGTCGGAACTTGTTAAGAAAAGAGCAGTAGTCAAAGGTCGGTTAACTTTATTAGAAAATTATATTAAACGATGTAAATGCCCGTTAGATGACCAACAAATATTAGAGTTACAGTTACGCGTAGAATAACAGTTCGAGTTTATTAGTAAATTACACCGAGTTACAAACTTTAATTGAAGAAAACGCGGACGAGCTCGACCTTCCAAAACTGTTGGAAGACCGAGACCGTTTCGAAGATCAGGGGCCTTATTATGACCTCTTAAAACCATCATGTTTTCGGTGTGAAAAAGAGACGGAGCTATACAGGACGAATAGCACTATCCTTTTCTCACACAGAAAACATGATGGTTTTAAGAGGTCATAATACGGCCCCTGTACTTTAAAACAGTAGCTGCCGCTAAACTCTTGCTAAAATAGGAGGTACCCGTAAATAATAATAATGTAATCGGTAAAAGTAAAATGTGTGTAAAGTTACCGGACATTAAAATACCTACCTTTGACGGTTCGTACGATAGCTGGTTGGAGTTTAAGAATTCTTATTGTAGTATGATTCACGAGCGTGAAGATTTAGATTCGATACAAAAATTCCATTATTTACGATCGTCGTTAACAAATAGTGCATCGCAAGTTATTAGCGCATTAGAATTTACGGCTGAAAATTACTCTCACGCATGGGAGCTACTAGAAAACCGTTACAATAACCTACGGCTATTGCAACATAATCACGTCAAGGCCCTATATACGATTCCTTCTTTACATAAAGAATCGGCTTCACAATTAAGGAAACTTATAGACACTGTGCTGAGAAACCTACGTGCGCTTTCCTCACTGGGGGAACAAACGAATGTGTGGGACACATTAATTATTTATTTGGTTGTTTCTAAGTTAGATGCCAGCACTGAACGTGAATGGGAACAGTATCAGGGTACACTTAATAATACCAACACGAAGCCGCCTTTCGTAAAGTTAGACGATTTACTTAAGTTTCTCAAGGACAGAGCGGATATGTTAGATATTATTAAGGTACACCACAGTAAACATTCACACGAAAACAAAAGCGGTGAACCAACACAAAATAAAAAACAATATAGTCATAGTTACGTCGTCGCTACGAACGCTAATAAGAATAATAATAATTCTCCAAAGTCTCCGAAAACGAGCAAGCGTGGTGTGCGTGTGTGTGTGCTGTGCAAAGGTAAACATTGACTTTATGCGTGTTCCAAGTTTATTAATTTACCTGTTCACGAGAGGATTAACTTCGTAAACACAACAAATATTTGTAGCAACTGTTTACGTTCAGGTCATACGGTGCAAGAATGTACATTCGGCCCGTGTAGGCTGTGTCATCTTGAAAAACATAATAGTTTGATTCATGTCGATAGCGGAGACAACGGGACCGTGGTAGGTGCGAATAATACGCAGTCGCAGCACATAACCACCGTTTCTAATAATGTCTTAACTTCTTTGCATTCATCAGCTGATAGTACCGACTCCCATTCCGAGCAAACGCGTTCCGTGCTACCTACTGTCCTGCTGTCCACAGCGCTGGTGGAGATTGCAGATAATAATAACGAGTATCACACCGCACGCGTGCTTCTTGATAATGGTAGCCAACAGTGTTTTATTACAAAATCTTTATGCGATAAGCTTAATGCGAGTTTAATACAGTCCACTTGTCAAGTTACGGGTGTAGGTCATTCGATCGCGAATTCTACCCACACTTGTAAATTATTATGACGTTCGAAAGATAGTCGTTATCACACTAATATTGAATGTTTATTGTTGCCGTGTATTACTAATAGGTTACCGGCATTTTATATTAATATAAATAATATTAGTATCCCAGACAATATTCAGCTAGCTGACCCCACCTTTTATTCGCCGTCGGATATTGATATCCTGATAGGTGCGGATAAGTTTTGGGATTTGTTGAGTGATGGTAGAATTAGGTTGAAAAATGGACCTTATTTACAAAATACTAAGCTAGGGTGGATAATGTCTGGACCTTTGTATAATAATAACTAGCTTCTGCCAGCGACTTCGTCCGCGTGGAATAGTTACTTTACCCCCGATTTTGAAACTCTCAGCTCGATCGGTTTAAAATTGACAAAGTTTCATACAAACGTTCATTATTTTATCCCCTTGGGGGTAGAATTAATCAAAATCCTTTCTTAGCGGATGCCTACGTCATAACATCTACCTGCATGCCAAATTTCAGCCCGATCCGACGATAAACGTAAGATTACTGCTAAGCTATCGGGAGTTACACGTGTTATTGTGATTCAACCATAAAAGATAGACATATGCTGTAGTAGGATATTTTTTAGATAATTTTATGTAAAACATTTCCGTAATACATGATTTCTATGTAACTTTAACCATTAAGGCTACACACGCGATGGAAGCTTAAAAAATGGAGTAACTTCTCCCGTTTTCCCAACATTTTCCTTCACTGCTCTGCTCCTATTGATTGTAGCGTGATGATAAGTATACTATAACCTGCCCAGGAGTATGAAGAATAATTGTACCAAGTTTCGTTAAAATCGGTCGACTAGTTTTTGTTTCTATAAAGAACATACAGACAGACAGACAGACAGACAGACAGACAGACAAAAATTTTACTGATTGCATTTTTGGCACCAGTATCGATCACTAATCACCCCCTGATAGTTATTTTGAAAATATATTCCTTGTACAGAATTGACCTCTCTACAGATTTATTATAAGTATATAGGTTCAGTGTAACTATTCGCAAACATTAGAAACGACAACACGTTCTGAAGAAGGTAAATTCTCTGTGTGTATTCCTTTTAAGGAATCGCCGGCGGTTCTCGGAGAAAGTTATAGCGCGGCAGAAAAACGTTTATTGTCGCTTGAACGTAAGTTCGCTCGTTTCCCCGAATTTAGGGAAAAATATATTAATTTCATGAATGAGTACGAAAGTCTCGGTCACATGAGTCGCGTAGATACCTACGGGTCACCTCACTATTTTTTACCACACCACGGTGTAATAAATGAAAACAGTAGTACGACTAAATTGCGCACGGTTTTCGATGCTAGCGCAGTGACATCTACAGGCAAGTCGTTGAACGGTATACAGTATATTGGGCCGCCGCTTCAGAACGACATTTTTCCATATTATTACGCTTTAGGCAGTATAAATACGTAGCATTTGCCGACGTGGAAAAAATGTACCGTCAAATATTAGTACGCCCAGATCAACGTGATTTACAGTTAATTTTGTGGCGTAAAAGTTCGTCGGACCCAATAGGTATATATCGCCTTAACACCGTGACGTACGGCACGGCATCAGCGCCTTACCTGAGCATGAGGTGTCTGAATCAGCTGGCGCGTGAATGTGAGGATGAGCAGGTAGCTACTGTAATTAGAGATGACCTTTACGTAGATGATGTGTTGATAGGTAATGATGACTTAACTAATTTATTTGACATGTGTGATAAGGTCACCAATACGTTAAAATCGGCGTGTCTTCCATTACGTAAATAGACATTTAATTTAGACATTACTGCCCATGACATATCAAAAAGATTGTCATTAGGAGACCAGTGTCAAAATAAAACTTTAGGTATGGGATGGTTCAATAAAAATGATGAATTACATTTTACATCAAGAATAAATAATAACAATACGAACCCATTAACTAAACGTAGCATGTTGTCAGTGATAGCGCAGGTGTACGACCCGTTAGGTATGTTGGCACCGGCAATAATAATAGCAAAAATTGTTATGCAAAAGTTATGGTTGTGTAAAATAAATTGGGACGACCCAGTTCCTAATGATGTCGTGTTATCTTGGGATAAATTTATTAGTACCCTACAATGTCTGCATACATTACGCATTCCGCGTTGTGTAATGAGTTCGGATTCACAATACATAGAATTACATATTTTTAGTGACGCTTCTCAGTGTGCATACGGCGCATGCGCGTACGTGCGTACATACTCTGATAATTCGGCTGTTACTTGTAAGTTACTCTGTGCCAAAAGTAAAGTTGCGCCTTTAAAACCAACTAGTATCCCTCGTCTAGAATTATGCGGGGCGTTGATAGGCGCACGGTTATATAGAAAAATAATTAATTCATTACGATTGACCTTTTATAAAACTTTCTTTTGGACAGATTCAACCATCGTCCTTGGGTGGCTTCGCATGTCGCCTCACTCTTTGAAAACCTTCGTGCAAAATAGAGTAGTAGAAATAAATGAGCTTACGAGTAATGCTATATGGTCGCATGTAGGTACTAAAAATAATCCAGCGGACTTAGTCTCACGTGGTGTCAGCATGGACACACTCGCTGAATGTAGGCTGTGGTGGAACGGTCCATCATTCTTGCAATGTCATGAGTTGATGGAATCGCAGCAGGGCAAAGTCTCGCAGTTTGACTACGCCACTGACCTACCGGAGCTAAAACCACAGACTACAACCATGGTTTGTGACGTCACACAAACTACAGTCATCCATTTTGAACGGTTTTCTTCGTATAATCGCTTAAGGCGTGCAGGTGCATACCTATTACGTTTCATCCACAATTCACGCACACAACGAAACGATCGCATTACAGGGCCGTTATCAGTGGATGAGTTGCGGGCATCGACGCAAATGTTAACGCGACTCGCATAACGGGAATCTTTTCCCAGTGAATATATGAAGTTGAAGGGTAGCTTACCATTACAAACCACTAGTGCAATTTCTAGCCTTAATATATTTTTAGATAACCATGATATAATAAGAGTAGGCGGCCGCTTAACTAACTCGCCTAACTTCGAGTATGATAAAAAACACCCTAGGTTATTATGCAGCAAACATCGTTTCACATTATTATTGTTTCAGCATTTCCATAATAAACTTCTCCATGCTGGTCCCCAACTGCTACTTGCTACTGTACGTGAGAGTTGGTGGCCATTAGGAGGTAGAAATCTGGCTAGAAAGGTGGTTCACCATTGCGTCCGCTGCACGCACCTTAAGGGAAAGACCGTTTCCCAAATCATGGGCAACTTGCCTGCAGAGCGGTTGGAACCGGGTTTTCCTTTTATTCGCTGCGGGGTCGATTATGCTGGACCCGTATCTGTACTGAACCGCAAAGGTAGGGGGGCTAAACTGGAAAAGGGGTACATATGCCTATTTGTTTGTTTTATAACGCGAGCCATACACCTTGAATTAGTCAGTACGCTTTCTGCACAAGAGTACCTATTAGCATTGAAAAGGTTTATATCCCGTCGTGGTAAGCCAGCTCAAATTTACTCTGATAACGGGACTAATTTTATCGGAGCCATGAAAGCAATTAAGTTAATGTTTAATGAGCATTCACATCAAATTATTGATAATTTAAGTAATGATGATATAGAGTTTAAATTTATACCGCCTTATGCTCCTCATTTTGGGGGATTATGGGAGGCAGGAGTTAAATCCTGTAAACACCACCTGAGGCGAGTCATGGGTACCGCTAATCTAACTTACGAGGAATTCGGCACGGTATTGGCACAGATCGAAGCCGTCCTGAATTCCCGTCCAATGTTTCCTATGTCCTCAGACCCACACGACCTTCTTCCACTTAGCCCGGCACATTTCCTAATCGGCCGGCTGCTCCTCTCACCAGCCTGCAAGGACCTAACAGAAGAGCCAGTGAATCGCCTGACGCGATTCCAGAGGGTTGAACACATGAGGCAGCAGTTCTGGAAACGGTGGTCAACCGACTACATTTCGGAGCTACAAGTCAGGACCAAGTGGAAGAAGTACACGCAGGACATAGCCCTGAACGCCCTTGTCGTCATTAAGGAGGACAATTTACCACCTCTGAAATGGCGCATGGGCAGGATTGTTAAGGTGTTCACAGGAACCGATGGCGTGAACCGTGTAGCTGAACTACGAACAGCGACAGGCTACGTGCAGCGAGCCTTCTCCAAAATCTGACCACTTCCGGTGCCAACGACGACGAGTGGTGGCCAGGACAGCGAAGTCGACGCCGCCAGAGCTGAGCAGCAGCAGCAGCAGCAGCAGCAGAACCAGCACCAGCGCCACGAAACCGACCGGCTCGTCGCCGCCAACGGCGCCTGCGCGCGTTGCGCCCATGACGGCGCCGATCCGCCAGCACGTCGCGCCCGTACGCCCCGCGGCGTTCCGCCCGGTGCCCATACAGGCCCCGGGGCTGTGAACCAAAAAAAGGGAAGCAAGATAGAAGAGGGAAATACCCAGAAGAGTGCCAGCGGCAGCGCCGGCACAGCGCTGAAGCGCACCATACAAAACGAAGCCACTAGCGCCGCTACAGTAGCCGGCGCCGAACGTGAACATAAAAAGGGATTCACAGCCTGCGCGATCAAGCTGCTGATGGACCTAATAAAGGCCATCAGACAGGGGCGAGACGCGGAGCAAGTGATCCTCGATAGCCTGGCCGAGTTACTGACGCTGTACCATGGCTAGGCCGTCGAGGATCCTTAACTGGAATGCCCGCGGCCTGCTGAGCAAAGTCGCTCCCCTCCGCCATCTCTTGCGGGAGCAAAACATCGACGTGGCGCTAGTAAACGAGACGCACCTGGGCCTGAGGACAAGATCAGGTTCCCGGGTTTCCTCGTTTATCGCGAGGACGAAAGGTCGGCACTGAACAACAGATACCGTGGTCTGGTGGTTTTGGTGAAGCGAAGGGTCGTCAACCAGGAACTCCCCGCTCAGTCGTTGAGCACATTGTACGCGCTGGGCGTACAGGTGCACGTGGCCGGCGAGGACGTCAACATTTATGCAGCATATAAACCACCCAAAATAAAGCTGGACTGCCGAGAGTTGCGGGCGGTTCTACAAAGCGAGAGGCCTACACTCCTCGCCGGCGACCTTAACTGCAAGAGCCCGGCGTGGAATTCTGCCTGCACCAACACCGAGGGAAGACGACTCTTCGCAGACGCGGAGGCCTTCGGGTACACGGTGTCCGGGCCAGAGACTCCCACACACTACCCAGACCAATCCGCCTTCATGCCAGACGTTCTGGACATCGTAGTACACCGAGGGCTAAATCACCAGATCACGCAGCAGGTGATTGACGACGAGCTACAGTCTGACCATCAGCCAGTGCTCGTCGTCCTATCGGGTGTGCCGACCCGAGTGAAGCCTCCAGCGCCACGTCGATCCATAAACTGGACCTTGTTCACGGAAAGGATCGAGACCACTACGCCGACTCGGCCTGTGACTGACTCCGCAGACGTGGACCTACTGGCAGCCGAGATCACTGCTTGCGTGAAAAGCGCCCTCGACGAGGCGACGATCACGACACCAGCGGAGGGGAGAGTGCTTCAGCCGCCCCTGCCGCCCCGGATACGTGCGATGATCACCGAAAAGAGGCGCCTACGCAAGCAGTGGCAACAGACGCGCTGCCCAACCATGAAGAACCACCTCAACCGTCTTGCGGACAAGGTCAAGGCCGAGATGAAGGCCCTGGCCACCGCTAGCTGGGAGGAAAAAATTCAAGACGCGGAGGGCGACTGGCCCTCCATCCACAAGCTGTGCAGGGCATTATCCAATACCCCAGCTCCGGTGCGCCCATTACTGAATAGCGACGGGGCCCTAAGGTACGTAGCTGAGGACCGCGCAGAGGTCTTTGCCGAGCACCTGGAGCGTCAGTTCTGTCCAAACCCGACTGTCGAGCACCAGCATGTCGCGGCAGTTGAGCAACACCTTGGAGAGTACTTCGCCACGCCGATAGCTCCCGAGGAGGACCCAGTGTTTTTCCCGCCGGGCGCGGTGAGACGCGCCATCCTTAAAACGAAGCCAAAAAAGGCCCCCGGTGCCGACGGTATCTCCAACACAGTGCTGCGCCACCTGCCGTATCGAATGGTCGCGGCGCTGGCGCGCCTGTACACGGGGATACTGCGCACAGGGGCCTTCCCTGCGTCCTGGAAGGAGGGGCGCGTTATCATGCTGCCCAAGGCGGGGACAAACATACTGAAGCCGGAGAGCTATCGGCCAATCACGCTGCTGCCGACCGTCTCCAAGGTGTTCGAGTCACTCCTGCTGCGACATCTGACACCCAACATCACCCCACGACCGGAACAGTTCGGGTTTCGGTCAGAGCATAGCACGACGCTCCAGCTGTCGAGGGTACTGCACCTGCTGTCAGCGCTTAGTCGGCCTGGACACCCAGACCTCGTCCGCGGGTAAGACCGCCCTCAGCCTTTCGGCCAGGGCGTCCGCGAACGGGCCACTCTCCGCTCCGGCGAGCTCGAGCTTCCGGGCACCGGTCAAGGTCCTCCTGACCCCGATGCCCCCGCTGATGCCCAGCTCTTGGAGGCTCACCGCCTCCTTCGCCCGCTTCAATACGGCGAGATAAGTCACGCCCCTCTGTTCCGCTTCCGGCTGCAGTGTTAACACCACAGCCGCGGACTTCGGGGCGCGAAGCCCCGCCGCAATAGCGTTGGCCTTCCGCCGCTGCTTCTTGGCCTGGCTCTTCGCCGCTTTCTTGGCCCGCCGCTTCTCTCCAGCAACCTGCCACTCGGCCTCGGCCGCAGGAGAGTCCGAGGGTGGGGGTGGGGGCGGCTGCGGCGCCACTGGCGCAGCAGCCTTAGCCGCTCCCCCTCCAGCCTTCCTCCTTCCCCTCTTCGCCGGGGCTGACTTGGTCCTCGCCGGCGTCGCAGGCGCCGGCGTCATAGGCGCTGGCGCGGCTCCCGCCTTGGCCTTCGCCGCCTGGCCGGACGTTCCCGGGCTGGCAGCCACGGCAGCATACGAAGCCGCCTTGTGCTGCTGGCCTGGGGCCTTCTGAGTCGCCACATTTGGGGGACGCCGGACCATGTCCTCCAGCATGGAGAACTGCTTCCGGAAGGGAGCCAGCTCCTGCCGCACCAGGTCCCGCACCTGGCTCAGCACTTGGCTCCCCCCCGGCGTCGCCGGACTCAGCCCCCCCTGCGGCTCCTCGGAGGCCGCTCTGGCCATCCCCGCCAGGTCCCTCCGGAGCGACTCATTCTCCCGAACGAGTCGCTCCGTAATGACCGCGAGGCGGGCGACCTCCGCCCGCAACTCTGACGCCTCCTTTGAGGCAGGCCCGCTGACGTTAGCCGCCGCTGCCGCCAGGATGAAGGCTTTGACCGCGCTGATGGCCCCCCGCTTGGAGGACTGCTTCCTGTGCGCCTATGACGCCGGCGTCACAGGCGCTGGCGCGGCTCCCGCCTTGGCCTTCGCCGCCTGGCCGGACGTTCCCGGGCTGGCAGCCACCGCGGCTGCATACGAGGCCGCCTTCTGCTGGCCCGGGGGCCTCTGTGTCGCCGCTAACGGGGGACGCCGGACAATGCCCTCCAACACTGAGAACTGCTTCCGGAAGGGAGCCAGCTCCTGCCGCACCAGGCTCCGCACCTGGCTCAGCACCCGGCTCCCCTCCAGCGCCGCCGGACTCAGCCCCCCCTGCGGCACCTCAGAGGCCGCCCTAGCCATCCCCGCCAGGTCCCTCCGGAGCGACTCATTCTCCCGAACGAGTCGCTCCGTAACGACCGCGAGGCGGGCGACCTCCGCCCGCAACTCTGAAGCCTCCTTTGAGGCAGGCCCGTTGGCCGCCGCTGCCGCCAGGATGGAGGCTTTGGCCGCGCTTATGGCCTCCTGCTTCGAGGATTGCTTCCTCTTAAAGGCCACAGCGCGGATCGCGGCCTCCACTACCTCCTCAAACCGGGCCCTCTGCTCCTCGGCAGCGGGAGGTTCCTCTCCCGGGGACTCCGAGTCGTCAGAGTCGAGAGGAGGCGGAAGAGTAGAGGGAGCCCTGCGACCGCTCCCTCCAGGGCGACGCCCCTTCCTCCGTCTTCAGAGCCCGCCGAGCTGACCGTTACTAGGTCTGGCGCGGAGCCGGAATCCGACTCCGCACCACCCCGGCGCTCAGGCGAACCCTCCACTACGCAATCGTACGCCATCAGCTCCTTAAAGGAAGCGGACTCGGATGACGACGATTGGGAGCCTCCTCGGCTCGTGTTGCCACTGGCAAGCGGAAGGCGTTTGGTGCCCACCCCAGAGTACGGAGGGCAGCCCGCCGAAGCGGGGTGGGATTCCCCGACCGCTGAGCAGTCGGGACCCACCTGGGGACTCATTTTACAAATGCCTTTTTTCTTCATAATTTTCCTTTTAGAGGGTGCGGTCCCTTACTCCTGCGCCCTTTCTCCATCACAGGGCCTCTCCTCCCACCCGCTCACTGCCTTCACAGCCACGTCTGATGAGCAGACGCGTACCAGAAGGCAGCGAGCGGGATTCCTCGCGTGTGTGTCTCTCTTGGTCTGATCCCTCACTTGCGACCTTCCGGCATGAGTGGCTCTACCGGGAAAGCTCGCAAGATCATTGAGACGCTCAAGCCCCACCACGACGACAACGTGGAGACACATTCGGTGGGGTCTATAGTAGGCCTACGATACCTTCTACTAAACCAACATATCTTACTTTTAGCGGGAGAAATGTCTAAACCTACACGTGTTAACAAGTCATTGACTACAAGACTAGACTGTATCTTGCATTGCCCTTCACTAACAGAAGAACACTGTACATAAATGACGAAATCATCCGCGTACTGGGATATACAAATGTTATTCTGCAATTTTTTACAAATGTCCAACGTTATTATATTAAACAGAAGTGGAGATAACGGACCACCCTGAGCCAAACCACATCCTGAATGTCTACTAATACAAGTGTTCCCAGATCTTATTTTGAGTATCCTTCTGTGGAGAAAATCCATAAATATTTACAGATGCGTGATCCTACTTTAAGGTTATCCAAAACATTGATTAAGACAGTATTATTTACGTTGTTATATGCATTATTTATATCTAAAATACAACCCATAGTAGACTTTTTAAATGACAAAACTATATAATTTTTTTTAATGATGAATGTACGTTGTCTTTGCAATTTCGAGTGTCTTAGATTATAATAGTGACATAGTTATTTATTTGTTTTTTTTATGGTTGCTGCTTTATTGTAATTTGACAAACAGATTTTGACATTAAAATTTATAACTAGTTGTAATTGTGATTGTCCTTTTAACGTTTTGGAATGGTTTGGTGGTTTGGAACGTTTTTTTACCAAATATGTTGCATGCCGTAAGGTAAAATGTATCGGGACACTTAATAAATATTCCAACTTATATGTATACCTACATTATCAGCAAATAAATGATTTTTGATTTCTGATTTCTGAACAACCCTCGGAAAAGCCAGTCTGTATCGTAGATATTAAGCAACTGAGGCCGTCTAGGCTCGACCTACCCCTACGGAAGCCATGGGTGTTCACAGAGAATGTGTTGTTATTTTCCAAGAACCATTCCAATCTTCTAAATAAAATATAGTGAAAAATTTTGCATATACATGATAACAAGGAAATGGGTCGGCGTGAAGAAACGGTACTAAGATCGCGGCCAGGTTTAGGAATAGGTATGATACAAATGTCGCGCCACTGACAGGGGACAAAACTGTGTTCAAAAAAGTTATTAAATAATCTAAGTAATAAAGATTTACCAGCGTCAGGTAAATTCTTAATCATAGAATAGGATATATCATCTAATCCAGGAGATGTATCCTTAGATTTGATACATTTATCTAGCTCCTGTATGGAGATCTCACTATCTAATATAGGGTTATTATGGTGGACCGTCGGAGTCGAAGGGGACACATAATCTGGAGTTAGGGAATTTATAAGATTTGTAGCACTTTGGGCGTCTACAAAATGTCTAGGCGAACGGTAACCTTTCAGCCATTTCATTTTGCGCCACATATCACTAGACGTTGTAGTGTGGTCAACTGAGGAAAAAAATTTTGCCAGTCGTCTCCCTTAGCCTGACGGATTAGCCTTTGCGAAATACTTATGCGACTGTTAAGAATATTAAGGTTCTGGGGTGAAGGATTTCGCCTAAATTGTGATAATGCAAGCCTACGTTGAGCCACAGCGTGTGATAGTTTTGCAGTCCAATACGGCTTTGGTATGAAATTTGAAGTGGGGTTTTGGTTAAATTTAAAAAACGGAATAAATTTGTCTGCAGCTTCACTCACAATATTTAAAAATAAATCGTAAGCTTTTTGAAGGTCATCAGGCAAACATAAGTTACAAAATTTTTGATCTAGATGCTTTTTAAATGCAGTCCAGTCTGCTTTGCCAAAGTTTCTTTTAATTATTGAAGGGAGATATAGATAGATAGATAGATAGACGTACATAATGTTGACATTTTAATTATTAGGTGGTCACTGCCTAGATTTTCATTTTATACGGTCCAATTGAGTTTCATCGCAATATCTGTTGATACCAAAGATATATCAGGGGAAGACTGTTGTAAATGATTATCAACTAGACGAATTCGCGTATGTGTACCATCGTTCAAACAAAAAAAATTGCTGTCTATAAGCGAGTCGTGGATAAAATTGCCTCTGTGGTCAGTTTTATAAGACCAACTGACGTGATGGGCATTAAAGTCACCTAGGATTAAAGTCTTGGAAGGCCATGACGATAATAGACTATCCCAATTCTGCTGAGTGATTGCGATTCTAGATGGACAGTAAACAGACACAATACTTTCAAACGGTTCACAATTAAATAACTGCACGCACACTACCTCAATACCGGTATTATTCAATGGAATGCGTCGCAGCTGCGCTTTAATAGATTTATGTACGATGATAGCTACACCGCCGTATGAGTCATCCCGGTCCGCGCGATAAACAACATAATCATTAATTTTAAAATTACTTTCTGGTTCGAGCCATGTTTCGCTAAGGGCTGCAATATGGACTTTTTCCTGACGTAACAGTTGATGGAACGAAGCTAATTTGGGCCTGATACTTTGGACTCTGAAGTAAACCTCGCAGATACTGCAGTTAACCATTTTAGGCACAATTGGTAGATACACTTTATCTTAAAAATTAAGCTACTCTTTTTGAGATAGATTATTTCTTTTATTCTTGACCACAACTCATTGAAAGATGGAAGTTCATCGTTACCCTCTCCATCATCGGATACTTGATCATCAGATGAAGGCTTATCTGAATTCCAAAACATCCAGTTATCTTTGGGTGGGTTGTCCTTGGTTTTCGGGGACTTTATAGGTTTCGGTTTAGGAAGATAGTTTTCCTTTCTAACCGCTACAGGTGTCTGTTCCTTGTGGACAATAGCCTTCGTGCGGATTATATCAGCATATGTGGAACGAATAGAGGCTGCCTGAGTAGCTTCCCTAGCTTGTGAAGGATTTTCAAAAAGGGGTGTCGAAGAAGGACAATTTTCTATTAACACTGGGTCTTGAGGGAGAACTTCAGTTTCGGGACGAATAAGATTTTCGGGTGGAACATAACTTTCTAAAGCTTTCCTGTATGTGCATCCAAACTCAGCCATAATCTCCCTGAGCCTCCTCTCCTTCTTGTACATTGGGCAAGTCTTGCTGAGTGAAATATGGTTGCCCTTACAGTATCGCAATTTTCATGATGCCCACTACACTTTGGACAGATCACATATTTAGAAGGGCACATTTTCCTACTGTGGCCTAGCCTCCAACATTGGGAACACTGGGACATTTGGTGAATGTATGGCAAAACTTTTATGCTAATATCACATACACGCACAGACGCAGGCAGATGATCACCGTCAAAGCAAAGTCGAAGGGTTTCACTGGGGCACCAACCACCATCAATCCTGTTGCGACGGTCTAGCCTTTTGTATGATAAAAGCTTAGCTGGGGGTGGACATGAAATATTACTGAGGATCTCGTCATCTGTAAAATCCAGTTCTACGTCCTTGATTAGTCCATAACAGACAGACAGCTGCATAGCCTTCTGGAATTTCCATCCCTTCTCCAAAAGTATCTCACACATTAAAAGATTCCGGGCAGCTGATTCGCATTCAAATTCGAAGCGTATTTTAAAAGGACTTAAGTACTTAACGTGGCGAATTTTATCTATTTTAAGGTCTAAAACTCTGGCGATGTAAAATCAGCGGAATTGAAAAAAAAAACACAGAAATTTGTTGCTTTTTGTTGCTAATTAGTTGCTAAGAAATTAATTTTTTTGCTCCAACCGATCGCAAAAAATCGGCAATAGCGCTAACTTTTCATTAAGATAGCGTGGAAATCACTGGATGTGGACTGATCGATCAAGCGAATAGGGGTCAATTTGTTGCTAATTTGTTGCTGAAAGATGCTAAGAAGAAAGAAATTTTAAAAATAAAAATTGTTTTTTTTTTTAATAATGCCAAAATAAATAATGTCCACGCCAGCTTAACTCTCGAGTTTTTCGTAAAAAAACTATTGTAAAAATTAGTTGCTGCTCATACTAAAGCTAGTTTGAGTACAGGGGGACAGCAACAAAATAAAAACCGAAAGTCAAGACAAGTTGGAGATCGGTTTACAAAAAAACCAGCCACGCTAGCTTTACTAACGATTTTTCGGCGGAAAAACTAAAGTAAAAATCTGTTGCTGCTCATGCTGCGGCTTGTTTTAGCATAGAGAGTCAGCAACAAAATAAAAACCGGAAGTCAAGACAAGTTGGAGATCGGTATACAAAAAAAACCGGTCACGCTAGCTTAACTCTAGACTTTTCCGTGGAAAAACTATAGTAAAAATTTGTTGCTGCTCATACTGCAGCTTGTTTTAGCAAAGAGAGTCAGCAACAAAATAAAAACCGGAAGTCAAGACAAGTTGGAGATCGGTATACAAAAAAACCGGTCACGCTAGTTTAACTCTGGGCTTTTCCGTGGAAAAACTATAGTAAAAATTTGTTGTTGCTCATACTGCAGCTTGTTGTAGCAGAGAGAGTCAGCAACAAAATAAAAACCGGAAGTCAAGACAAGTTGGAGATCGGTATACAAAAAAACCGGTCACGGTAGCTTAACTCTAGACTTTTCCGTGGAAAAACTAAAGTGATTTGTTGCTGCTCATGCTGCGGCTTGTTTTAGCATAAAGAGTCAGCAACAAAATAAAAACCGGAAATCAAGAGAAGTTGGAGATCGGTTAACGAAAAATCTGGCCGCGCTATTTTAACTAACGATTTTTCCGTGGAAAAACTATAGTACAAATTTGTTGGTGCTGATACTGCAGCTTGTTTCAGCATAGAGAGTCAGCAACAAAATAAAAACCGGAAGTCAACTGAAGTTGGAGATAGGTGTCCAAAAAAACCGGTGACGCTAGCTTAGCTCTAGGCTTTTCCGTGGAAAAACTATAATAAAAATTTGTTGCTGCTCATACTGCAGCTTGTTGTAGCAGAGAGAGTCAGCAACAAAATAAAAACCGGAAGTCAAGACAAGTTGGAGATCTGTTAACAAAAAGCCGGCCACGCTAGCTTAACTAACGATTTTTCTGCGAAAAAGCTATAGTGATAATTTGTTGCTGCACATATTGCAGCTAGCCCGAGTACACAGGATCAGCAACAAAATAAAAACCGGAAGTCAAGTGAAGTTGGAGATCGGTGTACAAAAAAACCGGTCACGCTAGCTTAACTCTGACCGGTTACCGGTTACCGGTGACCGGTTTTTTTGTACACCGATCTCCAACTTGTCTTGACTTCCAGTTTTTATTTTGTTGCTGACTCTCCCTGCTAAAACAAGCTGCAGTATGAGCAGCAACAAATTTGTACTATAGTTTTTCCACGGAAAAGTCTAGAGTTAAGCTAGCGTGACCGGTTTTTTTGTACACCGATCTCCAACTTCAGTTGACTTCCGGTTTTTATTTTGTTGCTGACTCTCTTTGCTAAAACAAGCTCCAGTATGAGCAGCAACAAATTTTTACTATAGTTTTTCCACGGAAAAGTCTAGAGTTAAGCTAGCGTGACCGGTTTTTTTGTATACCGATCTCCAACTTGTCTTGACTTCCGGTTTTTATTTTGTTGCTGACTCTCTATGCTAAAACAAGCCGCAGCATGAGCAGCAATAAATTTTTACTTCAGTTTGTCCGCCAAAAAATCGTTAGTTAAGCTAGCGTGGCCGGTTTTTTTGTAAACCGATCTCCAACTTGTCTTGACTTCCGGTTTTATTTTGTTGCTGTCTCCCTGTACTCAAACTAGCTTTAGTATGAGCAGCAACTAATTTTTAGAATAGTTTTTTTACGGAAAACTCGAGAGTTAAGCTGGCGTGGACATTATTTATTTTGGCATTATTAAAAAAAAACAATATCTATTTTTAAAATTTCTTTCTTCTTAGCATCTTTCAGCAACAAATTAGCAACAAATTGACCCCTATTAGCTTGATCGATCAGTCCACATCCAGTGATTTCCACGCTATCTTAATGAAAAGTTAGCGCTATTGCCGATTTTTTGCGATCGGTTGGAGCAAAAAAATTAATTTCTTAGCAACTAATTAGCAACAAAAAAGTAACAAATTTCTGTGTTTTTTTTTTTCAATTCCGCTGATTTTACATCGCCAGTTTTTTAGACCTTCTATTTTATTCTCTTTTAAAATACGTGCCATTGCAAACTGTTTCGGAAGACGTTCCTTAGATGAAGCATAAACTTCTTGTACTGAGTTTTTACTGCCATGACATACCTTCTTTTTAATACCCTTAATTTCTGTCCAACCCTCTTCTTCTTCGGTACTATCCTCTCTTCCCCTTTTTTCCGCTCTTACCTGCTCCTCTTTATTTTTACCATCATCATCCATAGCATCCATGTCCGAAGAATCGCTCAATAAGCTCTGTGTATCCTTTCTAAATGCGGGCGTTACACATCGCGGTGGACGGTTCACATTATCAGCCATGTCTCGATCGCATAAAAACAAATACCTGGGTGGTCCGGCGCACGCCGATAGCACGTGAGAGTGCGTAAACAATACTTTGCGTAGAGGGGATAGTAATTTAAATCGCGACGATAAACACTACCAGCCCGTACGCATGCCGCCGGTACGGTTCTCCCATAGAGATGTTTATTTACAACAATATTAAATATTGTAGAAAGATACTAAAACTGAGGTATTAAAAGGAAACAACAAAGTAATTTGAAAAATGTACCTTTATTCATTATAATATATCACCAGCTCAAAGTAAAATGCCCAATTTTAGTTAGATATTTATTAGGCACTTTTGACAGTCCCAACCGTTACCAATAAATGTGAATTGTCCATTGAAATCTGAGCTTAATTTTATAGAAACTAAAAGTGGCCTTGAAATTCAAGCAAGCATATTATAAGTTGGGGGATTACATTGAAGATAATAATGCTTGGCTAAATGCCGGTCCTGCTCCACAGCCTCAACCACTTGGATAAACAAGTAAGGATTTTATTTTTGGAAGAGATGCTCGCCCTTTTTTTTTCTGTCTCATTTATTTATAAAATTGATTGAGTCAGGCGTTACTTTGCGGAAATCCATTTTAAATTTGAAAATGAAAATAATATATCTAGTTTTAATTTCCGCGAATATTAGTGGGACAAATCGAATTTCGCGAAACATCTAATTGATACCGGCCATTCTTTGTGCGACAACAATAGTTTTAATATACTAAATATTTGTGATAAGGGTTTCCGGCTGTGTGTTTTGGAACAATTAGAGATTTTGAAACATAGTAATAATAATAATTTTGCACTGTTGAATGACCAGACGAATTTGGTTTCTTCCCCTTTACTGCGAATGTTTGTGGGTAGTTGTACACAAATAACCAACGGTGGCAGTGTATAAAAGGGGGGTGCCTTGTACTGAATGCTCGCCACCCGATACACCCCCTCCCAGATCAGCAAGATCCGCCGACCGCGGCATACCCTTGTCGAGCCCGATGACCCCATCACCCTGACCCAAGAGAGTAGTAGGGAAACCAGCACTCTTAGGAAATACAAACCCAGAACGCGTTCCGTATTCCGACCTCGCCGACGAGGTCCATCGCGACGCCCCCGTCAAAACCCTCCCCGACTTTTGCCTAACGAGCCAGCCCGCGCTGCTGAGCCATTAGCGTTAAATCCCCTAAATAATATCAATCAGACCCAGCCTGTCCCTTGCTGCCCCTCCTCAATGACCCCGCTAAGCCGAGGCCCGTGTCCCACAGGGGATGCCCTTAGCGAGCGGCCATTTAGTTTTTAAGTAGTTTAAGCCCCGGCTGGGGGCCTTAGAATCTAAGGCAACCACGGGATTGCCCGGTTGAGCAGTAACCAGCCTTAATGTGCTGAACTGCGAGTAGTCCATTCATAAAAAAATAAAAAAAAAAAAAAAAAAAAAACTGAATGCTCAGTCGCAGCTCAACGGTCAGCGAGTCAACGCGTCCCCTGAGGATGCCTCGTGGAGAGGCGAAACACGTATCGGTAATGGTGTTGGGTTTTGCTTTGCCTTCCTGCATGTGCTTAAAATCCTTGCATTTGCCTTGTAATCTTGCATGTGCATAATAAAGCGGGCGGGAGGGAGGTGCATACCTGCAACCCACTAATATTCGCGGAAATTAAAACTAGATATATTATTTTCATTTTCATTTATTTTTTCTTTCCATTGCGTCTTATATTATGTATTTTCTTCTTCTTTTTCTTTAGTTTTTAGTTAATTTTTATTTTATGTTTTTATTTCTCATTTATGCATGTTAGATTAGATTAGATTACCTTTAATTTTTATCTTTTATAGTACTGTTGATACGCTTCGTAGTCTTTGGTGCCATAAATAATGTGTAATATACAATTAGGGGAAGACACTAGCTCCTGTAATACAGTGTACACTAGCGCAGGGGCTAGGGAATTCATAAAAATAATGTATGCTTAATTTATTTCAATAAAGATTATTATTATTATATTATTATTCTTTTTTTTATATAATATTAGTTTGATAATAAATAATTTCTCTTTTTTTACTTATAGTTGCTTGGTTTTTGTAAACCATAGTTTTGTATAATGTAGAAGCATTTTATTTTCAAATATTGTAAATGTGAGTACCATGGAGCCATTTACATGTGATAAGTTATAGTTTACTTTGTGACTTGAACTAAAATGGCAGTTGAGAGCATGTCATGCTCGCTCAAATGTTTCGCTGATGGTGGCGTGTGTGTTGGATCATTCGGTTCCCTTCAAAATGGTTGAGCTAAATGGTGCCAATACACGCGTCATGTTCGTGAACGGGCGCCGTCGGTTGAGACTGGTCACCTCTTAGCTGCCACTGGCTTGTTTTAATCTTTATACTTTGAATTGTTTTTATAGTTTCCTTTTTTTTGCATTGTCCTCACATATAGAAGCGACCAAGGATGTAACCAAGGTTATGTAATACAGAACATGATTTAAAAGAGTGTCCGTGGAGTTTCTTGCACGTTCTTCTCCATAGAGATCTACGCTTTGGAACGTGCAGATAGCTTCACCTCTTTCGACTTGACAATTCAAAAGTGCCTGTAAAGGGTTTAATTGAAATAAATGCTTTGAATCTTGAATCTTGAATTTATCTAAAAAAATCTTCTCATTCTGCTTCTAAATCACATTACGACTAAATCATGTATAACAATTAACTTAGAACTACTTCTTAAATAACTTCTGGCAACGTGAGACCTATAATTGCCGTTCATTCGTTCAAGTAGGAGAAGAAAAAACATAATTCTGACCGAAAAGACACATTTATTAATATTAAGCTTAAAATTACAAGTAAATACCTACATACATTATTGTGATTGACAATATGTACGTTTTAAAAAAGATATAAGAAATATATATATATATATACATACATACATACATACATGTATATATAGAAGCACTACACAAAAAATTTAGACTCTTTTATGCCAATTCAGTCTAAATATACCCATTTTTATCAATTCTGAAATTCAATTTCAATTTTCATTTTATGTCGAATTTATAGTGGTTATGTAAATAATCACTTTTAAAAGTTACCTCTGTTAAGGTATACGACGTTTTTACTGCATAAATATACCACCGTAAAATTACAGGTAAATAGTTATTTAGTAGAAAAATCTAATTAGTTCGTCTTATAATTTCCAAAAAATATTGGACAAGTATTTTTTTCTTTTTTGATGTAAGTAAATAAAAAAACCAAGACGATAAAGTGTGTTAAATACTCGTGTGACGTCACTACTCGCTCTATACTACGACGTGACGTCACAAGCCCCCACTCCTGCCTGGTCTTTGATAATTTTTTATCTTCGTCAGTTTTTAAAGATTTGATAAAGCAAAAAATACCTACATATTTTTCAATAATCTAACTGTCGGACTTAAAAGAATCATTTTTTTACCTCAGGTAACTTCCCTACTGATTTGATTTAGCACCTACGAAATGCACATATATAAAAGAGATATATAAATACGTATAACGTACCAACATTTTTGATATATTATGCCAATTCTGTCCAGATACATCAAAATACCTACAAATTTATCACATTTCCTCTGAATCTACAAGTTAAGTAAATGATTTATGATAAGTACATAATAATATATATAATATATAGAATATAAGATATATAATATATAGAAAAATAAGCATAAAATAATCCGAATTTAAAAAAAAAAATTGACAATAAATTCGAAAAATCCTGTTTAAAATCAAAATAGTAGCGCGGAATAGTACCTACTCGTAGTAGCAATGCCCAAACCGGCAAGTACGCGTGTTCAGAGTGTTTCTTTAACGTATCAATTTAACATTTTTAGTATTTAAAAAAATAAAAACATTTTGTTTTATTTATTTTATTTTATTCAAAAGGAACAGTAAACAGCTACAATATATAGTATAAAGAAAAAAGATATACAAAACAAAAAAAAATGAATGTTTATATTTTTTTATCATATATGGATGGGCAGAGGGCGTTCCCGTTAACCCGCAATAGTATAGTATTGCGGGTTAACGGGAACGCCCTCTGTTAGTTAACATCCTGTATATATATTATTTATTTATGTACATACATGATACCTAAAAGAAGACAATTTTGTACAAAATCGAGAGCACAAAGGTACTGATATATCTAAGAAGGACAGAACAACATAAGAACAATTAGACATTTTATGCCAATTCAGTACAAATATGTATCAATTTTGAAATTCTATTTCATCACTACATAGAATAAACAAACGTCGCTTCCCGCTGTCTGTCCCTATGTATGCTTAGATCTTTAAAACTACGCAAAGAATTTAAATGCGGTTTTTTTGAATAGATAAATGATTAAAGAGGAATGTTTATATGTATAATATAGCAAGAGATTCAGTATCAGCATTGCACCTGTGCGAAGTCGGGGCGGGTCGCTAGTAATTTATATAAGTCTTAATTTATAGTGGTTTCAAATAATATAATAATATAAGTAACCACTTTAAAATTTACGTCTATAAAGATTACAGTTACATTATATGATTTAGTAACTACAATCTATCTTCTAAATATATATAACTCAAAAGTGACTGACTGACATAGTGATCTATCAACGCACAGCCCAAACCACTGAACGGATCGGGCTGAAATTTGGCATGCAGGTAGGTGTTATGACTTAGGCATCCGCTAAGAAAGGATTTTGATTAATTCTACCCCCAAGGGGATAAAATAGGGGATGAAAGTTTGTATGAAACTTTATCAATTTTAAACCGATCCGACCGCTAAACAAAAGTAAAGCCGCAAAAACTATACCTAATTAATAATAATACTTCTTAACACGAGCGAAGCCGCGGGAAAAAGCTAGTATATGCATATAATAAGTAGATACATCAATATGCTTTCCAAAACTTTTGACACTTTATGCCGATTCAGTTCACATACAGAAAAAGAAATGATTTTTATCAATCCATCACATTTCCTTACTACATAATAAATACAATACCTTCAAACTACATGTTAAGTATGTTATTTACAATATTACGTACATATTACAAAAAAGAGATATGAAGTATAATTAGATCTAAAATTTTGATTTCGTATGCCAATTCAGTCGAAATAAAAACATTAAATTATAATTATTATCAATTTTGAAATATTCCATTTTTAACTAAAATCGAATTTATAGTGGTTTCAAATAATAATATGATTAGACCACTTTTAACTTTATAAATTATTTTGTGTTTACTATTATTAAATAATATTTGAGATTTCCTTAGTGGCCGTTCAAGTATTACGTAAGATGTTTAGTTTTTTTTTTTTTTAATTTTTGACCGTAATGCTTACGTGTATATTTATAATAACTATTTTTAATCTGTTCTGGTTTCCTCATAGGTTCATGAAGCAGGTGTGCATTATGTCTATAATAACTTAGCACACAGCGGCCACAGTGTATGTAGTGTGCATGTGGAACACACAGTACAACTCGCTGATCGAAGACTTGGACGAGCAATTCAAGGTCACCTGCGAGTACAGATACGAGTTCTGGAAGACTGTCACCTTCCCTTTTTTGGATGTAGAGTGAGTCCTAGTCTTTTATGCAATTTCTGTAAATTTTTGTTTAAGATTTAGTTTCTGCGTTTATCCGTTTGCCTCGCGATTGCTGAGCGTGGTGACCAGGGTTGGAAGCGATTCATTCACGCAGTCTGGTAGGTGGGGTGAGGTTAGTTCAGCATCAGGTAGTTTGGACGAGGTTTTCAGAGTAGTTGATGGGGTGACGTCTTCAGCATATGGTAGGCTTAGATTCTTCAGAATACTATAGATAGCGTGGTATTCAGCGTTTGGTAGGTGGAGTTGAGGCTTCAGCATACGGTAGGTGGTTTAGAGTTTTCAGCATACCGTAAAGTAAAGTGGGATACAGTTCTCAGCGTATGCGAGATGCGGTAGGGTATTCAGCATCCAGTAGATGCGATAGCATCCGGGAGGTGGCGTAGAATCGTCAGCATCCAGTAGATGGCGTTGGGGATGAAATGTCCGTTAGATGCGGTAGGGTTTTTAGCGTCGGCCATCGCAGACTGCAAATCGACGAGTGAATTGAAATTTGCGGTCTTTAGCGTCTGATAAATGACGTAGTCTTCAGCACACGGTAGATGGCGTAGAGTCTTTAGCATACCGCAGATGGCGTAGAGTCTTCTGCGAGCATTAAATCGGGCAGTCTTCAGCATACAGTAAGTGGCTTGAACAAATTCGTATTGAGATGCATCCGATTTGACTGAAGGCCGACCTCAATAAAGTCGGGAAAAGGCTAGGTGGATAGGTTGGAGACTTTTTCTTTTTATTATATTTAAGGCCATAGCATTTTGCTGAGCGATGGCCGTTTTGCATGATGTGACGCATGTCTTCCTATCTTATGTAGGTTTGGTTCTGGTGGCTTGGTTTGTTCACTTTGTTTTGAATGTATAAAATTTGGTGAGTATTTAAAAGAAATAGTTTATATAATTCATTAAAGTAAGTTGAAGGATGGTTTCTACGTTTTTATTCGTTTTCGGTATGCGTCATTCCTGTCGCGTCTTTTCCGTCCTCTTTAAAGGCCGTTTGGTTACTCAGTCCTTGATGTTCCAAATATTGGTATATGTCCTCGCTGGACGAATGCTTCTTTAATATCACCAGTGCAAACTAACGGATTATTTTTCTTAACAATTACTTTTTTAATTCTTCAGACGTAGTATACGTCTGTGTATCATCTTGTGTTTCTGGTTGTGGCAGATTTCTGACTCAAAACCGTGGCCTAGACGTTCCTGGGACCGGTCGTTGTTGTACAGCGCCCTGCAAGTAAAAATATAGTGTGACGACACGATTATATCAAATTTTTACTTATATAATCACTGCCAGCAGGTTTGTGGAATTGTTCGAAAGAGTGACCGCGGAACGCGGCGGGCATTAGGAGAAATACGGGTGGGTTTTAGTCAGTAAGAGTCTGACAGTGTGTAAAACACCTTGGTAAGACTTAGTCTGACTATCTGGCTGCCGATTAATGCCTACACAATGATTTAGAAGTATTTGGTCATATTTCAGGGTTTAGATCGGTAAAACACTAGGAAATGGTGATGAGCTTGACAGAGATTTTGGAGGACTGTCTTTATCTAAAACTAGTAGCGCCCCGCGATTTCACCCGCGTAGTTCACGTTTCCGTAGGAACAAAAGATAGCCAATGTCACCCGGGGATAGTGTAGCTTCCGAACAGTTAAATAATTTTTCAAATCGGTTCAGTAGTTTCGGAGTTTATTCAATGCATACAATCAAATTTTTCCACTTTATAATATAACTAGCAGCGCCCCGCGGTTTTACCCGCGTAGTTCCCGTTCCCCTGGGAATATGGGGATAAAATATAAAGCATATGTTACTCAGGGTGAATGTAGCTTTCTAATGGTGAAAGAATTTTTTAAATCGGTCCAGTAGTTTTTGAGTTCATTCGTTACATGCAAAAATACAAATCTTTCCTCTTTATAATATTAATTTATATAAGTATAGATTTGACGTTCAGAAAATGCTCTCTATTGCTCTCTTTCTCACTTTGAATAAATTACTATATAAAGAAATACCTAAAATGCAAAAAAAGACGTTAATCAAAAAACCTGGCCACAAAATAACGACTAAAAAGTTTAAATAAAAAGCTATTCAAGCAGTCTGTTGCAGTTGTTGGCATCACATCTGTGATTGAACTGAAGTACAGTAGAGACTCGATAATCCGGACCCTAGTCATACGGATTCACGATTACCTGTTTCCAAACGTGATTGAACCTGTAAAATGTCGTATGGCTTTTGCAAGACGACAAAACCCTTTTCTTTCTGTATATTTATATAACAAAATTAATAGAATCCTACATTTTTATCCGCTAACACTACACGAATGTAAAGAACTGGCTCTTTACTCTTGATTATGAGGATGTAGAGAAAATAATAAATAATTAATCTCATTATACAAAGGAGTATGTTAAACTAATAATTAAATTTCCCGCCTTTCCATGATAGTTCGTTGCATTTATACTCTGTGGTGATGCTTCTCTAAAAAAATATATTCTCTATGATTCCGTGGTCAACGAGTGTTATAATTATTTTAATTCCTCTAATTAATACTAAAGTTATCAGGTTAAGGGCCCAGTAAAGCCAAAGTTGTAAAGAAAAGTGTTTGCAAAGTTCACTATACGTCTAAATACAAATTATAAAGAGTTTCGTGCCGGCGAAGTGGTAGTGTACCGACATAACCAAAAAGCAGCGTGGTTCAGTCTTAACAAATCGTCAAATCATAAAAAATACCAGTTACCATGGCTAGTAGCAATTCTCTGGCACTTATAGAAAAACTAACAGGCCGAGAAAACTACAATACCTGGCGGTTTGCTGTTAAAACATACCTTCAACATGAAGAGCTTTGGGAATGTATTGAAAACCCAATAACGAACCTTTTGACACAAAAAAGGACACAAAAGCAAAAGCTAAAATAATTTTACTTGTCGATAGTATCAACTACGTACATATTCAAGAGGCAGAAACAGCAAAATAAGTGTGGGAAAACTTGTCCGTGCTTTCGACGACTCCGGGCTTACACGCAGAGTTGGCCTACTACGTGATCTCTGCACAACTACACTCTCTGGTTGCCAAAATATAGACGAATACGTAAGCAAGATAATGTCTACAGCACACAAACTCCGAAATATAGGATTCCAAGTTGATAACCGAAAGAAAAGGTTGCTAAATCAAATAGTTCATATGCTGCCGCATTTTTCACTCCGTTTGACAACAACAGCTCCGCATGGTACATTGATTCTGGGGCAACCATGCACATGACAAGACAGCAAAACCTTCTTCAAAATGAACACTCACCACCAATAGAGCAAATCAAAGTTGCTAACAACAAAACACTTTCAGTAAGTAGCTCTGGTGATGTGACCTTGAATACATTGAATGGAGAAAATCAGTCAAATACAATTTTATTTTCAAATGTCTTGTATGTACCAGAACTTGCAGTGAATTTAATATCTGTACATCAAATTACGGAAAATGGAGGCCAAGTTATATTTGATTCTAAAGGCTGTGCTGTACTGAATCGAAAAGTTATTGTGGCAATAGCAACAAAAGTTAACAACATGTACCGGCTTAATATGAATACTGATTACGCATGCATGTTTGATGGTAAACAAGATGATATATTTTTATGGCACCAACGGATGGGTCATCTGAACTTTGACAGCCTGAAGAAATTGAAAGAATGTTCCGAAGGATCTACATTGTCTGATAAACAAATGAACAATGTAACTTGTATAACCTGTAAAGAGAGCAAGCAAACAAGATTGCCTTTCAAGAGTCAAGGATCACATTCCTCGAAGTTATTGGAACTGGTGCATTCTGACCTATGTGGTCCCATGGAAACACAGTCACTAGAAGGGGCTAAATACTTTTTAACATTTTGGACGATTATTCAAAAAAGGTATTTGTGTACATTTTGAACAACAAAACTGAGGTATTGTCAAAATTCAAAGAGTAACTCAAATGTATTCGGACTGACAATGGCCTGGAATATGTCAACAAACTATTCTCTGACTTCCTAATAAGTGCAAGAATAAGACATCAAACGTCAACTCCTTATACTCCAGAGCAAAATGAAGCTGCAGAGAGGTTAAATAGGACTCTAGTCGAGAGAGCAAAGTGTATGATTTTGAATGCTGGCTTGGCAAAGTTTTTCTGGGCTGAGGCTATAAAAACTGCTGCATATATCATAAATAGATCTCCAACTAGATCCTTGTTTAAAACGCCTAAAGAGGTTTGGTCTGGACATAAACCAAACATCAGTCATATGAAAGTGTTCGGGTGTGAAGCTATGGTCTACCTGCCAAAAGAAAAACGCAAAAAGTGGGATCCAAAAGCGCAGAAGATGATTTTTATTGGCTATTGCGAGAACACAAAAGGGTACAGATTCATAATTCCAAATACTAGAACTGTTATAAAGAGCAGGGATGCTGTATTTCTTGAATCCACTGTGAAGAGAAACTATGCCGCTCTGGAATTGTCTGAAACAGAAAACAAAACGTCAGATACACATTGTAAAAGTAATGAAGAAAGTTTAATGTCAAATGAGTCCAATGAAAAAAGCAGGGAAGAATCTTATAACTCAGATAGCTCATATAATACTGTTAAAAAGAACTCAGATTCAGATGAATACTTACCAGAAATCAAGCTATTACTTGTGTGAATGCTTAAAAATGAAAAAGTCTATTGAAGAAGAACTTGAAGCCCATGAAAGAAATGGTACATGGACATTGGTAAACAAACCTGAAAATACAAACATCATCGGCTCTAAATGGGTTTTCAGAGTCAAAGACCAACCAACGGGTCCTCGTTTCAAGTCCAGACTCTGTGCAAAGGGTTATGCACAAGCGAAAGGTATAGACTATAAGGAAACATTTTCACCCACTGTCAGGTATGATTCGATACGTTTATTATTATCTCTTGCTGCTCAAAATGGCTATGAAATTCTTCAACTTCACATAAAGACAGCTTTTTTGTATGGGGAACTGGAAGAAAACATATATATGTATCCCCCTTTTTTTTGGGAAATCATCAAATGACTTCTCCCGCTCTGGGCGGAGCGGAAGGGAGTGTCAGACTTTTACTGACTAAAACCCACCCGTGATCCTTCTTGTGCCCTTTGCGTTCCAGGGCTGCGGTGACTCTTTCGAACAAATTCCGCAACCCTAGCAGGCACTGACCCTATGGGGCCCCGTCTACGTTGCTGACGGCTCTTTGAGGCGCGCGTGGAACACGACGCACCGTCGACTTGGGCCTGGTTGCTATCGGACGGCGAGCCACCCATAGCTCGCCATCCGCAGGCCCGCGCCTACGGAGGCCGGGAATCGCCCTGCGTTTCCCGACGCCCGGGGCGTCTTCTTCTGTTGCGGCGGCTGGAGCGAGGGGCTTCCCTCTCTCGCACGCGCTCCGCCTCCTCCTTCGCTAGCATTACTGCTTCGCAGAAGGAGGCGACCGCTTCCCATGCCTCCTCGCTCCGGACCATGGCCCGAACCAGGGCCGGACGCGAGAGGTCGCCGCCGCCGATCGCCTCGACGAGGACACGGCGGTGCTCCGCCCAAGCAGGGCAGACCTCCACCGTATGCTCCACCGTGTCCTCCGGGCAATCCACACAGTGATGACACCCGGACGCGTCCTCCCGCTGGATCTGACACAGGTACCTCCCGAAACAGCCGTGTCCGGTGAGCACCTGCGTCAGGCGGAAGGTGAGAACGCCGTGACGTCTCTCCAGCCACGCCTCAAAGAGGGGACTTATCGCCACAATAGTGGCGTGCCCAGCACTGGGTTGCGATAGTCGCTGTCTCCAAACCTCCGTGAGATCCTGCCGGAGCTCCGTCCGCTGCGCAGCAATTTGCCGCGGCAGCAGTGTTTCACCCCGGCTTAGCGCCTCCACGCGCAACGCGTAAACGTGCGCGAGGGCTCTCGCCTCCAGATCCCACGGCAGTAATCCGGCAAGAAGATTCGCCGCCTCGCCAGAGACCGTGCGGTATCCACGGACTAGCCGAATGGCCATGACCCTCTGGGCCGAGACCAGGTGGCGCGCTGGCAGTCGCCTTAGCGACAGCGCCCACACTGGAGCCCCGTAAAGGGCCATGGACCGCACGATCCCCGCGTACAGCCTCCGGCAGGAGGCGTTTGGTCCCCCCAGATTGGGCAAGAGCCGCTTGAAGGCAGCCCCGGCCCGCCCCAGTTTGGGGGCCAAACGTCGGAAATGCTCCGCGAAGTTCCACCGGCTATCGAGGACGAGGCCCAGGTACCTCATCGTTGACCTGACGCCGATGTGAACCCCTCCTACCGTTACCTGAGTTCCCGGTGGTGGCCGGTTCCGAGAGCCATGAAAGCACATAGCCTCGGACTTGTGCAGGGCCACCTCGAGACCCAGTTGCCGGATTCTGTCAACGACTATCGCAACCCCGCGTGTCATCAACTCAGCCGCCGCCTGGTGCGACCCCCCTTGCGCTAGAACCAGCGTAGCGAACCCTTGCGCCGACCTCCCTCGCGGCGTCAGCGTAGTCTGCTACGCTGACGCCGCGAGGGAGGTCGGCGCGCAGCACCCAGTCGTAGCCGATGTTCCACAGGGGCGGCCCCAGAACCGAACCCTGTGGAACACCGCACGACATCTCTCGCCGGTTCCACTCTCCCCGGTGACCGGGGTAGATGACGGCTCTGTCCGTCAGGTAGTCCTCGACCACGCGACGGAGGTAGGTTGGCACCCGGTGATACCGGAGTGCCTCCCTGATGCAACTCCAGGGCAGGGAATTAAAGGCGTTGGCGATGTCAAGGGACACCGCCACGACCACCCCGCCCCGGGAAATCGCCTCCCCCGTCGTGAGGGCTCTCACGCGCATGATGGCGTCCACCGTCGAGCGCCCTGTGCGGAAACCAAACTGGTTCTCCGCCAGATCCGGCCCATCTCTCACCAAGTGCTTGACGAGGCGGTTTGCAATTACTCTTTCAAAGAGCTTGCCCACCTCATCAAGCAGCACGATGGGCCGGTATGCGGACGGAGAGTCCGCAGGGCGCCCTGGCTTCGCAATGAGGACCAGTTTCCCCGTCTTCCAGCGACGTGGGAACTGACCCCTCTCCAAACATGCGCTTAGGAGCCCACGTAGTCGAGGACCGAGAGCCTCAGAGGCCAGGACCCAGGCTTTCCCAGGTAAGCCATCGGGTCCTGGGGCGGTGTTTCTGGCCTTGAGCCTATTAACCGCCGCTCTCAGGTCTACCTCGGTCACCTCCGGAGTATCGTCGTCGTCGGTGTGGTCCGCATCGGGCACCGCGGGTGGCGGAGCCATGGGCGGGGGAGCATGGTCCCCTCGCAACGGGAACAGAGCGCTCACCACGTCCTCCACTAGCTGGAGCCGGAGACTGCGTCAACGGGGGGGCCCAGGTGCGGAGTTTGTTCCGCACCATTTTGTAGGGTCTTCCCCACGGGTCCCCGTCCAGAGACTCCAGCAGCTCTTTGCGAGCCAGATCCCTGGCCCGCAAGATCCCCGCTTGGAGGGCGGTCTTCGCCGCTCTGTACTCCTCGTACAGCTCCACCTCCCTGGCCTGCACATTCGGAGGGCGAATGCGAAGCCGGCGATGCCTGGTGTACGGGCGACGCGCAGTAACGCACGCTTCTCTCAGCGTCGTCAGCTCGCGCGACCACCAGTACACCTGACGGCGGGCGCGTCCTGGCCGGACCCGGGGCATTGCCACGTCGCATATACCCGACATGGTCTCCCGGAACCACTCCGCCTCATCGTTGATGTCCGCAGGGCTGTCCGGTGGTGACACCCAGGCCTGCACGATCGAGGCTTCCAGGAGAAGCTCCCGGTCCAGCTGCTTCAGCGCCCACCACGGACCACTCGGGGTCTGTCGGATTGGCGCGCTTGAGGTCTGGGCGGAGACGTCGAACCGGATATACCGGTGATCGGAATAGGTCTCCACCTCCTCCACAACACGCCAGTCGACGACACGCGGCGACAGAGCGGGGCTGGCGAACGAGATATCCACCACGGAGTCACCCCGCATCCGCACACACGTGGGGACAGGACCCCGATTAAGGACGACCAGGCCTGTCTCCAGGGCCCAGTCCTCCACCATCCTACCCCGTACGTTAGTATAACGGGAACCCCAAGCCAAATTCTTGGCATTGAAGTCCCCGAGAACAAACACGGGGAGGGGACGATACCCGACGACGACGTTACGCAACTCTCCAAGGGAGTTGTGAAACTCGGCGAGAGTTCGATTCGGGGAGAAGTAGACTCCCACCACTACAATCTCCCCGAACCCGAGGGACGGGGTACCGGCGGCGGCCGACGAAATTAACGCCACTGAGCCGTCTAGGTCCTTCACCCATTCCTCCCTGGGTGGGACGTAGTACGGCTCAGCGACCACGGCGACATTAATCAACCACTGCGCCATGCTCTGGAGCAACAGGTCCTGAGCAGCGGCGCAGTGGTTGATGTTCGCCTGGAGGAGGCGTAATGAAGCCGTTATTGGCATTCCATTACGGCTTCCTCCCGGGCCTCCTGTGGGGCCGCGGCACTCGCAGCGGCGGTGACAGAGGCGGCGACGGAGACGGCGGTGGAGGGCTTCTTGCCCCCGGCTTTGGCGGGTGGAGCGCAGGCTTTGCCCCCAGCCCAGTGTTCGGCCGGCTTGCCAGCTGCCGCACATGCAACGCAGTGCGGCGTGGCGCTACACGAGCCGGCCTTGTGACCTGGTTGACCACAGCGGAAGCACAGTTCGCTGCGGTCAACCTCTGAGGTGCAGAGAGCTCCCGTATGGTTGCCGACTTGGCACCGGAAGCACCTCAGAGGTCTGGGTTCCACCAGTTTGACCTGCGCAGACACCCATCCCACCAGAAGCCTTCGGCCCTCCGAGATCTTCTTGGCTGCCGACACCGGGCAGCTTACCACTACGGTTCGCATGCCCGTGAAGTCAGGACGTATGGTGCCTGCCTTGACTTGCTCGGCAGAGCACTCTCCCGTCCTAACCACGGCGGCCACAACCTCCTCCTCCGTGACGGAGTCGTCCAGGCCCAAAACACGCATATCCACACACTTGGTGGGCCTGGACACTCGGGCATCGTCCGCATTCAAGGACGCCCTGAGCCTTTCGGCCAGAGCGTCAGCGGTCGGGCCGCTGGTTGCCCCAGGGACCTCCAACATCCGGGCACCAGTCATGGTGACCCTAAGCCGGAGGCCCCCGACGATGCCGAGCTCCTGGAGGCTTACCGTCTCCTTCGCCTTCGCAAGCACGTCGCTATACGTCACGCCCCTCTTGACCGCGTCCGGCTGTAGTGTGAGCACTACAGCTGCGGTCTTCGGGGCGCGGAGCATATTCGCGACGCATCGCTCCTTCTGTCGCCGCCTTCTCTCCCTCCTTTTGGCCGCCCTGGCTGCCTTGCCCGCCTTCTTTTTCTCCCCGGCCACTTGCCATCCGGCTTCGGCAGGGGGGTTAGAAGGCGGGTTAGAAGGTGTGGGCTGCTGCACCACCCGCGCTGGAGCTTGCACCGCCTGCGCAGCCGCTCCACCCTTCTTCTGCTTGGCCGGAACCGGTTTTCCCGGTGCCGGCTTCGCAGGTGCCGACTTCGCCGGCCCGGCCCCTCCCTTAGGTTGACCGGGCAAAGCCGGCTTTGCAGACACGGCAGCCGCGTACGAGGCCGCCTTCTGGCCTGAGGCCTTCGAATTCGCCGCTAGCGGAGGGCGCAAGACGATGCCCTCCAGGACGGAAAACCGTTCCCGGAAGGCGGCCAGCTCCTGCCGCACCAGTTCCAGCACCTGGTTCTCGGCCGGCACGGGCTGGCTTTGCCCCTTCTTGCGCCCTCCTTGAGGCGGCCCCTGAGAGCTGGCTCCTCGGAGCTCGGCCAGGTCCGCTCGGAGCTTCCCGTTTTCCTTTCGGAGAAGCTCCGTGGCGGCAGCCAAGCGGGCGACCTCCGCCCGCAGTTTGGACGTTGCGTCCGACTGCGGTGCGCAGTAGTTGGCCTCCGCTGCTGCCAAGATGGAGGTCGCCGCCGCGCTTATGGCCCTGGTTTTGGACGCATGCGTCCTCTTCAGGGCCACGTCGCGGACCGCGGCCTCCACAGCCTTCAGGAACCTGGCCTTGCTTTTCGCGTCTCCAGCGGTGGCCAGCTCATCGCCGGAAGACGCCACAGGGGATACCAGCCGGTCAGACTCGTCTCCAGGGCAGCGCGCCTCCTCAGCGAGCTTCACAGTTCGCTGGGCAGCCTCCCCGGAGACGTGTCCCCGCCCCTTGCCACCTACTCGGCCCTTTCCTCGTCTGCTGGTCGGGATCTTGCAGGCCAGCTCTCCCTCGGAGGACGACCCCTGGTCATCCTCCGGTCTCGGACGCTTCCGGAGGAACTTCTCTGCAGCCCCCGCAACCTCCCCACCAGCATTCTCCTCGCTGCTTGCGCCTCCGGCAGATGCGGAGTCGGAATCCGACACCGCACCCTTCCCGCGCCCGAGCGACGGCTTCCTCCAAAGTTTGGAGGCTGGTGCGCCCTGCACCCCCGTCTCCTCCATGGGCTTGGAGCCGGAGGGTCCATGGTCATCATTAATTGCATCAATCCTCGTTGTCCGGTTATCTTGCGTAAGGTCGTCGTTTCTGTCCGAAGGGACAGATGGAAGGTGTTTGTTGCCCACCCCAGAGTACGGAGGGCAGCCCGCCGAAGCGGGGTGGGATTCCCCGACCGCTGAGCAGTCGGGACCCACCTGGGGACTCATTTTGCAAATACCTGTTTCCATTATTGATTTTTTCCTTTTAAAGGGTGCGGTCCCTGTCTCTCCGCCCCTTCTCAGGGGCTCTCTCCTCGCCTCTCTACTTGCTCGCTCGCTGCCCTCACAGTCACGTCTGATGATCAGACGCGTACCAGAGAGCAGCGAGCGAGTTTCCTCCAACTGAATCGCACACCGTCCGCAAACCCGAACACTGCTCAGATCTCCGGACGGTGTGCCCTTCACGTGTCTCTCTTAGTCTGATCCCTCACTTGCGACCTTCCGGCATGAGTAGCTCTACCGGGAAAGCTCGCAAGATCACTGGGACGCGCAAGCCCCACCACGACGGCAACGTGAAATTGTTAAAGTGACTTTATGGTCTTAAACAAGCACCACGGTGCTGGAATACTACATTCAATTCTGTACTTCAGAAATTTGGGTTCATAAATAGTAAAGCAGATCAATGTGTCTATGTTACTAATATTAAAGGAACAAAGTGTTATCTTTGCATATATGTGGATGATGGGCTTCTATTTTCTAAATCAAAGTCTGTTCTACAATCTGTAACAAATGATTTGAAAACAATATATGATATGTCAATATCTTGCAAGCACCTGGAAATTTTGTTGGAATGGACATTCAAGTTTCTGACAAGTACATCTTTATACATCAATCTAAATATATCAAACATCTGTTAAATAAAGGTCAATGGGCAAATAGTACGGGAGAAAAACCCACGGCGGACAGAAATGAAATTTTGAGGATATAAAGATAAACGTGTCTAGTTCATCATGGTAAGGGTCGCTTACTTGTGGATTGTGGGAATTAAAAAAAAGTTCATTTTCATATTTTATATTGTTTACTCGGCGTGATCAATGTCTACAGTAATTTCATCTAAAAATACCACAGGGGCTTCGAGTTGTTGTTGGTGCCTAGCCCAGGATAAAAAAATAAACTATACTGGCAATATGCGCGCAGCTCCCGACGGTACGGCGGTCGTGTATACACGAGCAGTAGTAACCTTCAACACTTTGTCTTCCTTGTCTCGCCGGGTTTATTAAAATATATGTGTAGTATTGTCGGGCTCTGACATGTCGCGACTAAATTCGTCCCCTTATTAATATTTTATTATTTACTAAGCCTTGGTGGCGATAGAGCTCTATCAAGTAGACACTATTTGGTCTCAAATGCTCATGGCAGTACGATCTGGCCAATCTTAAATGATAGCTGCCCAATCTATACTAATATTATAAAGCTGAAGAGTTTGTTTGTTGAGTGTGTTTGAACGCGCTAATCTCAGGAACTACTGGTTCGAATTGAAAAATTCTTTTTGGGTTGAATAGACCATTTATCGGGGAAGGCTTTAGGCTATATATCATCACGCTTAAGCCAATAGGAGTGGAGCAGCGATAAAGAATGTTTTAAAATCGGGGATTCCACGGGGACGAAGTCGCGGGCAGCAGCTAGTGTGAATAATATCAGTTCTTCATAGGTTAACTGTGGGAAATCTCTAAAATCTGGGTTGTTTCCATCTAATGGCATGAATGCAACTCTTTGTCTATTTATGTTGTTTTCAATTACGTATTGCGCCAGTTCGTTCTCTTCATTCATTTTGTCATTTATAATGTTAATAAACTCCTCGACGTATACACTATCTTCATACGGACGCCTTGTAGCGTTGATAATTGCCGCCGTTATTTTGAAGTCCGTCATCATATTTCGCATAGCGACATTGAAATACGTATGTCGAAATATTTTAAAATCTTTTTTAAAACGGCCATTTATGGCCTCGATTACCCATCGACACATTGTGATTAACCGTGACTTATTGGCATCTAGCGTCGACAATTTTTCTCCTCTTCCTCTGGATGGTGGCATATGTGGAACATATCCACATCCTTCAATTAAAGGAATAGAATCCCGAAATCCACGATCTAATATAAAAATGTCATTAGGTCTTAAAAACCAAGGCCAAGTGGATTCTTCACTTTGTATTAAGTGATGCAGGATTGAGGCATCTGACGTTGTCGCTGGATATGGCCCCATAACGTCTATTATGTAGCCATCGGTGCAAACAACCAGAAAAGGCTTAACCAAGTTTCGGAATTTGTGAAGAAAGGTTTTTCTTTGAAATAAAAAATTCGCACTTTTTTGGCCATACAAGTACGTTCCGTCCATCACAAAAATTCCATTTTCATTTTGGTTACTAGCAAAAATATGGCTCGGTATCGAAAGGTTACTGCGTCGTTTCGAGTTATATGATCCAAACCCAAATACCGCGGCATAAAATCTTCAATTAGGCATTGTCTAGCTATTTGTAGCTTTCTCTCAAATGCTCTTCTAGACATATTAAATTTTGATGCTAGGCGCTCGTCTGACTCGCCGGTTCTTATTTTTACCAAATAAACCCCTAAAACTGTGGCAGGATATTTAGATCTGACACGAAGGGATGGAGTTTGTTGTAAAATGGTGTTAAATTGAATTTTAGTTAAAGATGTCCAAAAATGTAGCTCGTCATCATCAAATTCTTCGATATTTTCAAAGTTCATTTGGTTTCGACGCTCATATCCCCATTTGTACAGACTGATTAGGTCTTGCAAGTGTGCACTATTAAAGTTTTCATGTGTTATAATATGACCATTCACAAGCATACCCCAATCATTTGTCATTATATGAGGCTGGCAAGCTCGTGCTAAATCGGGTACATAGAAATTGTGATGATTGTTGTGAGGAGATACAACTTCAATAAAACTGCAAGAAGTAGGTTGACGCAGAGTATAATGCCACTCTTGACATGTTACAGAATTATTAAAATATCAGGAAACAGAGAAAAATAATTAGCGCGACATGCGCGTCTCGTCCAGTCGTCCATGGTGAGAGCGGAAGGGCCGCAAGATGGCCGCCGCCGGCGCAGGCTCCTCGTCGCGTTCCACCCGCGACGCATTGGCGACTTTTTGCATCACAACGTTTCAGCTCCGTTGCGAACATCCTCCCCCCCCTTGGGGATATGTTCCCCAAGGAGCTCTTGGGAATCTAGTAGAGATAGTTTTGAGACGGGCCTATGAATGACGCCGTTCTCAGTCTTCACATCAACCACTCTGCATACGCCGTCAGCTCCCGGGTACAGCTTGATGATGCGGCCCATGAGCCACTTCATGGGTGGCAGCTGGTCGTCTAAGATGAGAACCAGGGGCCGTATTATGACATCTTAAAACCATCATGTTTTCTGTGTGAGAAAAGGATAGTGCTATTCGTCCTGTATAGCTCCGTCTCTTTTTCACACCGAAAACATGATGGTTTTAAGAGGTCATAATACGGCCCCTGGTCATCAACACGAACATGATCCTGTGCACGCTGCCACTTGACGCGTTGTTGTAGAGGGGATAAGTAGTCCTTTGACCATCGGGACCAGAAGTGATGTCTCAAGCGCTCAATCAGCTGGTAACGATTGATGCTGGTCTTTTGGATAACGGGTGAAGGTAGTGAGGTCAATGGTCGGCCCACAAGGAAGTGCCCCGGTGTGAGTGCTGACAGATCAGAAGGATCAGCAGACATAGAAGTAATGGGCCGAGAATTCATAATGGCCTCAATCTGTGCAAATAGAGTATATAATTCTTCAAAGGTTAAACTAGAGTTACCCGCTATCCGTTTTAAATGATATTTAGCTGTCTTGACTCCCGCCTCCCAGATACCGCCGAAATGCGGTGCATACGCGGGAGAGAACTTAAACGTTATACCCTCCTTACTCGTGAAGTCGCTAACTGAACGTTCATTTCTCTTGAGCAGTCTGTTCAGCTCATTACAAGCTCCTACGAAGTTTTTTCCATTGTCACAGTATATGGTATGAGGTTTACCTCTTCGTGAAATGAATCTACGCAAGCATAAAATAAAAGCATCACTACTCAGGTCGCTCACGACCTCCAAGTGCACAGCTTTCGTGCTGAAACATACAAATATACATAAATAGCACTTGGAAGTCTTAGCACCACGACCCTTTCTATTTAGAATTAAAAAGGGTCCTGCAAAATCAGTGCCACAAGTCGCAAATGGTGGAGCAGGAGTTACACGAGATTCCGGCAGATTCCCCATTATGGGTTCTAAAGGCTTAGCTCTAAATCTCTGACAGCGAACACACTTTCTGACAGTAGTTACAGCTAGTACTTTCCCACCTGTAGGCCAATATTGCTCACGAATAGTATTTCACAGTTGCTGAGGGCCACAGTGTAGGAGACGAAGATGTTCTTGCTCAAACAAAAGTTTTGAGAAAGTGTGTTTGGAGTCTAGCAATATGGGATGCCTTTTTTCATAGGGACAGTGAGATGCATTGTCGATCCTTCCACCGACACGTAAGACACCGTTTCGATCCAGAAAAGGGTTCAAAGACAGTACTCGTGACTTAGAATTTAGTTTATCCAAAGTTTCAAGTGAGTGAATTTCCTTTGAAAAGCATTCTCTTTGTGACGCTTTAGCCAGAAGTAAGAGTGAGTTATTCAACTCAGTACAGGTAAGTTCACCATTTAATTTAGTATTCGATTTTTTTATGTTATTTATGAATCTCAATATATAAGCAAATATTCTTTGTAGTTTGTATAGTTTAGAATATTTTCCAAAGGGTATGATGTCATCAGACATAGTTAGAACATTTAAACTTATTTTTATTTCAGGTAAAGTAGAAGGAGTAGATTTCGATTGGGGCCATTCATGTTCAGCTTTGGTCAGAAAGAAGGGACCATGCCACCAAAGAGTATTATCATGAAGAAGACGTGGTTGAATGCCCCTTGACGCCACATCAGCAGGATTATATTCAGAAGGTACATGACGCCATGTAGTTATGTCAGTTAATTCCCGAATCTGTTCAATCCGATTGCTTACATAAGTTTTAAGAGTCTTAGGTGAAGTGTGTAACCACCCTAGGACTATGGTTGAGTCTGTCCAAAATACTGAGCGTGCAATCTTTATTTGTAAAGAGTGACAGACTTTAGAGTATAGTTTTGCACCAAGTAAACCGCCTAGCAATTCCAGACGGGGAATTATTTCCGATTTCAAGGGAGAAACCTTAGCTTTAGCACATAATAAGTTGCAGTTAACTTCGCCTAAACTATTAGTCGATTTAAGATAAACGCATGCAGCATAGGCGTTTTCAGAGGCATCGGTAAAGTAGTGAGCCTCTATGTAAATAGGTGAATTACAGAAAATGTATCTAGGTATCTGAATGTGAGCAAACTGTTGTGTTTCATTATAGAATTCTATCTATGAGTTTTGAATGTCTTTTGGAACCTCATCATCCCAATCTAATTTAAGTAACCAGAGCCTTTGTAGTAAGATTTTATGAAAAATGGTGCAGGCAGATAAGAGACCCAAGGGATCAAATATTCCCCACCGAATGTGTCTCCACGTTGTCGTCGTGGTGGGGCTTGAGCGTCCCAATGATCTTGCGAGCTTTCCCGGTAGAGCCACTCATGCCGGAAGGTCGCAAGTGAGGGATCAGACCAAGAGAGACACACGCCTGCTCGCTGCTCTTTGGTACGCGTCTGATTATCAGACGTGACTGTGAGAGCAGCGAGCAGGTGGAGAGGTGAGGTGAGGAGAGAGGGCCCTGAGAAAGGGCGGAGCAAACAGGGACCGCACCCTTAAAAGGCACAAAATAATGAAAAAAGGCGAATGTAAAATGAGTCCCCAGGTGGGTCCCGACTGCTCAGCGGTCGGGGAATCCCACCCCGCTTCGGCGGGCTGCCCTCCGTACTCTGGGGTGGGCACCAAACGCCTTCCGCTTGCCAGTGGCAACACGAGCCGAGGAGGCTCCCAATCGTCGTCATCCGAGTCCGCTTCCTTTAAGGAGCTGATGGCGTACGATTGCGTAGTGGAGGGTTCGCCTGAGCGCCGGGGTGGTGCGGAGTCGGATTCCGGCTCCGCGCCAGACCTAGTAACGGTCAGCTCGGCGGGCTCTGGAGACGAAGGAGGGGGGGCGGCTGCGGAGAACGCAAAGTTCTTCCGCAAGCGGCCCAGACGGGAGGATGAGTCGTCCTCCGAAGGCGAATTTGCTTCCGCCCGGAAGATCCCCACCGCTAGGCGGGGCAGGGGCTGTGAGGCAGGGAGGGGGCTGGCTCCCTCTACCCGGGAGGTGGAGCGTCGGGCCGAGAGGTCGGTGGAGGAGGGGCGTCGCCCTGGAGGGAGCGGTCGCAGGGCTCCCTCTACTCGTCCGCCTCCTCTCGACTCTGACGACTCAGAGCCCCCGGGAGAGGTACCTCCCGCTATTGAGGACCAGAGGGCCCAGTTTGCGGAGGTCGTGGAGGCCGCGATCCGCGCTGTGGCCTTCAAGAGGAAACAGTCCTCGAAGCGGGAGGCCATCAGTGCGGCCAAAGCCTCCATACTGGCGGCAGCGGCGGCCAACGTTGGCGGGACTGCCTCAGAGGAGGTGTCGGAGTTGCGGGCGGAGGTCGCCCGCCTAGCGGTTCTTACGGAGCGACTCGTTCGGGAGAATGAGTCGCTCCGGAGGGACCTGGCAGGGATGGCCGGAGCGGCCTCCGTGGAGCCGCGAGGGGGACTTAGTCCGGCAGCGCCGGAGGGGGGCCAAGTGCTGAGCCAGGTGCGAGACCTGGTACGGCAGGAGCTGGCTCCCTTCCGGAGGCAGTTCTCCAAGCTGGAGGACATGGTCCGGCGTCCCCCAACAGCGGCAACAGTGGCGACTCAGAGGGCCTCGGGCCAGCAGCAGAAGGCGGCCTCGTACGCGGCCGCCGTGGCCGCCAGCCCGGGAACGTCCGGCCAGGCGAAAGCCAAAGGAGGAGCCGTGCCAGCGCCTGTGGCGCCGGCGCCTGCGACGCCGGTGACGAACAAGTCGGCCCCGGCGAAGAGGGGTAGGAGGAAGGCTGGAGGGGGGGCGGCTAAGGCTGCTGCGCCAGTGGCGCCGCGGCCGCCCCCACCCCCACCCTCGGACCCTCCTGCGGCCGAGGCCGAGTGGCAGGTTGCTGGAGAGAAGCGGCGACAGAAGAAGGCGGCCAAGAACAAGGCCAAGAAGCAGCGGCGGAAGGCCAACGCCATTGCGGCGGGGCTTCGCGCCCCGAAATCCGCGGCTGTGGTGCTCACACTGCAGCCGGAAGCGGAAAAGAGGGGCGTGACGTATCTCGCCGTACTGAAGCGGGCGAAGGAGGCGGTGAGCCTCCAAGAGCTGGGCATCAGCGGGGGCATCGGGGTCAGGAGGACCTTAACCGGTGCCCGCAAGCTCGAGCTCGCCGGAGCGGAGAGTGGCCCGTTCGCGGACGCCCTGGCCGAAAGGCTGAGGGCGGTCTTACCCGCGGACGAGGTCCGGGTGTCCGGGCCGACTAGGCGCATCGACATGCGCATAGTGGGCCTGGATGACTCCGTGACGGAGGAGGAAGTTGTGGCCGCCGTCGCCAGGACTGGGGGGTGCTCTGCCGAGCTCGTCAAGGCGGGCGCCCTCCGGCCTGACAACACGGGCATGCAAACCCTTGTGGTGAGCTGCCCCGTGACGGCGGCCAGAACTGTGTCGGAGGGCCGAAGGCTCTTGGTGGGATGGGTGTCTGCGCGGGTAAAACTGCTGGAACCCAGGCCTCTGAGGTGCTACCGCTGCCATGTGGGCAACCACACGGGAGCTATGTGCCCCTCGGAGGTGGACCGCAGCGGACTTTGTTTCCGCTGTGGTCAGCCCGGTCATCGGGCCGGCTCGTGTGAGGCCACGCCGCACTGCAGTGCATGTGCGGCTGCTGGCAAGCCGGCCGAGCACTGGGCTGGGGGAAGGGCCTGCGCGCCATCCGCCCCGACCAGGGGCAAGAGGTCCGCCGCCGCCGCCGCCTCTGCCGCCGCTGCGGCTTCTGTCGCCGCCACTGCCGCTTCTGCTGCGGGTGCTGCGACTCCCAACACTCGGGAGGGTGCTGAGATGGAGTGCCAGTAATGGTCCCATTTCGGCCCCCTCCAGAGACAAGTCGGCCGCTGTGCTATTGCGCAGTGGCTGATGCCTGGGGACGGTGAGCGTGGGTGGCTCGCCGTCCGATACCAGGTTGAGTCGACGACGCGTTGTGTTCCACGCGCGCCGAAGGAGCCGTCAGCACCAACGACGGGACCCCATAGGGTCGGTGCCTGCTAGGGTTGCGGAATTTGTTCGAAAGAGTTACCGCGGCCCTGGAACGCATAGGGCACAAGAAGGATCACGGGTGGGTTTTAGTCAGTAAAAGTCTGACACTCCCTACCGCTCCACCCAGGGCGGGAGGGGTCATTTGATGATTTCCCATCCAGAAAAAAAAAAAAAAAAAAAAGGGATCAAATATTCGACATGAGTTCGACAATATAGAGCGTTTCGTTATCTTAGGGACAGATTCATTCTCCACCGAGTAGTGTAAAGTATCAGAGACAGGTGACCATTTTAATCCCAAGACAGAAGATTGTTTACTAAAGTCTTGAGACTGGTCAGTTGTAAGTATGCTATCAAAAATATCAGGAGAATTTGTTCTAAATTTACGCAATGGGAAACAACCTTCAGCAAGTTTGGCAATCACTCCTGAAATTTTAGCCTTTAATAGAGATTTTGAGTCTGAACCAGTATTCAGGTCATCAACATAAAAGTCATGTCTTATAGTATTAGCAACAGCTTCATCACTACACTCCGATGCGAGTTGGACAAGACACCTAGTACTCAGATAGGGAGCTGAAGCTGTCCCATAAGTGACAGTATTAAGTTGCAAGATTTTAAGTGGCTGACTTTCGTCTTCCCTCCAAAGAATAAGCTGTAAATGACGCTGTGATTCATTCACCATAACCTGCCTATACATTTTTTCGATGTCACCTGTCACCACATAGGTATACTGACGGAACCTGAGCAGAATTGACATCAAATCGTCCTGAACCACTGGTCCAACAAATTGGATATCATTTAGTGACTTATTTGTAGAAGTTTTAGTTGGCAGAGCAGGAATATCCTCAACTTCCCAGAATCTAGCGAGAGAGTCCCTAATTTCCTGAGAAAAGTTTGAATTAGTAGTATTAGTACGACTCGCACCGGTAGGGCCTGACATGAGCCAACCCAGTTTAGACTTTATTAGTGTAGGTTTATTTTTACCCAACTTAATTTGTTCAGAATCTACAATTTCCCAATAAATATCAGCTCCTAGCAGTAAGTAAATTTCAGAGGGCATATAGTAAGTAGGATCTGCTAGTTTTATAAATTTGGGAAGATTCCATTCAGAAGTGTTAACCCTTGAGCTAGGTAACATGCCAGTAATATCAGGCACTAAAAGACATGAAACATTCGTATGGAATAGGTTAATCCGTGATTTAAGTTTTATTTCACACCTTTTAGTAGTATTAGTTAACTTATTATTTATACCAGCAATTGATATACAACGTGTTGTTTTGCATCCTCGTCAAATTTCAGGAGGTTGTCATAAAATACATAAATAATCAATTGAAAGTACGGTACCGGTCAATAACCAATAAGCGCTGCTTTTTTTGTTATTGATATTTAACAGTATTTCAGAATAAAATCCCGAATACCACAGAATCAGGCGCCTACGCACACAGCGACAATGCAGCTGTGTGCGTGAGTGTCGACGTCTTACCTACGAAATGCTAGCGCGTAGGTACCTACGTGTGCGATCGTGCGATGACCTACGGCGACCAGTAGCAATAATTTTACCTAATTTTATTTCGGAAATCATCTACTTTACTGTCATAAATTTCGCTTGATAATTAACTCATTTTTAAGCATTATTGGAATACGGAAATCTTACTAATGACAGTAATACTACTTAGTGCGCCAAAGAAAAGTTCAATGACCTGTTATCAGATGATTATTAAAATGTTAGTTTTGCTTTATTGCTATCCGTCAACTTAAAGTTTTCGTAATGATTTTGTTTTTATTTGTGGATTAAATTGGTTGATTTGAAATTTTCCTTCTTACTTAACGGGCTTAGGACCGGCAATAATACCTACCTTAGTTGGTATGTAACCGATCTAGGTACCTACTAAGTCAAAAAATGTTTTCTACGTTTGATGGAAATGGAAAGATGTGCTAGTTAAGTGTAAGTAAGTGGTGATACTTTCGAATTTTAGGTATTATTGATTCACTTAAAAATCTGAAATCGACTTATTTACAGTAGGTAAGCTAACAACGTATTTACAAAATGAACAAATAAATAAATTACCTACCTACTTATGTTACCCGGAGGTATTGTTCAGTTTCCATCACCACACTCTTGGCACAGTCGAGCACAATGTAGCTGGTTTTCTTTCAGCCTACGTTAGCAAACTAACACCTTCGTTTTTAAAGAGTCGAAAGCACTAATTATCCTTGCTCGTAATTTTGTTACACTTGTCACTTTTTACGTCTAAACTAACTTTTTAACGTCTCCTCACAAAATAAAAGTTAAGAGGCCACAGGTCCTCCGCGACCGATCCAGTAGTCAAGAAACCTTTCACGCTTCAGTAGGCGCCACACTGTGGTGTGGTGCACTCCAAAGCGGTCACCAGCCTCCCGCGTGCTTGCCCGTGGTTCTCGCTGGAAGTATTCCAGGATGTCTTCCTGCAAGGCGACAGGCAGGCCTACGCTGCCGCGAGCTTAAACTGCCGATGATCCCGTAGTCTCTGCGTAGCAGCCAGCATGACGCTCTGTGATGGGGGTTCCCGATCGGGAAACATTTCCGTGAACATCCGGATGGCTCCACGCTGTAGGCTGTTTCCACTGATGGCATAAAGGCGGACCATCTCTACCAACTCGACATTGGAATAATTGTCCGTCATCTTGCACTTTGTACCTACGTCTGAACGATGTACCGAGAAAGGAATTCGCAAAACGCGCACACACGGCGGCGACATCAAAGAAACGGTGTTGCTGTTGGATCAGGGGTCACGCCGCGGGGCGGGGGGAGGCGCGGCTAGGCGGTAGGCGCGTGCGGCCGTGCGCGGGGGATTAGGTACCTACGAATTTTTCGAATGATCGATGTATTGTTTGCGTTTGTTTGTGTGTGTGAAAGCGCAGTTATAAGGCTAGGAACAGACGGGCCGCATTTAAATACGTCTTGTTCACACGGATTTCCGTAAATAGCAAAAATAAATTTAAAAAATACCTACTCATTTTATTGTTGATTTGGGTCGAGAATCATTAGCATAATTACGTCCGTGAATTTGACGAGGATGCAAAACAACACGTTGTATCAGTATTAGAACATGGTAAATTCAATTTTCTTTGCATTCTTTCAGTTATAAATGAAGACTGGCTTCCATTATCTAGTAATGCTCTCACAATGTGTGTTTTAGAACATCGGCTATCAATTAATTCCACTTGAGTAGTGCATAGAAGGATCTGCCTGGGCATTGCCACAGAGAGTGACACAGGATTAAACATGGCAATAGTAGATGAACTTGCTTCTTGAGGAACTGATGTTGCAGAAGTATCAACAGGTGAGTTTGCCTTATCTTTATTGGACTGTGGATTATGTAGCAGTAAATTGTGTCTTTTGTTGCAGATTTTGCAATAATGATGTTTGCATTGAGCAGAGTGATGACCAGGACGCAAACAGTTGTAACAAAGCTTATGCTTATTAACTTCCATAAATCTAGCATCCAACGACATGTCCTTAAATTTATCACACTTGTATAATAAATGATCCTTTGAACATACAACACAGCCCTTTTCATTTGTATTGGAAGAAGAAAAATGATTTAGTTTGTTTATTATCTTTAGAATAAGTACGTTTTTCAGTTTTAGTAGCAACATCATTATTATTGTGCTGTAAGGTTTCTAAAACATCAGCACGATTTCGTAAGAAATTATAGAACTCATCAATAGTTGGCGAAGCGGCAATAGTATTTCTATGTTCCTCCCAAATGCGACTTGTGGCGCCATCTAGTTTGGACACCATAATGTATACGAGTAAAGTATCCCAGCGATTTTCAGGATTATTTAGAGAAGATAGTGCTCGAATATTTTTGGAATAGTAATCTATCATAGTACTAAGTGACTTGTAATTTTCTTTAGATATTGTGTCAAAATTCAAGATCACCTTTAAATGATTATTAGTAAGTATCCGGTTATTATCAAAGCGTTCAGTAAGTAAATTCCAAGCTAATTTATAATTGGCAGCAGTAAATTCAATTGATTTGATTACATCAGATGCTCCTTCCTTCAATGAAGAGCGGAGGTAATGAAACTTGTTAATTTCTGGAATAGTGTCATTGTTGTTGATTAAAGAATCGAAGGTGTCTCGAAATTCCATCCAATTTAAATAGTTTCCATTGAAAGAAGGCAGCTGAATCGTAGGTAACTTAATGTTATAGTTACGGCTATCTTGGTTAATATCCTGACAGCTAGATGTTGAATTACAGTTCCTATTTTCAGGAATTATGTCATTAGGGGAAAGACTTTCAATTATCAGTTGAGGTTTAGCTATGTTAGAGCAAAATTCTCTTTCAATAATGTCATTTTCTTCCAACTGATTAGGATCCAAACCTTCAATTTTAGTTTTTAAATCATCAAACTGTACCAACAATTCTTTGAATCTTAACAGTTTTAATTCAGTTTCAACGAGTATTTGTTTAGGAACGCTGTGAGTTTCTATGAGTTTTACAGTATTTAAATATTTAGAAAATATAGTTACTCTAGCCTTTATTGTTCCACGTAGTTGAATAAGAGATTTCAATTCAGCCGACATGCTGAACACTTAAAAGAACTGAACAGACCACTCAGAAATTAGCTATGCCAGTATAGAATACTGCATGTAAAGTTAAGAAGATAAAGCCAAACCGTATATGTCGCGCAAAGGCTACGACACCAGCTCGCGCAGTCAGCGACTCCCGCACAAGCAAAACAGGTTACACAGCGCAGGATGCAAGCAGTGGCAGCGATGAGAAGGTAAGTTTAAAGCGGCGCATTCCGGCGGGACCCAAGAAGCAGGCGGCACAGCAAGTCTGGAAAATGCCAGGGTGGTCCCGTTAGCAAAGTGAAAGAAAAAGTAGTTGCTAGTAAGGCAGGTATGCTTGTCATTTAAAGTCAAAGTCAGTTCAAAGTCAAAGTCATAAGTAAGTACCTCCCTACTAAGCAACTCGTAGTTTAATCTGACTCCATAGGGTTCAAGTAAGTAGTTAGGTGGGCAAAGTTATCATCAAAGTAGTGAAAATACCAAAATTGGGCGTACTTCCCTGTGAACAGACCAAATCACTCACTTCACAGGATCACAGGGATAGGTGGGTCATCAGAGCGCAGTCATCTCAGCTAGTCGTACAGAAGTTGCAGCCATATAGTGTAAAGTTGTGAGTTTATCGTTTTCTGACAGCACGTGGTCGCATCTTCATAAGTTCTTCAGTTGAATCACGTCGGGGTCACCAAATGTTGTGAGGAGATACAACTTCAATAAAACTGCAAGAAGTAGGTTGACGCAGAGTATAATGCCACTCTTGACATGTTACAGAATTATTAAAATATCAGGAAACAGAGAAAAATAATTAGCGCGAAATGCGCGTCTCGTCCAGTCGTCCATGGTGAGAGCGGAAGGGCCGCAAGATGGCTGCCGCCGGCGCAGGCTCCTCGTCGCGTTCCACCCGCGACGCATTGGCGACTTTTTGCATCACAACGTTTCAGCTCCGTTGCGAACAATGATGTAATAGATAAAATCTGGCATATAATGGCACACCTCGTGTAACAGCACACACGGCATATTTCTGCAGTTCTGAAATATGCAGCGTCGTGCGGTATTCGATGCTCGTAAATATCCAGGAATAGTAAGTAAACCTTGACCCTCGCCTATTACTCCTTGATCAGCTTGATCATGTGGCTGCCCTTGTGCATGCTGATTGTGCACAGCGCGATCAAATCTTTGCCAGCAAGGATGACACATTGATCTTGTACCATCAAAAGGAATCTGAAATAAGTTAACTATAACAGTTAATGTTTGTCGTCTACGAGACATTGATTTTCGCAATATGGCTTATACGCTATCCAACGATAAAGCATGTTAATTTCAAACTTACCTCATGCGAAATTATTTCTTGTAACAATAACTCTGCGTGATTCCGATATCTTTCTAAAAACAGTTCTGTAAGTATGTGTTTTCTGCGACGTAGCACGGATCTGTTACACGCTACACAATTATTATTACGTCTATCCATATCAAAGAAATTCCAAAGAAACGAAAATTGTGCCCCAGTAAACATGCATTAGATAGTCGATAAAAACAAAAGAAAAAATTGAATTGATTGCCAAAAAAATGACAATTAACTTTTTTACAAAAAAACGGCCGCTAAAACGACTAAAAAGTTCCAAACACGTCGCTTTTCAAGCATGGTGGAGCAGTTTTATGGCATCAAATCAGTGTGGAAGTAAAATGAATGACAATTTTTGTATCTCTTACATTTTTGGAATCGTCTCCTCGAGCACTTACCTCGATACCCCAATCGATAGGATTGAGGAAAAAAGATTTTTGAAGACATAACATAGCGTCAAACATAGTTTGTTTTAATTTTTATATACCCATTATCACTATCACAGTCAAGAAGAATCTAACGACACCTCTCAAGCTAAACTCCATCAAGCCGTTTAGGTTGAGCTTGCCAGAGAAATATACATATGTACATGGACACAACGACTGACTGCGATGTCATGAAGGAAACAATGCGCTAGTGCAACAAGCGGTGCCGATTTGATCACGCAGGACGCACATGCACTTGTCAAAACCATTTCGTACCTATTTAATAGAATTACTTATTTTAATCAAAAGTATTCAGTGATTTTTGAATAAATATATTTTTGGTTCAAACTTTGTTGTCTCATGGATTCCAAATAAAATAACCATACTAATATTAAGTGAATCTATATACTCTTTCATTTTATGCCATTTTCATAAATGTCCGCGACCGGGTCGGATTCCGCCCAATGACCTGTAATATGGAAAGTGCCAACCCCAACAGCGTTCCAGTTGACCCTCATTCAAAGCTAGAGAAAAGTGAGCACCAGCCTGACAAGAATCTTCCTTACCGGGAAGCAGTTGGTTCTCTGATGCATGTTGCCATAGTAAGTCGACCAGACATAATGTATGCTGTAAGCCTGGTGAGTAGATTTTTGAACTGCTATAATGAATCTCACTGGACAGCGGTCAAAAAGATACTGAAGTATCTCAAAGATACTGTCAACTTTGGTCTATGTTACCTATCAGCATCGAAATCTTCAGAATTAATTGGCTACAGTGATGCTGATTATGCCAATGACGTCACAACCAGAAGGTCAACGACTGGATGCATATTCATTAAAAATGTAGCTGCAGTGACATAGTCCAGTCAAAGGCAACACACTGTCGCTCTATCAACAACAGAAGCGGAATTTATGGCGGCCTGTGCTGCCACCAAAGAAGCTATTTGGATTAACAATTGTTATGTGACCAGGGTGAATTAAAGCAACAAACCGTAGTGCTAAATATAGACAATCAAAGTGCAATAAGTGTTATTAAAAACATAAACTTTCACAAGAGGTGCAAACATATAGACACTAAGTATCATTTCATTAAAGAAAAGTATTATGCCAAAGTTATTGACCTAAAATATGTTCCAACAAGCAATCAACTTGCTGACTTTCTAAATAAGGCTCTACCTAGAGATAAATTTCAATATATGAGAGACGAAATTGGAATGTTATCCATAGATAAGTAATGTAATCTTTAATCTAATTGAGTGTGTTTACTATTTTGTTACTGTTGTAATTAATTTAGTACATGGAAGGCTTAAATTTGGCAGGAGTGTTAATTAAACTAATAATTAAACCCGCCTTTCCATGATAGTTCGTTGCATTTATACTCTGTGGTGATGCTTCTCTAACAAAATATATTCTCTATGATTCCGTGGTCATTTAGTGTTATAATTATTTTAATTCCTCTAATTAATACTAAAGTTATCAGAGCACATAAGTAAATAAATAATTAACTTTTTAATACTCCTACTCATACACAAACACGAACGGAAACAAACAACACACACACACATACACACACACACACACACACGCACACACACACACCCCCATACACACACTTACTTGGTTACTTAGAAAACAAAAAGGCTCAGCAAATTAAAAACATCCTAAGTCTTTTTAAAAGCTTTTATTTAACTTGCAATGTAGTATATTATATATGTATGTTTGTTCATTTGGAATCTTGCTACGCAATTACGATTCGGCTGCGGTACGTTATACCGAGTGGACGCGTGTCGGTTGTCCTCGGATTTTTTGCTTTCGAATTTTCTGATTGGCTGAGCTAAGTGATTGTGAATTCCTTGTCGCTCTTGCCTGTTTCTTACCAGTAATCAACTAGTGGTGGTTTATAGCATATAGCATAATAAAGCACCATGCTTATTATAAATAGCAAATAGCAGATGCTATTGTGGCTCTCACTTGTTGCTATTTGCTTAATGCTTTAAATCGCACTCTCTGTCTCTGTCAGTCGCGCATCGGAAAATCGCAACTCTCGCTCTCTCAAAAAGCAAAAGCACATAATAAAGCAATAGCAGCGCGATGGGGCGGAGCGCGGCCAGTCGTCGCATGCGATTGCTTTTTAGTCGCGCGCCCGTGCTTATTCGTTTTACGCACCGCTTGCAAATTCGCGATCTTTCGATCGATTAATGTCCTAAGACTGGGAAGTATGAAGGAAAGTTCATTGTTTTTTTTACTGTTCCATTTTATCGTAATAAATTAATAACGCGATTTAATATTCATGCTGTCAGATACTCGTAACAGTCAGTCAGTCAGTCAGTCACCGCGCTGTCGCGCATGCTTTATTCGTGCCCGCCCGTTTACGCAGTATGCTTATAAAAAAGCATGCTATAATAACGCGCATGCTTTATTCGTGCCCGCCCGTTTACGCAGTATGCATATAAAAAAGCATGCTATAATAACGCGCATGCTTTATTCGTGCCCGCCCGTTTACGCAGTATGCTTATAAAAAAGCATGCTATAATAAAGCATATAAAATAGCATGCTTAAAATATAAAGCATATAGCATTAAGCAAGTGATTGCCATAAAGCAACTTTGAACACTACTATAATCAACGCCCCCTGGGCGGTCCTAAAGTGAGATACAAATAGTTTTGTCACCTACGTATAGTCTGACATTCGAAAAGTGACTGTGCATTGTTGGATTTGAACCTGCTCCGGCGGTGCGATGTGCTTCGGTCCAACTCCCTGAGCGACGCGCCAAAGTGCTAGTGACGTAGAACCTTGAATTATTAAATTGTAGTCTTTGGAATTAACTACTCGCTATCGGTTACCTGCGCAGTACAGGCTCACGGTGCAGTGCGCACGCGATACTGGCTCATGGTGCAGTGCGCACGTGTCAAGTATCTGTGACGAAGTCTACGAAATTTGCTATCATCTATATTACAACTATTTGGAAACATGTCCGGTGTACAACGCACTCCCCCAAGCACGCCGAAAACCCAAACAAACAACCTTTGCCAGTCCCAGACCAAATCGGAATCGGATATAGCCAATGCAGTGGTGAGTGATTACGTAAATACTAATCGAAATAAAAGAGCCCGAAAGGCAAACTCGCCACAAGGCCCCGCTACACTGAGTTCGCATGATCTTCAATCTCAACTCGCAGATTGGAAGGAAAGACAAGACTCTTCAATTGCAAAGCTTCTTGCGAATCAAACCACTGTGATGGCTAAACTGGCCTCTGATATTGGAGAAATAAAATCCCAGAACACCCAGATTCAGGCATCTAATACGGAAATACACAAGTCAAATGAGGAGATAGCTAGATCTATGTCTTTCATAAACCAACAATTTGAGGAACTGAAAAAAGAAGTTGAAGACTTAAGAAAGGAACGCCGGGAACAGAAACAGTATATAGAAAGTCTAGAGAAAAGAATACTAGATCTACAACATAAATCAAGGTCGTCGGGAATCGAAATCCGTAATATACCGCAATGTAACACTGAAACCAATGCCACTCTTGCAAAAACGGTGTGCAGCGTTGGCGAAGCTGTCGGAATATCCATAAAAGAATCCGAACTGAGGGATATTTATCGCTTGCCCGGGAAATCATTGAGTGACTCTACCACAATACGACCGATTATAGTTGAATTTTCTTCTGTTATGAAAAAGGAGATACTCATATCTGCAGTTCGAACGTTTAACAAAGCCAAGGCTAAGGAAGATCCCCACCGAATGTGTCTCCACGTTGCCATCGTGGTGGGGCTTGCGCGTCCCAGTGATCTTGCGAGCTTTCCCGGTAGAGCTACTCATGCCGGAAGGTCGCAAGTGAGGGATCAGACTAAGAGAGACACGTGAAGGGCACACCGTCCGGAGATCTGAGCAGTGTTCGGGTTTGCGGACGGTGTGCAATTGTGTTGGAGGAAACTTGCTCGCTGCTCTCTGGTACGCGTCTGATCATCAGACGTGACTATGAGGGCAGCGAGCGAGCAAGTAGAGAGGCGAGGAGAGAGGCCCTGAGAAGGGGCGGAGAAACAGGGACCGCACCCTTTAAAAGGAAAAAATATGGAATCCGGCTTTTGTGAAATAAGTCCCCAGGTGGGTCCCGACTGCTCAGCGGTCGGGGAATCCCACCCCGCTTCGGCGGGCTGCCCTCCGTACTCTGGGGTGGGCAACAAACGCCTCCAGTCTGTCCCTTCGGACAAAAACGATGACCACATGCATGCTAACCGGACAACGATGACAGCACCAAATGAAGACCATGGACCCTCCGGCTCCAAGCCCATGGAGGAGATGCTGGTGCAAGGCGCACCACCCTCCAAACTTTGGAGGAAGCCGTCGCTCGAGCGCGGGAAGGGTGCGGTGTCGGATTCCGACTCCGCACCAAGCGCAAGTAGCGAGGAGAATGCTGGTGGGGAGGCTGCGGGGGCTGCGGAGAAGTTCCTCCGGAAGCGTCCGAGACCAGAGGATGACCAGGGGTCGTCCTCCGAGGGAGAGCTGGCCTCGGCCTGCAAGATCCCAACCAGCAGACGAGGAAAGGGCCGTGTAGGTGGCAAGGGGCGGGGACACGTCTCCGGGGAGGCTGCCCAGCGAACTGCGAAGCTCGCTGAGGAGGCGCACCTCCCTGGAGACGAGTCTGACCAGCTGGCATCCCCTGCGGCGTCTTCCGCGGATGAGCTGGCCACCGCTGGAGACGCGGAAAGCAAGGCCAGGTTCCTCAAGGCTGTGGAGGCCGCGGTCCGCGACGTGGCCCTGAAGAGGACGCATGCGTCCAAAACCAGGGCCATAAGCGCGGCGGCGACCTCCATCTTGGCAGCAGCGGAGGCCAATTACCGCGCACCGCAGTCGGACGCAACGTCCAAACTGCGGGCGGAGGTCGCCCGCTTGGCTGCCGCCACGGAGCTTCTCCGAAAGGAAAACGGGAAGCTCCGAGCGGACCTGGCCGAGCTCCGAGGAGCCAGCTCTCAGGGGCCGCCTCAAGGAGGGCGCAAGAAGGGGCAAAGCCAGCCCATGCCGGCCGAGAACCAGGTGCTGGAACTGGTGCGGCAGGAGCTGGCCGCCTTCCGGGAACGGTTTTCCGTCCTGGAGGGCATCGTCTTGCGCCCTCCGCTAGCGGCGAACCCGAAGGCCTCCGGCCAGAAGGCGGGCTCATACGCGGCTGCCGTGGCTGCCAAGCCGACTTTGCCCGGTCAAACCAAGGGAGGGGCCGGGCCGGCAAAGTCGGCACCTGCTAAGCCGGCACCGGGAAAACCGGTTCCGGCCAAGCAGAAGAAGGGTGGAGCGGCTGCGCAGGCGGCGCAAGCTCCAACGCGGGTGGTGCAGCAGCCCACACCTTCGAACCCGCCTTCTAACCCCCCTGCCGAAGCCGGATGGCAAGTGGCCGGGGAGAAAAAGAAGGCGGGCAAGGCAGCCAGGGCGGCCAAAAGGAGGGAGAGAAGACGGCGACAGAAGGAGCGACGCGTCGCGAATATGCTCCGCGCCCCGAAGACCGCAGCTGTAGTGCTCACACTACAGCCGGACGCGGTCAAGAGGGGCGTGACGTATAGCGACGTGCTTGCGAAGGCGAAGGAGACGGTTAGCCTCCAGGAGCTCGGCATCGTCGGGGGCCTCCGGCTAAGGGTCACCATGACTGGTGCCCGGATGTTGGAGGTCCCTGGGGCAGCCAGCGGCCCGACCGCCGACGCTCTGGCCGAAAGGCTCAGGGCGTCCTTGAATGCGGAAGATGCCCGAGTGTCCAGGCCCACAAAGTGTGTGGATATGCGCATTTTGGGCCTGGACGACTCCGTCACGGAGGAGGAGGTTGTGGCCGCCGTGGTCAGGACGGGAGGGTGCTCTGCCGAGCAAGTCAAGGCAGGCACCATACGTCCTGACTTCACATGCGAACCGTAGTGGTAAGCTGCCCGGTGACGGCGGCCAAGAAGATCTCGGAGGGCCGAAGGCTTCTGGTGGGATGGGTATCCGCGCAGGTCAAACTGCTGGAACCCAGACCTCTGAGGTGCTTCCGTTGCCAAGTCGGCAACCATACGGGAGCTCTCTGCACCTCAGAGGTTGACCGCAGCGAACTGTGCTTCCGCTGTGGTCAACCAGGTCACAAGGCCGGCTCGTGTAGCGCCACGCCGCACTGCGTTGCATGTGCGGCAGCTGGCAAGCCGGCCGAACACTGGGCTGGGGGCAAAGCCTGCGCTCCACCCGCCAATTCCGGGGGCAAGAAGCCCTCCACCGCCGTCTCCGTCGCCGCATCTGTCGCCGCCGCTGCGAATGCCGCGGCCCCACAGGAGGCCCGGGAGGAGGCCGTAATGGAATGCCAATAACGGCTCCATTACGCCTCCTCCAGGCGAACATCAACCACTGCGCCGCTGCTCAGGACCTATTGCTCCAGAGCATGGCGCAGTGGTTGATTAATGTCGCCGTAGTCGCTGAGCCGTACTACGTCCCGCCCAGGGAGGACTGGGTGAAGGACCTAGACGGCTCAGTGGCCCTAATTTCGTCGGCCGCTGCCGGTACCCCGTCCCTCGAGGGTGTTAGGAGAGGACAGGGGTGCGTAGCAGCACGGTTCGGGGAGATTGTAGTGGTAGGAGTCTACTTCTCCCCGAATCGAACTCTCGCCGAGTTCCACAACTCCCTTGGAGAGTTGCGTAACGTCGTCGTCGGGTATCGTCCCCTCCCCGTGTTTGTTCTCGGGGACTTCAATGCCAAGAACTTGGCTTGGGGTTCCCGTTATACGAACGTACGGGGAAGGATGGTGGAGGACTGGGCCTTGGAGACAGGCCTGGTCGTCCTTAATCGGGGTTCTGTCCCCACGTGTGTGCGGATGCGGGGTGACTCCGTGGTGGACATCTCGTTCGCCAGCCCCGCTCTGTCGCCACGTGTCGTCGACTGGCGTGTTGTGGAGGAGGTGGAGACCTATTCCGACCACCGGTATATCCGGTTCGACGTCTCCGCCCAGACCTCAAGCGCGCCAGTCCGACAGACCCCGAGTGGTCCGCGGTGGGCGCTGAAGCAGCTGGACCGGGAGCTTCTCCTGGAAGCCTCGATCGTGCAGGCCTGGGTGACACCACCGGACAGGCCTGCGGACATCAACGATGAGGCGGAGTGGTTCCGGGAGACCATGTCGGGTATATGCGACGTGGCAATGCCCCGGGTCCGGCCAGGACGCGCCCGCCGTCAGGTGTACTGGTGGTCGCGCGAGCTGACGACGCTGAGAGAAGCGTGCGTTGCTGCGCGTCGCCCGTACACCAGGCATCGCCGGCTTCGCATTCGCCCTCCGAATGCGCAGGCCAGGGAGGCGGAGCTGTACGAGGAGTACAGAGCGAAGAAGACCGCCCTCCAAGCGGGGATCTTGCGGGCCAGGGATCTGGCTCGCAGAGAGCTGCTGGAGTCTCTGGACGGGGACCCGTGGGGAAGGCCCTACAAAATGGTGCGGAACAAACTCCGCACCTGGGCCCCCCCGTTGACGCAGAGTCTCCGGCCCCAGCTAGTAGAGGACGTGGTGAGCGCTCTGTTCCCGTTGCGAGGGGACCATGCTCCCCCGCCCATGGCTCCGCCACCCGCGGTGCCCGATGCGGACCACACCGACGACGACGATACTCCGGAGGTGACCGAGGTAGACCTGAGAGCGGCGGTGAATAGGCTCAAGGCCAGAAACACCGCCCCAGGACCCGATGGTTTACCTGGGAAAGCCTGGGTCCTGGCCTCGGAGGCTCTCGGGCCTCGACTACGTGGGCTCCTAAGCGCGTGCATGGAGAGGGGCCAGTTCCCACGTCGCTGGAAGACGGGGAAACTGGTCCTCATTGCGAAGCCAGGGCGCCCTGCGGACTCTCCGTCCGCATACCGGCCCATCGTGCTGCTTGACGAGGTGGGCAAGCTCTTTGAAAGAGTAATTGCAAACCGCCTCGTCAAGCACTTGGTGAGAGCTGGGCCGGATCTGGCGGAGAATCAGTTTGGTTTCCGCACGGGGCGCTCGACGGTGGACGCCATCATGCGCGTGAGAGCCCTCACGACGGGGGAGGCGATTTCCCGGGGTGGGGTGGTCGTGGCGGTGTCCCTTGACATCGCCAACGCCTTTAATTCCCTGCCCTGGAGTTGCATCAGGGAGGCACTCCGGTATCACCGGGTGCCAACCTACCTCCGTCGCGTGGTCGAGGACTACCTGACGGATAGAGCCGTCATCTACCCCGGTCACCGGGGAGAGTGGAACCGGCGAGAGATGTCGTGCGGTGTTCCACAGGGTTCGGTTCTGGGGCCGCCCCTGTGGAACATCGGCTACGACTGGGTGCTGCGCGCCGACCTCCCTCGCGGCGTCAGCGTTGTCTGCTACGCTGACGACACGCTGGTTTTAGCGCAAGGGGGGTCGCACCAGGCGGCGGCTGAGTTAATGACACGCGGGGTTGCGATAGTCGTTGACAGAATCCGGCAACTGGGTCTCGAGGTGGCCCTACACAAGTCCGAGGCCATGTGTTTTCATGGCCCTCGGAACCGGCCACCACCG
>HG995306.1:7574606-7812082 GCA_905332915.2 Hecatera dysodea | reverse complement strand
GAAAGTCAATAAAACCACGATGGTGGCAACTGCAGCAGTGCAGCCGCCTCTGCCGCCTAATCCGCCACCGCCGGATACGCCGCCGATGATCGTCAACGTCAAACAAGAGGTTGTGGACGACGAATATAACTGTAGCACCACAGAAACACCATCTAGCGTAGAGCACTCAAATGAACTAAGGGCTGCTGCTGCGCCTATTAAAACCGATCACTCAGAGGAAAAGCAGGGTTTAACAATGTGCCGTAACTTTGCACGAGGCACTTGTAAAAAGGGCGCTGCATGTATATTTGCGCATGAGTTAATTTTATCCCAGCTGCCAGGGGTTTATACATTTTGTAGAAACTTCCAAAACTCAGTGTGTTCTTTTCCGAAGTGTAAATACGTACACGCCACTGTATTTGAAAAGGAACATTTTTTCAGAACAGGCTATTTGCCACCTCATGCTTTAGCTCATCTTCAAGAACCTAGTGTAGTACAACCGCCGCCACCACCACCACAACCTGAAGAAGCACCAGCAGTACTGCCTGCTGTATATTCTAATGCTGTACCAGCCCCCTCCATACCATGTGTCCCGGCCGTGGTTAAATACAACGCTGTACCCGGCCCAGAACTCATACATACCGCGGTAGCCGATCCAAACATCTTCAATACTTTACAGCCAGTCACAAGCGCGTCTCCAAAACGCGAGTGGCGCGAGATTGATGAAGCTAGCTGCACCACGCGCGCCCTCGACTCCGGCGAACCGCTGGGAAAGAAATGCAAAAATTGTGATAATAATGAGCTCAGAGAACAGCTATGAAGGCTAAAGTTGAGAAAGACGCTCGCTCTAACAAGGTGCTCATCCAGAAGATAGAGGCAGCCTACAAAAAGAGTTCCGTGATTTCGGAGTTGATCAGAGTTATTTTTGAGACAAAGGATATTATGCCGACAGTTGCTGAAGGTCTGCGTTTGCACCCACCCAGCACAGAACCAGAGGTTAAACTTGACATGCTGTTGGGCGGTTCTTCTCACAACAACCTCACATCGGCTCTGGCCATGTTACTGCGGACCGCGAAGTCAGTGTTGAAGCCTGCAGATTTGTGAGATAAACCTCCCGATTAGGCTAGTCTATCTTATTTCTAACATTAAGCAATGAAGCTAAAATAATCTTGAATAAATACACTGACATTCAAAGGAACTGCATCAAAGTAAAGAGTAGTTTAAAAAAGTAATGCATTAGTAAAGACTGGTGCAAGATTAAAAATCAAATTTGAAACTTGAATGATCACTACAAACAACTTACTGACAGTAAAGAATTATTCAACAATCTTATTCAAAGTCGTTCGTCTAACATTATGCGTATCTTTTCATTTCAAGGCCTATCAATCACTTTTGTATTGTAATTCCATTTTCAATTAGTTTTTTTTTTTTTTTTTAGTTGTAAGCCAGTATAAATTAATTTTTTGAAAATTTTACTTTTCTACAAATATCTGTTTCATAATTACCTCGCACTTCAATGCAGTTTCTTCGACCGCCAGTATATAATAATAATGTGTAAGTACCAGTACATAAAAGGGCCAGTTGACTCATGTCGAATAAATGTGAAACGCTATCCACCACGGTCATGTCATCAAAATCAACCAACTAAACGTTGTTCACTCATGTTACTTGTGGTCTTTTCTGGTTGAAATGGACAGTAAAGCTTGTTGGTTATCATTCGTGTACGAAGCCCTAAAAAGGGTCAACTAGCCTTTTGCGCCAACTACTTATTGTTTTAAGAGTGAATGAAACAATAACCATGCAGACCCGACTGATGAATTATATAAATTGCGTCCCCTTATTGATCGTTTGAACTATCTTTGTCAAAACAATGCAAATACAACTAATTCTCAGTCAATTGATGAATGTATGGTTCCATTTAAGGGTCGCTATAGCCTGAAACAATATATGCCAATGAAACCCATGAAACGGGGATAATTATAAAGTATGGTGCAGAGCTGACAGCAATACAGGTTGTCTATATATATAATTTTTTTTATCAAGTTTTGAACTAATGCAACAATTATAAGAACAAGGTGTCTACAGTACGGCAACGATTCGAAGTGATGGCGTCGATTTACCTCTATTGGTAAAGAAACCTAGTGGATAGCTGAAGCTTCTAATAGGGCAAGTACAAAGATAAAAAAAAATGAAGAAAGGAAGTCAAGAAGAACGTAGGATTTGCTGTTTGGAAAGATACCAAACAAGTGAATGTTGTAAGCACAGCATTCCATCCTAAAGAAAAGAGAAATTGTAATAGAACTCAAAAAAGTCTATCAAATGCCCATTAGTAATACCCGAATATACGAAACGTATGGGTGGTGTCGATCGTTTTGACCAAAAAAGAACATCATATTATGCCGTGGGTAGAAGAAGTCGCAAATGGTGAACCAGAATATTTTATTTTTTGATAGATGTTGCAATAACCAATGCCGATATCGACGGTTAACCGGCAAGACCTCCTGAACTGACATATTTTGATAAAACACTTTTTCTTAGTAAAAAATCCAAAAAAATCTATCCCACTATTAAAATCTCCTATATAGAATTCGCAATATTTCCAGTATTTTTTCTGTCATGCCTATACCTCCGAAATACACGCGTGCAAAATTTGGCGGCAATTGCTGCTAACTTCAGTGTGTGCTTCGCAACTTGAAGGAACTCGTCGCGAGTTACGTGTGCGCTCCACTTGAAAAGTAAGTTTTACTGTTTTTTTCTTATTTAGCACCAAAATGTTATGGATATTGTGTATATGTGATATTATTTTAGTATAATTGTAATGTTTTTTATGTAACATTGACAGTTTATTGTGAAGAAATCTGCTGAAAACAAATAATATGTAGATAGAAGTTATTAGTTGTTAAAAAAAAATGCGATCGCTCGTTACTCTAACACAGTTTAATAGCACTTAGGAGCTATTGTACTCTAATATTTACGACTAAATAGAAGTAGTTTATAATTGTTTTATTCATTTCAGAATGACTTCACACCGATCAAGAAACTTGGTCAAACTTTGTTTGGAATCAGAAAAACAAGATGCATACCAACAAGATTATCCAGTACAAGACTTTACCATACCTTCGTACACTGCTCCCCTGATTCCCGTACAGATAGAGTTTATAGAACAATTCAATATCACTTCTGATTCACTGGAGATCCCTAACATAGACAATCGAATTATCGACAATGTTCCTTTAGCCAATTCTTCACAAATACACACAGACTTTGAAGAAATTTTAGAATTCACGCTAAAAAGTAATTCAGGAAGTTTAAAACCTCCTGAGATGTCATCAACAATCGATGCCTCACTAATTCAGTCAGAAAGTTCGTCTTCTGACAGTTCTATGAGTGATGTAGAGAATACAGTACAAGAGCTGCAAAGTAACTCAGAAGTATTCTATGGCGATATGTCTGATGGCAGAAGAAGGAGAAAGAAAGCTGATCCTGAACAATGGAAAAAGAACCTCAACAAGAGGCTTCGGATGGAAGGTAAGAGTTATTTAGGCTATGATGCGCCAAAAGGTAAAAAGGTTCAGCATAATAAGAACAGACCTGAAAGATTAATGGGACCTCCATGCACATCTGACTTCTGCAAAAAATCTGCAGTACGCCGTTGTGATGAATTTACAGAAGACAGCCGCAAAAACATATTTGAAGCTTTTTGGAAATCTATGGATTCGTCACAACGTAAAATTTACGTGGGTAACAATGTTACTGTTGTTGGTAAAAAACAAGCAACCACTTCAGGCCCGTCACGTCGTGGAGGCACGTTAAAATATTACATGCCTCTTAATAAAGACAATAATATGACGGAAAAAATTCCGGTGTAGAAAAATGTTTATAAACACCCTTAGTCTTAGTACTTTTACAGTCCAATCATGGGCGAAGAAGAGTCGATCTGGAATAATTCCTTCTCGAGAAAATGAATGTAGATCCAGGAATGTTACGCCACGTGACGGTCGGACAGCACAAGATGTAATAATAAACGAATTCTTTGATTCCATCCCCAAACTACCATCACATTATAATAAAAAATATACAAGTAAACTTTTTATAGAGCCAATTTTTCGCAATAAGTCTCATTTATACCAGGTTTATAAACAGTTCTGCAATGATAAAAATTCGAGACCATTTTCAATAAAAAAGTTTGATATTGTTTTTTCAAATAAAAATATTGCAATACACCAATTAAAAAAAGACATGTGCGACACTTGTTTGACCTATCAAAATGGAAATGTAACTGAAGATGATTATCAGCAACATATTTCCAGGAAAAATACTGCTAGACAGAAAAAAGAAAAAGACAAGAAGGACGCTTTAGAACGTAAATGTATAGTTTTAAATGTTGACCTGCAAGCTGTAAAAGTATGTCCGTTTTTGACTGCTAGTGCAGTATATTATAAAACCAAATTGGCTTTACATAATTACTCTAGTCTATAATGTGCCAACTCATAATGCTACGTGTTATTGGTTCGCGGAAACTGAAGCCGATTTATCATCTTCTACGTTTGCGACCATGCTTATAGATTATTTAGAGAAACATTGTTTTTCTGATAATATTCCTATTATAATATACTCAGATGGTTGTGCGGCACAAAATCGAAACAATGTTATAGCTAATGCTTTACTTAATTTTTCTATACGTCATAACGTGACTGTGTACCAAAAGTTTTTAGAAGTAGGACACACCCAGATGGAAGGGGATTCGGTCCACAGTTGTATTGAAAGGTTGTATTTAAAAATAGGACAATAAATTTACCAAGTGATTATGTAACAGCTACAAAAGAAGCAAGAACCAAACCCTTTCCGTATGAGACATGTATGCTGTACCATAATTTTTTCCTTAACTATGCAGATCCTAAAATGTGGCGATACACTTCGATAAGACCAGGTAGAAAACCCGGCGACTCTAAAGTAGAAAGAAAGAAAGAAAAAGCGTTTATTTACCACAAAATAAACGACAGCAATTGTTCTAAACTAAACCGTAAACTATAGTGTTAGTAGGTATATCTTAATTTATGTTAGTCAAGATAAGTAAGTCAAGGTAAGTAGCGGACATTAAAGCTATTTCTTACCTACCAGATGGATTGATTAGAGTAAAACTTGATTATAACTCAGAATGGATAGAACTTCCTCAAAGACCAAAAAGACTTCATGTCATAGAACAATATAGACCATTACACACCAAGCAGTTACCGATTCATCTTCAAGAATTGAAATCTTTACAGCCGCTGGATTGTCAGTCATTCTATGATTCTTTGCCTCATGTTTAATTTATTTAAACTCTTAATGCCAAAATGTTTAAATTGATTTAAAGTAGTACAAAACTAAGATCTCAATTAATGACCAATTATTATTATATTAGTGATACCACAGATAATATAATACAACAGGCGATACTAAATAATGTAAGTCTGAGTGAAACATTGTGCTTTATCTATTTTTTTTATATTAAAAGTTATTTTCTTGTAATGCCAATAACTTTTATTTTTTGACTTCTTGTAAAATCCATATTAATTTTGCGACCAATTGCTCCTAAATGAAATGATAAGACCTATCTACAAATTAAAAAAAAAAAGTGTAAATTACTCATAACTCACCTAGCCAATTATTGGAATGAAGTAAAGAAATGAATTCATCTGCATATTGTAAATAATTATATTTGAAACCAACTATATTTTTGGTTTGTTCATATTCACCTTTGTCTCAAAGTAACAAGATTTTTAGCGCCTCCTGGAAAATTTTGACTAATTGATTTAGCAGTTCTTGACGGTTAACCGTCGATATATTCGATAAAACGAACACCCGAGTGCACAATGTTATGAGCCAAAAAGAATTTAGAATTATCTTTCAAGGGAGTTGGTGTATAATAAAAAAAAGATAAAAATATCATTCCAATCAACGCCAAAACATGTAACTAAAAAAAGAAACGAGTGGAAGTGAGTGATGAAAGACAAAAAAAGAATTTACGGACTACCAGAAGAAATTAGATTTGAAAGATAATAATATAACGAATCTTTATTCAAAGTTCATATTGGTTAAATAAAACAATAAATCTTAGATAGTAATGTACGTAGAACGATGTTAGATGCCTGTACTAGGAGAGTCCTGTATCACAGGCAATATGTATGTATACATCCCTGTTTTAAATTATTTCACCAATTGCCAGAAAATCAATGAAGGTGACCAGAACCCAGACTGGTGCTGGCAAGGATATTGCCATCATGTTTTTTTCTTATCCTAAACATGTTTAATTTTTTTCTTTAACATTCATTATTAAACTACCCACAATTATACCATAAAACGAGATTTTATTTTCTTATGATTTTATTTTAAAATGCTTCTACCATTAAAAGGGGTTAAGTGATTATTCTTTGATAGTGTTAGTAATATAATTTTGTTAGTAAAGTAAGTGATTTATGGAAATACAGTTCAACAACATCTATAAAGGGTTAGATTATATCAGAGTAAGTCTTAGGAAATTAGGTCCAGAGAAAAGATTACAAGAAGTAGGTAGAAGTAAAATTGGAAGAGCTAAAGAAATATATAATTCTTATAAAAAATGTATTACACTTAACAACTGAATATTTGGGGCTATTGATTGATAATTTGTGTAAATCTATAGAAGAAACTTATATAAAAATATTAAGTTACAGTGAGTCTGACGAATTCACTTATTCCTGTGATGGATGGTAACGAGGAGACCACAGAAAAAATGATACAAGGTATTGAAATGTATGATTCTTGTTTAACTGAAGCAGCAGATAAGAAACTACTAATTACTTTCGTGCTTAAAACTCGATTAACAAAATTAGCAAAATTAAAGTTAAAGTCAGATTATTCTAGTACGAGTCTTTTAATCGCAGATATAAAATCATTTCTTTTAACAAAACAGTCAGCAAATTCCTTACTCATGCAAATTAATACATTTTCCCAGAATGATTTGAGTATAGCAGAGTTCGGTAGTAAGCTAGAAGAACTTTTTAATAATTTAACTATTTCTCAATCAAACGATAACGAAGCTACGAGTGACGTTTTGCAACCAATAAATGAAAAATAAGCAATAAAACGGTTTTCAGATGGCCTCCGAAATAGAAGACTCAGTACAATAATTGCGGCTCGCGATTACCAACAGCTGAAGGGCGCTATTCGTGCAGCACAAGATGGGGAGCCAGACCAGTCGGCCCAGCAAGCGGTAATGCATTTAAGAGGTAAGCCATTGGCTAGAGAAAGATGACAAAATAATCGCGGCCGTGGGTTCTACAATCGAAGGAACTACAATCCAGGTAATAATTATTATAATCATTCTTCCTATCGCGGACGCGCCGATCCTTCAAACTACAGAGGAAGGAGTAATAATTACTACCATCGAGGACGAGGAAATAGTTTCCACGACTCAAATCCACACCCACGATTCCAATTACAGACAGGTTACGAACATAGACGTAGTTTTAGAGGTCAAAATCGTCAATTTCATAGTCGAGAAAGCCAACAACGAGTTGCACATGTTGCTGACCAACGAGCAAACCAGCAGCAGCAACAAAGTACGACACAAAACCGTGAGTTGGGTAACCCAAATACGTTTTTTCGAGCATAAAACATGTCGGGGACTACATTGCGTTAAATTTAAAGTAGGTAATAAATTATGTTCATTTTTGGTAGATATAGGGGCAATATTGTCAGTCAGAAAAGGAAATGCAGACTGCAGAGGACGATAATCAAACCAAATCTCGCAGTGATGAAGAGTCAATAAATTTTAGGCCCTCACCAAACTTCAAGCATATGAAAAAGTACTTGAAAGTTCACAAAGAAGAAGCCAATTCTTCCAGTGGGCAAGCCAATTCTACTGGTGTGGAAGCCAATTCTTCCTGTGGAGAAGCCAACTCTTCCCGTGGCGAGGCCAATTCCTCCCGGGGCGAGAGCAATTCCTCCCGGGGTGAGGGCAATTCTTCCCGTGGCGAAGCCAATTCTTCCCGCGGCGAAGCCAATTCTTCCCGCGGGGAAGTCAATTCTTCCCGTGGGGAAATCAATTCTTCCAGTGGGGAAGCACACACATCTTTGTTGGGACACAAGAAACCACAGAAAGTCAATAAAACCACGATGGTGGCAACTGCAGCAGTGCAGCCGCCTCTGCCGCCTAATCCGCCACCGCCGGATACGCCGCCGATGATCGTCAACGTCAAACAAGAGGTTGTGGACGACGAATATAACTGTAGCACCACAGAAACACCATCTAGCGTAGAGCACTCAAATGAACTAAGGGCTGCTGCTGCGCCTATTAAAACCGATCACTCAGAGGAAAAGCAGGGTTTAACAATGTGCCGTAACTTTGCACGAGGCACTTGTAAAAAGGGCGCTGCATGTATATTTGCGCATGAGTTAATTTTATCCCAGCTGCCAGGGGTTTATACATTTTGTAGAAACTTCCAAAACTCAGTGTGTTCTTTTCCGAAGTGTAAATACGTACACGCCACTGTATTTGAAAAGGAACATTTTTTCAGAACAGGCTATTTGCCACCTCATGCTTTAGCTCATCTTCAAGAACCTAGTGTAGTACAACCGCCGCCACCACCACCACAACCTGAAGAAGCACCAGCAGTACTGCCTGCTGTATATTCTAATGCTGTACCAGCCCCCTCCATACCATGTGTCCCGGCCGTGGTTAAATACAACGCTGTACCCGGCCCAGAACTCATACATACCGCGGTAGCCGATCCAAACATCTTCAATACTTTACAGCCAGTCACAAGCGCGTCTCCAAAACGCGAGTGGCGCGAGATTGATGAAGCTAGCTGCACCACGCGCGCCCTCGACTCCGGCGAACCGCTGGGAAAGAAATGCAAAAATTGTGATAATAATGAGCTCAGAGAACAGCTATGAAGGCTAAAGTTGAGAAAGACGCTCGCTCTAACAAGGTGCTCATCCAGAAGATAGAGGCAGCCTACAAAAAGAGTTCCGTGATTTCGGAGTTGATCAGAGTTATTTTTGAGACAAAGGATATTATGCCGACAGTTGCTGAAGGTCTGCGTTTGCACCCACCCAGCACAGAACCAGAGGTTAAACTTGACATGCTGTTGGGCGGTTCTTCTCACAACAACCTCACATCGGCTCTGGCCATGTTACTGCGGACCGCGAAGTCAGTGTTGAAGCCTGCAGATTTGTGAGATAAACCTCCCGATTAGGCTAGTCTATCTTATTTCTAACATTAAGCAATGAAGCTAAAATAATCTTGAATAAATACACTGACATTCAAAGGAACTGCATCAAAGTAAAGAGTAGTTTAAAAAAGTAATGCATTAGTAAAGACTGGTGCAAGATTAAAAATCAAATTTGAAACTTGAATGATCACTACAAACAACTTACTGACAGTAAAGAATTATTCAACAATCTTATTCAAAGTCGTTCGTCTAACATTATGCGTATCTTTTCATTTCAAGGCCTATCAATCACTTTTGTATTGTAATTCCATTTTCAATTAGTTTTTTTTTTTTTTTTTAGTTGTAAGCCAGTATAAATTAATTTTTTGAAAATTTTACTTTTCTACAAATATCTGTTTCATAATTACCTCGCACTTCAATGCAGTTTCTTCGACCGCCAGTATATAATAATAATGTGTAAGTACCAGTACATAAAAGGGCCAGTTGACTCATGTCGAATAAATGTGAAACGCTATCCACCACGGTCATGTCATCAAAATCAACCAACTAAACGTTGTTCACTCATGTTACTTGTGGTCTTTTCTGGTTGAAATGGACAGTAAAGCTTGTTGGTTATCATTCGTGTACGAAGCCCTAAAAAGGGTCAACTAGCCTTTTGCGCCAACTACTTATTGTTTTAAGAGTGAATGAAACAATAACCATGCAGACCCGACTGATGAATTATATAAATTGCGTCCCCTTATTGATCGTTTGAACTATCTTTGTCAAAACAATGCAAATACAACTAATTCTCAGTCAATTGATGAATGTATGGTTCCATTTAAGGGTCGCTATAGCCTGAAACAATATATGCCAATGAAACCCATGAAACGGGGATAATTATAAAGTATGGTGCAGAGCTGACAGCAATACAGGTTGTCTATATATATAATTTTTTTTTATCAAGTTTTGAACTAATGCAACAATTATAAGAACAAGGTGTCTACAGTACGGCAACGATTCGAAGTGATGGCGTCGATTTACCTCTATTGGTAAAGAAACCTAGTGGATAGCTGAAGCTTCTAATAGGGCAAGTACAAAGATAAAAAAAAATGAAGAAAGGAAGTCAAGAAGAACGTAGGATTTGCTGTTTGGAAAGATACCAAACAAGTGAATGTTGTAAGCACAGCATTCCATCCTAAAGAAAAGAGAAATTGTAATAGAACTCAAAAAAGTCTATCAAATGCCCATTAGTAATACCCGAATATACGAAACGTATGGGTGGTGTCGATCGTTTTGACCAAAAAAGAACATCATATTATGCCGTGGGTAGAAGAAGTCGCAAATGGTGAACCAGAATATTTTATTTTTTGATAGATGTTGCAATAACCAATGCCGATATCGACGGTTAACCGGCAAGACCTCCTGAACTGACATATTTTGATAAAACACTTTTTCTTAGTAAAAAATCCAAAAAAATCTATCCCACTATTAAAATCTCCTATATAGAATTCGCAATATTTCCAGTATTTTTTCTGTCATGCCTATACCTCCGAAATACACGCGTGCAAAATTTGGCGGCAATTGCTGCTAACTTCAGTGTGTGCTTCGCAACTTGAAGGAACTCGTCGCGAGTTACGTGTGCGCTCCACTTGAAAAGTAAGTTTTACTGTTTTTTTCTTATTTAGCACCAAAATGTTATGGATATTGTGTATATGTGATATTATTTTAGTATAATTGTAATGTTTTTTATGTAACATTGACAGTTTATTGTGAAGAAATCTGCTGAAAACAAATAATATGTAGATAGAAGTTATTAGTTGTTAAAAAAAAATGCGATCGCTCGTTACTCTAACACAGTTTAATAGCACTTAGGAGCTATTGTACTCTAATATTTACGACTAAATAGAAGTAGTTTATAATTGTTTTATTCATTTCAGAATGACTTCACACCGATCAAGAAACTTGGTCAAACTTTGTTTGGAATCAGAAAAACAAGATGCATACCAACAAGATTATCCAGTACAAGACTTTACCATACCTTCGTACACTGCTCCCCTGATTCCCGTACAGATAGAGTTTATAGAACAATTCAATATCACTTCTGATTCACTGGAGATCCCTAACATAGACAATCGAATTATCGACAATGTTCCTTTAGCCAATTCTTCACAAATACACACAGACTTTGAAGAAATTTTAGAATTCACGCTAAAAAGTAATTCAGGAAGTTTAAAACCTCCTGAGATGTCATCAACAATCGATGCCTCACTAATTCAGTCAGAAAGTTCGTCTTCTGACAGTTCTATGAGTGATGTAGAGAATACAGTACAAGAGCTGCAAAGTAACTCAGAAGTATTCTATGGCGATATGTCTGATGGCAGAAGAAGGAGAAAGAAAGCTGATCCTGAACAATGGAAAAAGAACCTCAACAAGAGGCTTCGGATGGAAGGTAAGAGTTATTTAGGCTATGATGCGCCAAAAGGTAAAAAGGTTCAGCATAATAAGAACAGACCTGAAAGATTAATGGGACCTCCATGCACATCTGACTTCTGCAAAAAATCTGCAGTACGCCGTTGTGATGAATTTACAGAAGACAGCCGCAAAAACATATTTGAAGCTTTTTGGAAATCTATGGATTCGTCACAACGTAAAATTTACGTGGGTAACAATGTTACTGTTGTTGGTAAAAAACAAGCAACCACTTCAGGCCCGTCACGTCGTGGAGGCACGTTAAAATATTACATGCCTCTTAATAAAGACAATAATATGACGGAAAAAATTCCGGTGTAGAAAAATGTTTATAAACACCCTTAGTCTTAGTACTTTTACAGTCCAATCATGGGCGAAGAAGAGTCGATCTGGAATAATTCCTTCTCGAGAAAATGAATGTAGATCCAGGAATGTTACGCCACGTGAAGGTCGGACAGCACAAGATGTAATAATAAACGAATTCTTTGATTCCATCCCCAAACTACCATCACATTATAATAAAAAATATACAAGTAAACTTTTTATAGAGCCAATTTTTCGCAATAAGTCTCATTTATACCAGGTTTATAAACAGTTCTGCAATGATAAAAATTCGAGACCATTTTCAATAAAAAAGTTTGATATTGTTTTTTCAAATAATAAAAAACTTTTTACAAAAAAATACAACCGACTTCCACAAAAAATCAAAAAAGTACAAAATAACTTTGATTTCGGAACTCGGTGTTTGTGGTTCCTTTTTCATTTTTTGAACACCGACTTCCGAAATCAAAGTTATTTTGTACTTTTTTGATTTTTTGTGGAAGTCGGTTGTATTTTTTTGTAAAAAGTTTTTTATTTTTCACTTTTTAGTGGTACCTAAACCCCCTCCCCTCCCCCACCTAAACGAACCAATCACATTGGTGTAAAAAAAACGTACTGCTCCTTTGCAGAGTAAACTAAGAGGTCGTCAATGTAGGTAAATTAGATATTTCTTTTTAGATTTTTCGAAAACCGCTTGGTCGATTTCGATAAAATTTTCATGGGACCATTTGGGAAGTATACCCTTTCGAACAAAAAAAGAATTTTTCAAATCGGTTGAAAAGCGACGGAGTTATGCGCGAACAAACATAAAAAAAAAAAAAAAAAATACAAACATCCGAATTGAGAACCTCCTCCTTTTTTAGAAGTCGGTTAAAAATATTGCAATACACCAATTAAAAAAAGACATGTGCGACACTTGTTTGACCTATCAAAATGGAAATGTAACTGAAGATGATTATCAGCAACATATTTCCAGGAAAAATACTGCTAGACAGAAAAAAGAAAAAGACAAGAAGGACGCTTTAGAACGTAAATGTATAGTTTTAAATGTTGACCTGCAAGCTGTAAAAGTATGTCCGTTTTTGACTGCTAGTGCAGTATATTATAAAACCAAATTGGCTTTACATAATTACTCTAGTCTATAATGTGCCAACTCATAATGCTACGTGTTATTGGTTCGCGGAAACTGAAGCCGATTTATCATCTTCTACGTTTGCGACCATGCTTATAGATTATTTAGAGAAACATTGTTTTTCTGATAATATTCCTATTATAATATACTCAGATGGTTGTGCGGCACAAAATCGAAACAATGTTATAGCTAATGCTTTACTTAATTTTTCTATACGTCATAACGTGACTGTGTACCAAAAGTTTTTAGAAGTAGGACACACCCAGATGGAAGGGGATTCGGTCCACAGTTGTATTGAAAGGTTGTATTTAAAAATAGGACAATAAATTTACCAAGTGATTATGTAACAGCTACAAAAGAAGCAAGAACCAAACCCTTTCCGTATGAGACATGTATGCTGTACCATAATTTTTTCCTTAACTATGCAGATCCTAAAATGTGGCGATACACTTCGATAAGACCAGGTAGAAAACCCGGCGACTCTAAAGTAGAAAGAAAGAAAGAAAAAGCGTTTATTTACCACAAAATAAACGACAGCAATTGTTCTAAACTAAACCGTAAACTATAGTGTTAGTAGGTATATCTTAATTTATGTTAGTCAAGATAAGTAAGTCAAGGTAAGAAGCGGACATTAAAGCTATTTCTTACCTACCAGATGGATTGATTAGAGTAAAACTTGATTATAACTCAGAATGGATAGAACTTCCTCAAAGACCAAAAAGACTTCATGTCATAGAACAATATAGACCATTACACACCAAGCAGTTACCGATTCATCTTCAAGAATTGAAATCTTTACAGCCGCTGGATTGTCAGTCATTCTATGATTCTTTGCCTCATGTTTAATTTATTTAAACTCTTAATGCCAAAATGTTTAAATTGATTTAAAGTAGTACAAAACTAAGATCTCAATTAATGACCAATTATTATTATATTAGTGATACCACAGATAATATAATACAACAGGCGATACTAAATAATGTAAGTCTGAGTGAAACATTGTGCTTTATCTATTTTTTTTATATTAAAAGTTATTTTCTTGTAATGCCAATAACTTTTATTTTTTGACTTCTTGTAAAATCCATATTAATTTTGCGACCAATTGCTCCTAAATGAAATGATAAGACCTATCTACAAATTCAAAAAAAAAAGTGTAAATTACTCATAACTCACCTAGCCAATTATTGGAATGAAGTAAAGAAATGAATTCATCTGCATATTGTAAATAATTATATTTGAAACCAACTATATTTTTGGTTTGTTCATATTCACCTTTGTCTCAAAGTAACAAGATTTTTAGCGCCTCCTGGAAAATTTTGACTAATTGATTTAGCAGTTCTTGACGGTTAACCGTCGATATATTCGATAAAACGAACACCCGAGTGCACAATGTTATGAGCCAAAAAGAATTTAGAATTATCTTTCAAGGGAGTTGGTGTATAATAAAAAAAAGATAAAAATATCATTCCAATCAACGCCAAAACATGTAACTAAAAAAAGAAACGAGTGGAAGTGAGTGATGAAAGACAAAAAAAGAATTTACGGACTACCAGAAGAAATTAGATTTGAAAGATAATAATATAACGAATCTTTATTCAAAGTTCATATTGGTTAAATAAAACAATAAATCTTAGATAGTAATGTACGTAGAACGATGTTAGATGCCTGTACTAGGAGAGTCCTGTATCACAGGCAATATGTATGTATACATCCCTGTTTTAAATTATTTCACCAATTGCCAGAAAATCAATGAAGGTGACCAGAACCCAGACTGGTGCTGGCAAGGATATTGCCATCATGTTTTTTTCTTATCCTAAACATGTTTAATTTTTTTCTTTAACATTCATTATTAAACTACCCACAATTATACCATAAAACGAGATTTTATTTTCTTATGATTTTATTTTAAAATGCTTCTACCATTAAAAGGGGTTAAGTGATTATTCTTTGATAGTGTTAGTAATATAATTTTGTTAGTAAAGTAAGTGATTTATGGAAATACAGTTCAACAACATCTATAAAGGGTTAGATTATATCAGAGTAAGTCTTAGGAAATTAGGTCCAGAGAAAAGATTACAAGAAGTAGGTCGAAGTAAAATTGGAAGAGCTAAAGAAATATATAATTCTTATAAAAAATGTATTACACTTAACAACTGAATATTTGGGGCTATTGATTGATAATTTGTGTAAATCTATAGAAGAAACTTATATAAAAATATTAAGTTACAGTGAGTCTGACGAATTCACTTATTCCTGTGATGGATGGTAACGAGGAGACCACAGAAAAAATGATACAAGGTATTGAAATGTATGATTCTTGTTTAACTGAAGCAGCAGATAAGAAACTACTAATTACTTTCGTGCTTAAAACTCGATTAACAAAATTAGCAAAATTAAAGTTAAAGTCAGATTATTCTAGTACGAGTCTTTTAATCGCAGATATAAAATCATTTCTTTTAACAAAACAGTCAGCAAATTCCTTACTCATGCAAATTAATACATTTTCCCAGAATGATTTGAGTATAGCAGAGTTCGGTAGTAAGCTAGAAGAACTTTTTAATAATTTAACTATTTCTCAATCAAACGATAACGAAGCTACGAGTGACGTTTTGCAACCAATAAATGAAAAATAAGCAATAAAACGGTTTTCAGATGGCCTCCGAAATAGAAGACTCAGTACAATAATTGCGGCTCGCGATTACCAACAGCTGAAGGGCGCTATTCGTGCAGCACAAGATGGGGAGCCAGACCAGTCGGCCCAGCAAGCGGTAATGCATTTAAGAGGTAAGCCATTGGCTAGAGAAAGATGACAAAATAATCGCGGCCGTGGGTTCTACAATCGAAGGAACTACAATCCAGGTAATAATTATTATAATCATTCTTCCTATCGCGGACGCGCCGATCCTTCAAACTACAGAGGAAGGAGTAATAATTACTACCATCGAGGACGAGGAAATAGTTTCCACGACTCAAATCCACACCCACGATTCCAATTACAGACAGGTTACGAACATAGACGTAGTTTTAGAGGTCAAAATCGTCAATTTCATAGTCGAGAAAGCCAACAACGAGTTGCACATGTTGCTGACCAACGAGCAAACCAGCAGCAGCAACAAAGTACGACACAAAACCGTGAGTTGGGTAACCCAAATACGTTTTTTCGAGCATAAAACATGTCGGGGACTACATTGCGTTAAATTTAAAGTAGGTAATAAATTATGTTCATTTTTGGTAGATATAGGGGCAATATTGTCAGTCAGAAAAGGAAATGCAGACTGCAGAGGACGATAATCAAACCAAATCTCGCAGTGATGAAGAGTCAATAAATTTTAGGCCCTCACCAAACTTCAAGCATATGAAAAAGTACTTGAAAGTTCACAAAGAAGAAGCCAATTCTTCCAGTGGGCAAGCCAATTCTACTGGTGTGGAAGCCAATTCTTCCTGTGGAGAAGCCAACTCTTCCCGTGGCGAGGCCAATTCCTCCCGGGGCGAGAGCAATTCCTCCCGGGGTGAGGGCAATTCTTCCCGTGGCGAAGCCAATTCTTCCCGCGGCGAAGCCAATTCTTCCCGCGGGGAAGTCAATTCTTCCCGTGGGGAAATCAATTCTTCCAGTGGGGAAGCACACACATCTTTGTTGGGACACAAGAAACCACAGAAAGTCAATAAAACCACGATGGTGGCAACTGCAGCAGTGCAGCCGCCTCTGCCGCCTAATCCGCCACCGCCGGATACGCCGCCGATGATCGTCAACGTCAAACAAGAGGTTGTGGACGACGAATATAACTGTAGCACCACAGAAACACCATCTAGCGTAGAGCACTCAAATGAACTAAGGGCTGCTGCTGCGCCTATTAAAACCGATCACTCAGAGGAAAAGCAGGGTTTAACAATGTGCCGTAACTTTGCACGAGGCACTTGTAAAAAGGGCGCTGCATGTATATTTGCGCATGAGTTAATTTTATCCCAGCTGCCAGGGGTTTATACATTTTGTAGAAACTTCCAAAACTCAGTGTGTTCTTTTCCGAAGTGTAAATACGTACACGCCACTGTATTTGAAAAGGAACATTTTTTCAGAACAGGCTATTTGCCACCTCATGCTTTAGCTCATCTTCAAGAACCTAGTGTAGTACAACCGCCGCCACCACCACCACAACCTGAAGAAGCACCAGCAGTACTGCCTGCTGTATATTCTAATGCTGTACCAGCCCCCTCCATACCATGTGTCCCGGCCGTGGTTAAATACAACGCTGTACCCGGCCCAGAACTCATACATACCGCGGTAGCCGATCCAAACATCTTCAATACTTTACAGCCAGTCACAAGCGCGTCTCCAAAACGCGAGTGGCGCGAGATTGATGAAGCTAGCTGCACCACGCGCGCCCTCGACTCCGGCGAACCGCTGGGAAAGAAATGCAAAAATTGTGATAATAATGAGCTCAGAGAACAGCTATGAAGGCTAAAGTTGAGAAAGACGCTCGCTCTAACAAGGTGCTCATCCAGAAGATAGAGGCAGCCTACAAAAAGAGTTCCGTGATTTCGGAGTTGATCAGAGTTATTTTTGAGACAAAGGATATTATGCCGACAGTTGCTGAAGGTCTGCGTTTGCACCCACCCAGCACAGAACCAGAGGTTAAACTTGACATGCTGTTGGGCGGTTCTTCTCACAACAACCTCACATCGGCTCTGGCCATGTTACTGCGGACCGCGAAGTCAGTGTTGAAGCCTGCAGATTTGTGAGATAAACCTCCCGATTAGGCTAGTCTATCTTATTTCTAACATTAAGCAATGAAGCTAAAATAATCTTGAATAAATACACTGACATTCAAAGGAACTGCATCAAAGTAAAGAGTAGTTTAAAAAAGTAATGCATTAGTAAAGACTGGTGCAAGATTAAAAATCAAATTTGAAACTTGAATGATCACTACAAACAACTTACTGACAGTAAAGAATTATTCAACAATCTTATTCAAAGTCGTTCGTCTAACATTATTCGTATCTTTTCATTTCAAGGCCTATCAATCACTTTTGTATTGTAATTCCATTTTCAATTAGTTTTTTTTTTTTTTTTAGTTGTAAGCCAGTATAAATTAAGTTTTTGAAAATTTTACTTTTCTACAAATATCTGTTTCATAATTACCTCGCACTTCAATGCAGTTTCTTCGACCGCCAGTATATAATAATAATGTGTAAGTACCAGTACATAAAAGGGCCAGTTGACTCATGTCGAATAAATGTGAAACGCTATCCACCACGGTCATGTCATCAAAATCAACCAACTAAACGTTGTTCACTCATGTTACTTGTGGTCTTTTCTGGTTGAAATGGACAGTAAAGCTTGTTGGTTATCATTCGTGTACGAAGCCCTAAAAAGGGTCAACTAGCCTTTTGCGCCAACTACTTATTGTTTTAAGAGTGAATGAAACAATAACCATGCAGACCCGACTGATGAATTATATAAATTGCGTCCCCTTATTGATCGTTTGAACTATCTTTGTCAAAACAATGCAAATACAACTAATTCTCAGTCAATTGATGAATGTATGGTTCCATTTAAGGGTCGCTATAGCCTGAAACAATATATGCCAATGAAACCCATGAAACGGGGATAATTATAAAGTATGGTGCAGAGCTGACAGCAATACAGGGTGTCTATATATATAATTTTTTTTTATCAAGTTTTGAACTAATGCAACAATTATAAGAACAAGGTGTCTACAGTACGGCAACGATTCGAAGTGATGGCGTCGATTTACCTCTATTGGTAAAGAAACCTAGTGGATAGCTGAAGCTTCTAATAGGGCAAGTACAAAGATAAAAAAAAATGAAGAAAGGAAGTCAAGAAGAACGTAGGATTTGCTGTTTGGAAAGATACCAAACAAGTGAATGTTGTAAGCACAGCATTCCATCCTAAAGAAAAGAGAAATTGTAATAGAACTCAAAAAAGTCTATCAAATGCCCATTAGTAATACCCGAATATACGAAACGTATGGGTGGTGTCGATCGTTTTGACCAAAAAAGAACATCATATTATGCCGTGGGTAGAAGAAGTCGCAAATGGTGAACCAGAATATTTTATTTTTTGATAGATGTTGCAATAACCAATGCCGATATCGACGGTTAACCGGCAAGACCTCCTGAACTGACATATTTTGATAAAACACTTTTTCTTAGTAAAAAATCCAAAAAAATCTATCCCACTATTAAAATCTCCTATATAGAATTCGCAATATTTCCAGTATTTTTTCTGTCATGCCTATACCTCCGAAATACACGCGTGCAAAATTTGGCGGCAATTGCTGCTAACTTCAGTGTGTGCTTCGCAACTTGAAGGAACTCGTCGCGAGTTACGTGTGCGCTCCACTTGAAAAGTAAGTTTTACTGTTTTTTTCTTATTTAGCACCAAAATGTTATGGATATTGTGTATATGTGATATTATTTTAGTATAATTGTAATGTTTTTTATGTAACATTGACAGTTTATTGTGAAGAAATCTGCTGAAAACAAATAATATGTAGATAGAAGTTATTAGTTGTTAAAAAAAAATGCGATCGCTCGTTACTCTAACACAGTTTAATAGCACTTAGGAGCTATTGTACCCTAATATTTACGACTAAATAGAAGTAGTTTATAATTGTTTTATTCATTTCAGAATGACTTCACACCGATCAAGAAACTTGGTCAAACTTTGTTTGGAATCAGAAAAACAAGATGCATACCAACAAGATTATCCAGTACAAGACTTTACCATACCTTCGTACACTGCTCCCCTGATTCCCGTACAGATAGAGTTTATAGAACAATTCAATATCACTTCTGATTCACTGGAGATCCCTAACATAGACAATCGAATTATCGACAATGTTCCTTTAGCCAATTCTTCACAAATACACACAGACTTTGAAGAAATTTTAGAATTCACGCTAAAAAGTAATTCAGGAAGTTTAAAACCTCCTGAGATGTCATCAACAATCGATGCCTCACTAATTCAGTCAGAAAGTTCGTCTTCTGACAGTTCTATGAGTGATGTAGAGAATACAGTACAAGAGCTGCAAAGTAACTCAGAAGTATTCTATGGCGATATGTCTGATGGCAGAAGAAGGAGAAAGAAAGCTGATCCTGAACAATGGAAAAAGAACCTCAACAAGAGGCTTCGGATGGAAGGTAAGAGTTATTTAGGCTATGATGCGCCAAAAGGTAAAAAGGTTCAGCATAATAAGAACAGACCTGAAAGATTAATGGGACCTCCATGCACATCTGACTTCTGCAAAAAATCTGCAGTACGCCGTTGTGATGAATTTACAGAAGACAGCCGCAAAAACATATTTGAAGCTTTTTGGAAATCTATGGATTCGTCACAACGTAAAATTTACGTGGGTAACAATGTTACTGTTGTTGGTAAAAAACAAGCAACCACTTCAGGCCCGTCACGTCGTGGAGGCACGTTAAAATATTACATGCCTCTTAATAAAGACAATAATATGACGGAAAAAATTCCGGTGTAGAAAAATGTTTATAAACACCCTTAGTCTTAGTACTTTTACAGTCCAATCATGGGCGAAGAAGAGTCGATCTGGAATAATTCCTTCTCGAGAAAATGAATGTAGATCCAGGAATGTTACGCCACGTGAAGGTCGGACAGCACAAGATGTAATAATAAACGAATTCTTTGATTCCATCCCCAAACTACCATCACATTATAATAAAAAATATACAAGTAAACTTTTTATAGAGCCAATTTTTCGCAATAAGTCTCATTTATACCAGGTTTATAAACAGTTCTGCAATGATAAAAATTCGAGACCATTTTCAATAAAAAAGTTTGATATTGTTTTTTCAAATAAAAATATTGCAATACACCAATTAAAAAAAGACATGTGCGACACTTGTTTGACCTATCAAAATGGAAATGTAACTGAAGATGATTATCAGCAACATATTTCCAGGAAAAATACTGCTAGACAGAAAAAAGAAAAAGACAAGAAGGACGCTTTAGAACGTAAATGTATAGTTTTAAATGTTGACCTGCAAGCTGTAAAAGTATGTCCGTTTTTGACTGCTAGTGCAGTATATTATAAAACCAAATTGGCTTTACATAATTACTCTAGTCTATAATGTGCCAACTCATAATGCTACGTGTTATTGGTTCGCGGAAACTGAAGCCGATTTATCATCTTCTACGTTTGCGACCATGCTTATAGATTATTTAGAGAAACATTGTTTTTCTGATAATATTCCTATTATAATATACTCAGATGGTTGTGCGGCACAAAATCGAAACAATGTTATAGCTAATGCTTTACTTAATTTTTCTATACGTCATAACGTGACTGTGTACCAAAAGTTTTTAGAAGTAGGACACACCCAGATGGAAGGGGATTCGGTCCACAGTTGTATTGAAAGGTTGTATTTAAAAATAGGACAATAAATTTACCAAGTGATTATGTAACAGCTACAAAAGAAGCAAGAACCAAACCCTTTCCGTATGAGACATGTATGCTGTACCATAATTTTTTCCTTAACTATGCAGATCCTAAAATGTGGCGATACACTTCGATAAGACCAGGTAGAAAACCCGGCGACTCTAAAGTAGAAAGAAAGAAAGAAAAAGCGTTTATTTACCACAAAATAAACGACAGCAATTGTTCTAAACTAAACCGTAAACTATAGTGTTAGTAGGTATATCTTAATTTATGTTAGTCAAGATAAGTAAGTCAAGGTAAGTAGCGGACATTAAAGCTATTTCTTACCTACCAGATGGATTGATTAGAGTAAAACTTGATTATAACTCAGAATGGATAGAACTTCCTCAAAGACCAAAAAGACTTCATGTCATAGAACAATATAGACCATTACACACCAAGCAGTTACCGATTCATCTTCAAGAATTGAAATCTTTACAGCCGCTGGATTGTCAGTCATTCTATGATTCTTTGCCTCATGTTTAATTTATTTAAACTCTTAATGCCAAAATGTTTAAATTGATTTAAAGTAGTACAAAACTAAGATCTCAATTAATGACCAATTATTATTATATTAGTGATACCACAGATAATATAATACAACAGGCGATACTAAATAATGTAAGTCTGAGTGAAACATTGTGCTTTATCTATTTTTTTTATATTAAAAGTTATTTTCTTGTAATGCCAATAACTTTTATTTTTTGACTTCTTGTAAAATCCATATTAATTTTGCGACCAATTGCTCCTAAATGAAATGATAAGACCTATCTACAAATTCAAAAAAAAAAGTGTAAATTACTCATAACTCACCTAGCCAATTATTGGAATGAAGTAAAGAAATGAATTCATCTGCATATTGTAAATAATTATATTTGAAACCAACTATATTTTTGGTTTGTTCATATTCACCTTTGTCTCAAAGTAACAAGATTTTTAGCGCCTCCTGGAAAATTTTGACTAATTGATTTAGCAGTTCTTGACGGTTAACCGTCGATATATTCGATAAAACGAACACCCGAGTGCACAATGTTATGAGCCAAAAAGAATTTAGAATTATCTTTCAAGGGAGTTGGTGTATAATAAAAAAAAGATAAAAATATCATTCCAATCAACGCCAAAACATGTAACTAAAAAAAGAAACGAGTGGAAGTGAGTGATGAAAGACAAAAAAAGAATTTACGGACTACCAGAAGAAATTAGATTTGAAAGATAATAATATAACGAATCTTTATTCAAAGTTCATATTGGTTAAATAAAACAATAAATCTTAGATAGTAATGTACGTAGAACGATGTTAGATGCCTGTACTAGGAGAGTCCTGTATCACAGGCAATATGTATGTATACATCCCTGTTTTAAATTATTTCACCAATTGCCAGAAAATCAATGAAGGTGACCAGAACCCAGACTGGTGCTGGCAAGGATATTGCCATCATGTTTTTTTCTTATCCTAAACATGTTTAATTTTTTTCTTTAACATTCATTATTAAACTACCCACAATTATACCATAAAACGAGATTTTATTTTCTTATGATTTTATTTTAAAATGCTTCTACCATTAAAAGGGGTTAAGTGATTATTCTTTGATAGTGTTAGTAATATAATTTTGTTAGTAAAGTAAGTGATTTATGGAAATACAGTTCAACAACATCTATAAAGGGTTAGATTATATCAGAGTAAGTCTTAGGAAATTAGGTCCAGAGAAAAGATTACAAGAAGTAGGTAGAAGTAAAATTGGAAGAGCTAAAGAAATATATAATTCTTATAAAAAATGTATTACACTTAACAACTGAATATTTGGGGCTATTGATTGATAATTTGTGTAAATCTATAGAAGAAACTTATATAAAAATATTAAGTTACAGTGAGTCTGACGAATTCACTTATTCCTGTGATGGATGGTAACGAGGAGACCACAGAAAAAATGATACAAGGTATTGAAATGTATGATTCTTGTTTAACTGAAGCAGCAGATAAGAAACTACTAATTACTTTCGTGCTTAAAACTCGATTAACAAAATTAGCAAAATTAAAGTTAAAGTCAGATTATTCTAGTACGAGTCTTTTAATCGCAGATATAAAATCATTTCTTTTAACAAAACAGTCAGCAAATTCCTTACTCATGCAAATTAATACATTTTCCCAGAATGATTTGAGTATAGCAGAGTTCGGTAGTAAGCTAGAAGAACTTTTTAATAATTTAACTATTTCTCAATCAAACGATAACGAAGCTACGAGTGACGTTTTGCAACCAATAAATGAAAAATAAGCAATAAAACGGTTTTCAGATGGCCTCCGAAATAGAAGACTCAGTACAATAATTGCGGCTCGCGATTACCAACAGCTGAAGGGCGCTATTCGTGCAGCACAAGATGGGGAGCCAGACCAGTCGGCCCAGCAAGCGGTAATGCATTTAAGAGGTAAGCCATTGGCTAGAGAAAGATGACAAAATAATCGCGGCCGTGGGTTCTACAATCGAAGGAACTACAATCCAGGTAATAATTATTATAATCATTCTTCCTATCGCGGACGCGCCGATCCTTCAAACTACAGAGGAAGGAGTAATAATTACTACCATCGAGGACGAGGAAATAGTTTCCACGACTCAAATCCACACCCACGATTCCAATTACAGACAGGTTACGAACATAGACGTAGTTTTAGAGGTCAAAATCGTCAATTTCATAGTCGAGAAAGCCAACAACGAGTTGCACATGTTGCTGACCAACGAGCAAACCAGCAGCAGCAACAAAGTACGACACAAAACCGTGAGTTGGGTAACCCAAATACGTTTTTTCGAGCATAAAACATGTCGGGGACTACATTGCGTTAAATTTAAAGTAGGTAATAAATTATGTTCATTTTTGGTAGATATAGGGGCAATATTGTCAGTCAGAAAAGGAAATGCAGACTGCAGAGGACGATAATCAAACCAAATCTCGCAGTGATGAAGAGTCAATAAATTTTAGGCCCTCACCAAACTTCAAGCATATGAAAAAGTACTTGAAAGTTCACAAAGAAGAAGCCAATTCTTCCAGTGGGCAAGCCAATTCTACTGGTGTGGAAGCCAATTCTTCCTGTGGAGAAGCCAACTCTTCCCGTGGCGAGGCCAATTCCTCCCGGGGCGAGAGCAATTCCTCCCGGGGTGAGGGCAATTCTTCCCGTGGCGAAGCCAATTCTTCCCGCGGCGAAGCCAATTCTTCCCGCGGCGAAGCCAATTCTTCCCGCGGGGAAGTCAATTCTTCCCGTGGGGAAATCAATTCTTCCAGTGGGGAAGCACACACATCCTTGTTGGGACACAAGAAACCACAGAAAGTCAATAAAATCACGATGGTGGCAACTGCAGCAGTGCAGCCGCCTCTGCCGCCTAATCCGCCACCGCCGGATACGCCGCCGATGATCGTCAACGTCAAACAAGAGGTTGTGGACGACGAATATAACTGTAGCACCACAGAAACACCATCTAGCGTAGAGCACTCAAATGAACTAAGGGCTGCTGCTGCGCCTATTAAAACCGATCACTCAGAGGAAAAGCAGGGTTTAACAATGTGCCGTAACTTTGCACGAGGCACTTGTAAAAAGGGCGCTGCATGTATATTTGCGCATGAGTTAATTTTATCCCAGCTGCCAGGGGTTTATACATTTTGTAGAAACTTCCAAAACTCAGTGTGTTCTTTTCCGAAGTGTAAATACGTACACGCCACTGTATTTGAAAAGGAACATTTTTTCAGAACAGGCTATTTGCCACCTCATGCTTTAGCTCATCTTCAAGAACCTAGTGTAGTACAACCGCCGCCACCACCACCACAACCTGAAGAAGCACCAGCAGTACTGCCTGCTGTATATTCTAATGCTGTACCAGCCCCCTCCATACCATGTGTCCCGGCCGTGGTTAAATACAACGCTGTACCCGGCCCAGAACTCATACATACCGCGGTAGCCGATCCAAACATCTTCAATACTTTACAGCCAGTCACAAGCGCGTCTCCAAAACGCGAGTGGCGCGAGATTGATGAAGCTAGCTGCACCACGCGCGCCCTCGACTCCGGCGAACCGCTGGGAAAGAAATGCAAAAATTGTGATAATAATGAGCTCAGAGAACAGCTATGAAGGCTAAAGTTGAGAAAGACGCTCGCTCTAACAAGGTGCTCATCCAGAGGATAGAGGCAGCCTACAAAAAGAGTTCCGTGATTCGGAGTTGATCAGAGTTATTTTTGAGACAAAGGATATTATGCCGACAGTTGCTGAAGGTCTGCGTTTGCACCCACCCAGCACAGAACCAGAGGTTAAACTTGACATGCTGTTGGGCGGTTCTTCTCACAACAACCTCACATCGGCTCTGGCCATGTTACTGCGGACCGCGAAGTCAGTGTTGAAGCCTGCAGATTTGTGAGATAAACCTCCCGATTAGGCTAGTCTATCTTATTTCTAACATTAAGCAATGAAGCTAAAATAATCTTGAATAAATACACTGACATTCAAAGGAACTGCATCAAAGTAAAGAGTAGTTTAAAAAAGTAATGCATTAGTAAAGACTGGTGCAAGATTAAAAATCAAATTTGAAACTTGAATGATCACTACAAACAACTTACTGACAGTAAAGAATTATTCAACAATCTTATTCAAAGTCGTTCGTCTAACATTATGCGTATCTTTTCATTTCAAGGCCTATCAATCACTTTTGTATTGTAATTCCATTTTCAATTAGTTTTTTTTTTTTTTTAGTTGTAAGCCAGTATAAATTAAATTTTTGAAAATTTTACTTTTCTACAAATATCTGTTTCATAATTACCTCGCACTTCAATGCAGTTTCTTCGACCGCCAGTATATAATAATAATGTGTAAGTACCAGTACATAAAAGGGCCAGTTGACTCATGTCGAATAAATGTGAAACGCTATCCACCACGGTCATGTCATCAAAATCAACCAACTAAACGTTGTTCACTCATGTTACTTGTGGTCTTTTCTGGTTGAAATGGACAGTAAAGCTTGTTGGTTATCATTCGTGTACGAAGCCCTAAAAAGGGTCAACTAGCCTTTTGCGCCAACTACTTATTGTTTTAAGAGTGAATGAAACAATAACCATGCAGACCCGACTGATGAATTATATAAATTGCGTCCCCTTATTGATCGTTTGAACTATCTTTGTCAAAACAATGCAAATACAACTAATTCTCAGTCAATTGATGAATGTATGGTTCCATTTAAGGGTCGCTATAGCCTGAAACAATATATGCCAATGAAACCCATGAAACGGGGATAATTATAAAGTATGGTGCAGAGCTGACAGCAATACAGGGTGTCTATATATATAATTTTTTTTTATCAAGTTTTGAACTAATGCAACAATTATAAGAACAAGGTGTCTACAGTACGGCAACGATTCGAAGTGATGGCGTCGATTTACCTCTATTGGTAAAGAAACCTAGTGGATAGCTGAAGCTTCTAATAGGGCAAGTACAAAGATAAAAAAAAAATGAAGAAAGGAAGTCAAGAAGAACGTAGGATTTGCTGTTTGGAAAGATACCAAACAAGTGAATGTTGTAAGCACAGCATTCCATCCTAAAGAAAAGAGAAATTGTAATAGAACTCAAAAAAGTCTATCAAATGCCCATTAGTAATACCCGAATATACGAAACGTATGGGTGGTGTCGATCGTTTTGACCAAAAAAGAACATCATATTATGCCGTGGGTAGAAGAAGTCGCAAATGGTGAACCAGAATATTTTATTTTTTGATAGATGTTGCAATAACCAATGCCGATATCGACGGTTAACCGGCAAGACCTCCTGAACTGACATATTTTGATAAAACACTTTTTCTTAGTAAAAAATCCAAAAAAATCTATCCCACTATTAAAATCTCCTATATAGAATTCGCAATATTTCCAGTATTTTTTCTGTCATGCCTATACCTCCGAAATACACGCGTGCAAAATTTGGCGGCAATTGCTGCTAACTTCAGTGTGTGCTTCGCAACTTGAAGGAACTCGTCGCGAGTTACGTGTGCGCTCCACTTGAAAAGTAAGTTTTATTGTTTTTTTCTTATTTAGCACCAAAATGTTATGGATATTGTGTATATGTGATATTATTTTAGTATAATTGTAATGTTTTTTATGTAACATTGACAGTTTATTGTGAAGAAATCTGCTGAAAACAAATAGTATGTAGATAGAAGTTATTAGTTGTTAAAAAAAAATGCGATCGCTCGTTACTCTAACACAGTTTAATAGCACTTAGGAGCTATTGTACCCTAATATTTACGACTAAATAGAAGTAGTTTATAATTGTTTTATTCATTTCAGAATGACTTCACACCGATCAAGAAACTTGGTCAAACTTTGTTTGGAATCAGAAAAACAAGATGCATACCAACAAGATTATCCAGTACAAGACTTTACCATACCTTCGTACACTGCTCCCCTGATTCCCGTACAGATAGAGTTTATAGAACAATTCAATATCACTTCTGATTCACTGGAGATCCCTAACATAGACAATCGAATTATCGACAATGTTCCTTTAGCCAATTCTTCACAAATACACACAGACTTTGAAGAAACTTTAGAATTCACGCTAAAAAGTAATTCAGGAAGTTTAAAACCTCCTGAGATGTCATCAACAATCGATGCCTCACTAATTCAGTCAGAAAGTTCGTCTTCTGACAGTTCTATGAGTGATGTAGAGAATACAGTACAAGAGCTGCAAAGTAACTCAGAAGTATTCTATGGCGATATGTCTGATGGCAGAAGAAGGAGAAAGAAAGCTGATCCTGAACAATGGAAAAAGAACCTCAACAAGAGGCTTCGGATGGAAGGTAAGAGTTATTTAGGCTATGATGCGCCAAAAGGTAAAAAGGTTCAGCATAATAAGAACAGACCTGAAAGATTAATGGGACCTCCATGCACATCTGACTTCTGCAAAAAATCTGCAGTACGCCGTTGTGATGAATTTACAGAAGACAGCCGCAAAAACATATTTGAAGCTTTTTGGAAATCTATGGATTCGTCACAACGTAAAATTTACGTGGGTAACAATGTTACTGTTGTTGGTAAAAAACAAGCAACCACTTCAGGCCCGTCACGTCGTGGAGGCACGTTAAAATATTACATGCCTCTTAATAAAGACAATAATATGACGGAAAAAATTCCGGTGTAGAAAAATGTTTATAAACACCCTTAGTCTTAGTACTTTTACAGTCCAATCATGGGCGAAGAAGAGTCGATCTGGAATAATTCCTTCTCGAGAAAATGAATGTAGATCCAGGAATGTTACGCCACGTGAAGGTCGGACAGCACAAGATGTAATAATAAACGAATTCTTTGATTCCATCCCCAAACTACCATCACATTATAATAAAAAATATACAAGTAAACTTTTTATAGAGCCAATTTTTCGCAATAAGTCTCATTTATACCAGGTTTATAAACAGTTCTGCAATGATAAAAATTCGAGACCATTTTCAATAAAAAAGTTTGATATTGTTTTTTCAAATAAAAATATTGCAATACACCAATTAAAAAAAGACATGTGCGACACTTGTTTGACCTATCAAAATGGAAATGTAACTGAAGATGATTATCAGCAACATATTTCCAGGAAAAATACTGCTAGACAGAAAAAAGAAAAAGACAAGAAGGACGCTTTAGAACGTAAATGTATAGTTTTAAATGTTGACCTGCAAGCTGTAAAAGTATGTCCGTTTTTGACTGCTAGTGCAGTATATTATAAAACCAAATTGGCTTTACATAATTACTCTAGTCTATAATGTGCCAACTCATAATGCTACGTGTTATTGGTTCGCGGAAACTGAAGCCGATTTATCATCTTCTACGTTTGCGACCATGCTTATAGATTATTTAGAGAAACATTGTTTTTCTGATAATATTCCTATTATAATATACTCAGATGGTTGTGCGGCACAAAATCGAAACAATGTTATAGCTAATGCTTTACTTAATTTTTCTATACGTCATAACGTGACTGTGTACCAAAAGTTTTTAGAAGTAGGACACACCCAGATGGAAGGGGATTCGGTCCACAGTTGTATTGAAAGGTTGTATTTAAAAATAGGACAATAAATTTACCAAGTGATTATGTAACAGCTACAAAAGAAGCAAGAACCAAACCCTTTCCGTATGAGACATGTATGCTGTACCATAATTTTTTCCTTAACTATGCAGATCCTAAAATGTGGCGATACACTTCGATAAGACCAGGTAGAAAACCCGGCGACTCTAAAGTAGAAAGAAAGAAAGAAAAAGCGTTTATTTACCACAAAATAAACGACAGCAATTGTTCTAAACTAAACCGTAAACTATAGTGTTAGTAGGTATATCTTAATTTATGTTAGTCAAGATAAGTAAGTCAAGGTAAGTAGCGGACATTAAAGCTATTTCTTACCTACCAGATGGATTGATTAGAGTAAAACTTGATTATAACTCAGAATGGATAGAACTTCCTCAAAGACCAAAAAGACTTCATGTCATAGAACAATATAGACCATTACACACCAAGCAGTTACCGATTCATCTTCAAGAATTGAAATCTTTACAGCCGCTGGATTGTCAGTCATTCTATGATTCTTTGCCTCATGTTTAATTTATTTAAACTCTTAATGCCAAAATGTTTAAATTGATTTAAAGTAGTACAAAACTAAGATCTCAATTAATGACCAATTATTATTATATTAGTGATACCACAGATAATATAATACAACAGGCGATACTAAATAATGTAAGTCTGAGTGAAACATTGTGCTTTATCTATTTTTTTTATATTAAAAGTTATTTTCTTGTAATGCCAATAACTTTTATTTTTTGACTTCTTGTAAAATCCATATTAATTTTGCGACCAATTGCTCCTAAATGAAATGATAAGACCTATCTACAAATTCAAAAAAAAAAGTGTAAATTACTCATAACTCACCTAGCCAATTATTGGAATGAAGTAAAGAAATGAATTCATCTGCATATTGTAAATAATTATATTTGAAACCAACTATATTTTTGGTTTGTTCATATTCACCTTTGTCTCAAAGTAACAAGATTTTTAGCGCCTCCTGGAAAATTTTGACTAATTGATTTAGCAGTTCTTGACGGTTAACCGTCGATATATTCGATAAAACGAACACCCGAGTGCACAATGTTATGAGCCAAAAAGAATTTAGAATTATCTTTCAAGGGAGTTGGTGTATAATAAAAAAAAGATAAAAATATCATTCCAATCAACGCCAAAACATGTAACTAAAAAAAGAAACGAGTGGAAGTGAGTGATGAAAGACAAAAAAAGAATTTACGGACTACCAGAAGAAATTAGATTTGAAAGATAATAATATAACGAATCTTTATTCAAAGTTCATATTGGTTAAATAAAACAATAAATCTTAGATAGTAATGTACGTAGAACGATGTTAGATGCCTGTACTAGGAGAGTCCTGTATCACAGGCAATATGTATGTATACATCCCTGTTTTAAATTATTTCACCAATTGCCAGAAAATCAATGAAGGTGACCAGAACCCAGACTGGTGCTGGCAAGGATATTGCCATCATGTTTTTTTCTTATCCTAAACATGTTTAATTTTTTTCTTTAACATTCATTATTAAACTACCCACAATTATACCATAAAACGAGATTTTATTTTCTTATGATTTTATTTTAAAATGCTTCTACCATTAAAAGGGGTTAAGTGATTATTCTTTGATAGTGTTAGTAATATAATTTTGTTAGTAAAGTAAGTGATTTATGGAAATACAGTTCAACAACATCTATAAAGGGTTAGATTATATCAGAGTAAGTCTTAGGAAATTAGGTCCAGAGAAAAGATTACAAGAAGTAGGTAGAAGTAAAATTGGAAGAGCTAAAGAAATATATAATTCTTATAAAAAATGTATTACACTTAACAACTGAATATTTGGGGCTATTGATTGATAATTTGTGTAAATCTATAGAAGAAACTTATATAAAAATATTAAGTTACAGTGAGTCTGACGAATTCACTTATTCCTGTGATGGATGGTAACGAGGAGACCACAGAAAAAATGATACAAGGTATTGAAATGTATGATTCTTGTTTAACTGAAGCAGCAGATAAGAAACTACTAATTACTTTCGTGCTTAAAACTCGATTAACAAAATTAGCAAAATTAAAGTTAAAGTCAGATTATTCTAGTACGAGTCTTTTAATCGCAGATATAAAATCATTTCTTTTAACAAAACAGTCAGCAAATTCCTTACTCATGCAAATTAATACATTTTCCCAGAATGATTTGAGTATAGCAGAGTTCGGTAGTAAGCTAGAAGAACTTTTTAATAATTTAACTATTTCTCAATCAAACGATAACGAAGCTACGAGTGACGTTTTGCAACCAATAAATGAAAAATAAGCAATAAAACGGTTTTCAGATGGCCTCCGAAATAGAAGACTCAGTACAATAATTGCGGCTCGCGATTACCAACAGCTGAAGGGCGCTATTCGTGCAGCACAAGATGGGGAGCCAGACCAGTCGGCCCAGCAAGCGGTAATGCATTTAAGAGGTAAGCCATTGGCTAGAGAAAGATGACAAAATAATCGCGGCCGTGGGTTCTACAATCGAAGGAACTACAATCCAGGTAATAATTATTATAATCATTCTTCCTATCGCGGACGCGCCGATCCTTCAAACTACAGAGGAAGGAGTAATAATTACTACCATCGAGGACGAGGAAATAGTTTCCACGACTCAAATCCACACCCACGATTCCAATTACAGACAGGTTACGAACATAGACGTAGTTTTAGAGGTCAAAATCGTCAATTTCATAGTCGAGAAAGCCAACAACGAGTTGCACATGTTGCTGACCAACGAGCAAACCAGCAGCAGCAACAAAGTACGACACAAAACCGTGAGTTGGGTAACCCAAATACGTTTTTTCGAGCATAAAACATGTCGGGGACTACATTGCGTTAAATTTAAAGTAGGTAATAAATTATGTTCATTTTTGGTAGATATAGGGGCAATATTGTCAGTCAGAAAAGGAAATGCAGACTGCAGAGGACGATAATCAAACCAAATCTCGCAGTGATGAAGAGTCAATAAATTTTAGGCCCTCACCAAACTTCAAGCATATGAAAAAGTACTTGAAAGTTCACAAAGAAGAAGCCAATTCTTCCAGTGGGCAAGCCAATTCTACTGGTGTGGAAGCCAATTCTTCCTGTGGAGAAGCCAACTCTTCCCGTGGCGAGGCCAATTCCTCCCGGGGCGAGAGCAATTCCTCCCGGGGTGAGGGCAATTCTTCCCGTGGCGAAGCCAATTCTTCCCGCGGCGAAGCCAATTCTTCCCGCGGCGAAGCCAATTCTTCCCGCGGGGAAGTCAATTCTTCCCGTGGGGAAATCAATTCTTCCAGTGGGGAAGCACACACATCCTTGTTGGGACACAAGAAACCACAGAAAGTCAATAAAATCACGATGGTGGCAACTGCAGCAGTGCAGCCGCCTCTGCCGCCTAATCCGCCACCGCCGGATACGCCGCCGATGATCGTCAACGTCAAACAAGAGGTTGTGGACGACGAATATAACTGTAGCACCACAGAAACACCATCTAGCGTAGAGCACTCAAATGAACTAAGGGCTGCTGCTGCGCCTATTAAAACCGATCACTCAGAGGAAAAGCAGGGTTTAACAATGTGCCGTAACTTTGCACGAGGCACTTGTAAAAAGGGCGCTGCATGTATATTTGCGCATGAGTTAATTTTATCCCAGCTGCCAGGGGTTTATACATTTTGTAGAAACTTCCAAAACTCAGTGTGTTCTTTTCCGAAGTGTAAATACGTACACGCCACTGTATTTGAAAAGGAACATTTTTTCAGAACAGGCTATTTGCCACCTCATGCTTTAGCTCATCTTCAAGAACCTAGTGTAGTACAACCGCCGCCACCACCACCACAACCTGAAGAAGCACCAGCAGTACTGCCTGCTGTATATTCTAATGCTGTACCAGCCCCCTCCATACCATGTGTCCCGGCCGTGGTTAAATACAACGCTGTACCCGGCCCAGAACTCATACATACCGCGGTAGCCGATCCAAACATCTTCAATACTTTACAGCCAGTCACAAGCGCGTCTCCAAAACGCGAGTGGCGCGAGATTGATGAAGCTAGCTGCACCACGCGCGCCCTCGACTCCGGCGAACCGCTGGGAAAGAAATGCAAAAATTGTGATAATAATGAGCTCAGAGAACAGCTATGAAGGCTAAAGTTGAGAAAGACGCTCGCTCTAACAAGGTGCTCATCCAGAGGATAGAGGCAGCCTACAAAAAGAGTTCCGTGATTCGGAGTTGATCAGAGTTATTTTTGAGACAAAGGATATTATGCCGACAGTTGCTGAAGGTCTGCGTTTGCACCCACCCAGCACAGAACCAGAGGTTAAACTTGACATGCTGTTGGGCGGTTCTTCTCACAACAACCTCACATCGGCTCTGGCCATGTTACTGCGGACCGCGAAGTCAGTGTTGAAGCCTGCAGATTTGTGAGATAAACCTCCCGATTAGGCTAGTCTATCTTATTTCTAACATTAAGCAATGAAGCTAAAATAATCTTGAATAAATACACTGACATTCAAAGGAACTGCATCAAAGTAAAGAGTAGTTTAAAAAAGTAATGCATTAGTAAAGACTGGTGCAAGATTAAAAATCAAATTTGAAACTTGAATGATCACTACAAACAACTTACTGACAGTAAAGAATTATTCAACAATCTTATTCAAAGTCGTTCGTCTAACATTATGCGTATCTTTTCATTTCAAGGCCTATCAATCACTTTTGTATTGTAATTCCATTTTCAATTAGTTTTTTTTTTTTTTTAGTTGTAAGCCAGTATAAATTAAATTTTTGAAAATTTTACTTTTCTACAAATATCTGTTTCATAATTACCTCGCACTTCAATGCAGTTTCTTCGACCGCCAGTATATAATAATAATGTGTAAGTACCAGTACATAAAAGGGCCAGTTGACTCATGTCGAATAAATGTGAAACGCTATCCACCACGGTCATGTCATCAAAATCAACCAACTAAACGTTGTTCACTCATGTTACTTGTGGTCTTTTCTGGTTGAAATGGACAGTAAAGCTTGTTGGTTATCATTCGTGTACGAAGCCCTAAAAAGGGTCAACTAGCCTTTTGCGCCAACTACTTATTGTTTTAAGAGTGAATGAAACAATAACCATGCAGACCCGACTGATGAATTATATAAATTGCGTCCCCTTATTGATCGTTTGAACTATCTTTGTCAAAACAATGCAAATACAACTAATTCTCAGTCAATTGATGAATGTATGGTTCCATTTAAGGGTCGCTATAGCCTGAAACAATATATGCCAATGAAACCCATGAAACGGGGATAATTATAAAGTATGGTGCAGAGCTGACAGCAATACAGGGTGTCTATATATATAATTTTTTTTTATCAAGTTTTGAACTAATGCAACAATTATAAGAACAAGGTGTCTACAGTACGGCAACGATTCGAAGTGATGGCGTCGATTTACCTCTATTGGTAAAGAAACCTAGTGGATAGCTGAAGCTTCTAATAGGGCAAGTACAAAGATAAAAAAAAAATGAAGAAAGGAAGTCAAGAAGAACGTAGGATTTGCTGTTTGGAAAGATACCAAACAAGTGAATGTTGTAAGCACAGCATTCCATCCTAAAGAAAAGAGAAATTGTAATAGAACTCAAAAAAGTCTATCAAATGCCCATTAGTAATACCCGAATATACGAAACGTATGGGTGGTGTCGATCGTTTTGACCAAAAAAGAACATCATATTATGCCGTGGGTAGAAGAAGTCGCAAATGGTGAACCAGAATATTTTATTTTTTGATAGATGTTGCAATAACCAATGCCGATATCGACGGTTAACCGGCAAGACCTCCTGAACTGACATATTTTGATAAAACACTTTTTCTTAGTAAAAAATCCAAAAAAATCTATCCCACTATTAAAATCTCCTATATAGAATTCGCAATATTTCCAGTATTTTTTCTGTCATGCCTATACCTCCGAAATACACGCGTGCAAAATTTGGCGGCAATTGCTGCTAACTTCAGTGTGTGCTTCGCAACTTGAAGGAACTCGTCGCGAGTTACGTGTGCGCTCCACTTGAAAAGTAAGTTTTATTGTTTTTTTCTTATTTAGCACCAAAATGTTATGGATATTGTGTATATGTGATATTATTTTAGTATAATTGTAATGTTTTTTATGTAACATTGACAGTTTATTGTGAAGAAATCTGCTGAAAACAAATAGTATGTAGATAGAAGTTATTAGTTGTTAAAAAAAAATGCGATCGCTCGTTACTCTAACACAGTTTAATAGCACTTAGGAGCTATTGTACCCTAATATTTACGACTAAATAGAAGTAGTTTATAATTGTTTTATTCATTTCAGAATGACTTCACACCGATCAAGAAACTTGGTCAAACTTTGTTTGGAATCAGAAAAACAAGATGCATACCAACAAGATTATCCAGTACAAGACTTTACCATACCTTCGTACACTGCTCCCCTGATTCCCGTACAGATAGAGTTTATAGAACAATTCAATATCACTTCTGATTCACTGGAGATCCCTAACATAGACAATCGAATTATCGACAATGTTCCTTTAGCCAATTCTTCACAAATACACACAGACTTTGAAGAAATTTTAGAATTCACGCTAAAAAGTAATTCAGGAAGTTTAAAACCTCCTGAGATGTCATCAACAATCGATGCCTCACTAATTCAGTCAGAAAGTTCGTCTTCTGACAGTTCTATGAGTGATGTAGAGAATACAGTACAAGAGCTGCAAAGTAACTCAGAAGTATTCTATGGCGATATGTCTGATGGCAGAAGAAGGAGAAAGAAAGCTGATCCTGAACAATGGAAAAAGAACCTCAACAAGAGGCTTCGGATGGAAGGTAAGAGTTATTTAGGCTATGATGCGCCAAAAGGTAAAAAGGTTCAGCATAATAAGAACAGACCTGAAAGATTAATGGGACCTCCATGCACATCTGACTTCTGCAAAAAATCTGCAGTACGCCGTTGTGATGAATTTACAGAAGACAGCCGCAAAAACATATTTGAAGCTTTTTGGAAATCTATGGATTCGTCACAACGTAAAATTTACGTGGGTAACAATGTTACTGTTGTTGGTAAAAAACAAGCAACCACTTCAGGCCCGTCACGTCGTGGAGGCACGTTAAAATATTACATGCCTCTTAATAAAGACAATAATATGACGGAAAAAATTCCGGTGTAGAAAAATGTTTATAAACACCCTTAGTCTTAGTACTTTTACAGTCCAATCATGGGCGAAGAAGAGTCGATCTGGAATAATTCCTTCTCGAGAAAATGAATGTAGATCCAGGAATGTTACGCCACGTGAAGGTCGGACAGCACAAGATGTAATAATAAACGAATTCTTTGATTCCATCCCCAAACTACCATCACATTATAATAAAAAATATACAAGTAAACTTTTTATAGAGCCAATTTTTCGCAATAAGTCTCATTTATACCAGGTTTATAAACAGTTCTGCAATGATAAAAATTCGAGACCATTTTCAATAAAAAAGTTTGATATTGTTTTTTCAAATAAAAATATTGCAATACACCAATTAAAAAAAGACATGTGCGACACTTGTTTGACCTATCAAAATGGAAATGTAACTGAAGATGATTATCAGCAACATATTTCCAGGAAAAATACTGCTAGACAGAAAAAAGAAAAAGACAAGAAGGACGCTTTAGAACGTAAATGTATAGTTTTAAATGTTGACCTGCAAGCTGTAAAAGTATGTCCGTTTTTGACTGCTAGTGCAGTATATTATAAAACCAAATTGGCTTTACATAATTACTCTAGTCTATAATGTGCCAACTCATAATGCTACGTGTTATTGGTTCGCGGAAACTGAAGCCGATTTATCATCTTCTACGTTTGCGACCATGCTTATAGATTATTTAGAGAAACATTGTTTTTCTGATAATATTCCTATTATAATATACTCAGATGGTTGTGCGGCACAAAATCGAAACAATGTTATAGCTAATGCTTTACTTAATTTTTCTATACGTCATAACGTGACTGTGTACCAAAAGTTTTTAGAAGTAGGACACACCCAGATGGAAGGGGATTCGGTCCACAGTTGTATTGAAAGGTTGTATTTAAAAATAGGACAATAAATTTACCAAGTGATTATGTAACAGCTACAAAAGAAGCAAGAACCAAACCCTTTCCGTATGAGACATGTATGCTGTACCATAATTTTTTCCTTAACTATGCAGATCCTAAAATGTGGCGATACACTTCGATAAGACCAGGTAGAAAACCCGGCGACTCTAAAGTAGAAAGAAAGAAAGAAAAAGCGTTTATTTACCACAAAATAAACGACAGCAATTGTTCTAAACTAAACCGTAAACTATAGTGTTAGTAGGTATATCTTAATTTATGTTAGTCAAGATAAGTAAGTCAAGGTAAGTAGCGGACATTAAAGCTATTTCTTACCTACCAGATGGATTGATTAGAGTAAAACTTGATTATAACTCAGAATGGATAGAACTTCCTCAAAGACCAAAAAGACTTCATGTCATAGAACAATATAGACCATTACACACCAAGCAGTTACCGATTCATCTTCAAGAATTGAAATCTTTACAGCCGCTGGATTGTCAGTCATTCTATGATTCTTTGCCTCATGTTTAATTTATTTAAACTCTTAATGCCAAAATGTTTAAATTGATTTAAAGTAGTACAAAACTAAGATCTCAATTAATGACCAATTATTATTATATTAGTGATACCACAGATAATATAATACAACAGGCGATACTAAATAATGTAAGTCTGAGTGAAACATTGTGCTTTATCTATTTTTTTTATATTAAAAGTTATTTTCTTGTAATGCCAATAACTTTTATTTTTTGACTTCTTGTAAAATCCATATTAATTTTGCGACCAATTGCTCCTAAATGAAATGATAAGACCTATCTACAAATTCAAAAAAAAAAGTGTAAATTACTCATAACTCACCTAGCCAATTATTGGAATGAAGTAAAGAAATGAATTCATCTGCATATTGTAAATAATTATATTTGAAACCAACTATATTTTTGGTTTGTTCATATTCACCTTTGTCTCAAAGTAACAAGATTTTTAGCGCCTCCTGGAAAATTTTGACTAATTGATTTAGCAGTTCTTGACGGTTAACCGTCGATATATTCGATAAAACGAACACCCGAGTGCACAATGTTATGAGCCAAAAAGAATTTAGAATTATCTTTCAAGGGAGTTGGTGTATAATAAAAAAAAGATAAAAATATCATTCCAATCAACGCCAAAACATGTAACTAAAAAAAGAAACGAGTGGAAGTGAGTGATGAAAGACAAAAAAAGAATTTACGGACTACCAGAAGAAATTAGATTTGAAAGATAATAATATAACGAATCTTTATTCAAAGTTCATATTGGTTAAATAAAACAATAAATCTTAGATAGTAATGTACGTAGAACGATGTTAGATGCCTGTACTAGGAGAGTCCTGTATCACAGGCAATATGTATGTATACATCCCTGTTTTAAATTATTTCACCAATTGCCAGAAAATCAATGAAGGTGACCAGAACCCAGACTGGTGCTGGCAAGGATATTGCCATCATGTTTTTTTCTTATCCTAAACATGTTTAATTTTTTTCTTTAACATTCATTATTAAACTACCCACAATTATACCATAAAACGAGATTTTATTTTCTTATGATTTTATTTTAAAATGCTTCTACCATTAAAAGGGGTTAAGTGATTATTCTTTGATAGTGTTAGTAATATAATTTTGTTAGTAAAGTAAGTGATTTATGGAAATACAGTTCAACAACATCTATAAAGGGTTAGATTATATCAGAGTAAGTCTTAGGAAATTAGGTCCAGAGAAAAGATTACAAGAAGTAGGTAGAAGTAAAATTGGAAGAGCTAAAGAAATATATAATTCTTATAAAAAATGTATTACACTTAACAACTGAATATTTGGGGCTATTGATTGATAATTTGTGTAAATCTATAGAAGAAACTTATATAAAAATATTAAGTTACAGTGAGTCTGACGAATTCACTTATTCCTGTGATGGATGGTAACGAGGAGACCACAGAAAAAATGATACAAGGTATTGAAATGTATGATTCTTGTTTAACTGAAGCAGCAGATAAGAAACTACTAATTACTTTCGTGCTTAAAACTCGATTAACAAAATTAGCAAAATTAAAGTTAAAGTCAGATTATTCTAGTACGAGTCTTTTAATCGCAGATATAAAATCATTTCTTTTAACAAAACAGTCAGCAAATTCCTTACTCATGCAAATTAATACATTTTCCCAGAATGATTTGAGTATAGCAGAGTTCGGTAGTAAGCTAGAAGAACTTTTTAATAATTTAACTATTTCTCAATCAAACGATAACGAAGCTACGAGTGACGTTTTGCAACCAATAAATGAAAAATAAGCAATAAAACGGTTTTCAGATGGCCTCCGAAATAGAAGACTCAGTACAATAATTGCGGCTCGCGATTACCAACAGCTGAAGGGCGCTATTCGTGCAGCACAAGATGGGGAGCCAGACCAGTCGGCCCAGCAAGCGGTAATGCATTTAAGAGGTAAGCCATTGGCTAGAGAAAGATGACAAAATAATCGCGGCCGTGGGTTCTACAATCGAAGGAACTACAATCCAGGTAATAATTATTATAATCATTCTTCCTATCGCGGACGCGCCGATCCTTCAAACTACAGAGGAAGGAGTAATAATTACTACCATCGAGGACGAGGAAATAGTTTCCACGACTCAAATCCACACCCACGATTCCAATTACAGACAGGTTACGAACATAGACGTAGTTTTAGAGGTCAAAATCGTCAATTTCATAGTCGAGAAAGCCAACAACGAGTTGCACATGTTGCTGACCAACGAGCAAACCAGCAGCAGCAACAAAGTACGACACAAAACCGTGAGTTGGGTAACCCAAATACGTTTTTTCGAGCATAAAACATGTCAGGGACTACATTGCGTTAAATTTAAAGTAGGTAATAAATTATGTTCATTTTTGGTAGATATAGGGGCAATATTGTCAGTCAGAAAAGGAAATGCAGACTGCAGAGGACGATAATCAAACCAAACCTCGCAGTGATGAAGAGTCAATAAATTTTAGGCCCTCACCAAACTTCAAGCATATGAAAAAGTACTTGAAAGTTCACAAAGAAGAAGCCAATTCTTCCAGTGGGCAAGCCAATTCTACTGGTGTGGAAGCCAATTCTTCCTGTGGAGAAGCCAACTCTTCCCGTGGCGAGGCCAATTCCTCCCGGGGCGAGAGCAATTCCTCCCGGGGTGAGGGCAATTCTTCCCGTGGCGAAGCCAATTCTTCCCGCGGTGAAGCCAATTCTTCCCGCGGGGAAGTCAATTCTTCCCGTGGGGAAATCAATTCTTCCAGTGGGGAAGCACACACATCCTTATTCGGACACAAGAAACCACAGAAAGTCAATAAAATCACGATGGTGGCAACTGCAGCAGTGCAGCCGCCTCTGCCGCCTAATCCGCCACCGCCGGATACGCCGCTGATGATCGTCAACGTCAAACAAGAGGTTGTGGACGACGAATATAACTGTAGCACCACAGAAACACCATCTAGCGTAGAGCACTCAAATGAACTAAGGGCTGCTGCTGCGCCTATTAAAACCGATCACTCAGAGGAAAAGCAGGGTTTAACAATGTGCCGTAACTTTGCACGAGGCACTTGTAAAAAGGGCGCTGCATGTATATTTGCGCATGAGTTAATTTTATCCCAGCTGCCAGGGGTTTATACATTTTGTAGAAACTTCCAAAACTCAGTGTGTTCTTTTCCGAAGTGTAAATTCGTACACGCCACTGTATTTGAAAAGGAACATTTTTTCAGAACAGGCTATTTGCCACCTCATGCTTTAGCTCATCTTCAAGAACCTAGTGTAGTACAACCGCCGCCACCACCACCACAACCTGAAGAAGCACCAGCAGTACTGCCTGCTGTATATTCTAATGCTGTACCAGCCCCCTCCATACCATGTGTCCCGGCCGTGGTTAAATACAACGCTGTACCCGGCCCAGAACTCATACATACCGCGGTAGCCGATCCAAACATCTTCAATACTTTACAGCCAGCGCGTCTCCAAAACGCGAGTGGCGCGAGATTGATGAAGCTAGCTGCACCACGCGCGCCCTCGACTCCGGCGAACCGCTGGGAAAGAAATGCAAAAATTGTGATAATAATGAGCTCAGAGAACAGCTATGAAGGCTAAAGTTGAGAAAGACGCTCGCTCTAACAAGGTGCTCATCCAGAGGATAGGGGCAGCCTACAAAAAGAGTTCCGTGATTCGGAGTTGATCAGAGTTATTTTTGAGACAAAGGATATTATGCCGACAGTTGCTGAAGGTCTGCGTTTGCACCCACCCAGCACAGAACCAGAGGTTAAACTTGACATGCTGTTGGGCGGTTCTTCTCACAACAACCTCACATCGGCTCTGGCCATGTTACTGCGGACCGCGAAGTCAGTGTTGAAGCCTGCAGATTTGTGAGATAAACCTCCCGATTAGGCTAGTCTATCTTATTTCTAACATTAAGCAATGAAGCTAAAATAATCTTGAATAAATACACTGACATTCAAAGGAACTGCATCAAAGTAAAGAGTAGTTTAAAAAAGTAATGCATTAGTAAAGACTGGTGCAAGATTAAAAATCAAATTTGAAACTTGAATGATCACTACAAACAACTTACTGACAGTAAAGAATTATTCAACAATCTTATTCAAAGTCGTTCGTCTAACATTAAGCGTATCTTTTCATTTCAAGGCCTATCAATCACTTTTGTATTGTAATTCCATTTTCAATTAGTTTTTTTTTTTTTTTAGTTGTAAGCCAGTATAAATTAAATTTTTGAAAATTTTACTTTTCTACAAATATCTGTTTCATAATTACCTCGCACTTCAATGCAGTTTCTTCGACCGCCAGTATATAATAATAATGTGTAAGTACCAGTACATAAAAGGGCCAGTTGACTCATGTCGAATAAATGTGAAACGCTATCCACCACGGTCATGTCATCAAAATCAACCAACTAAACGTTGTTCACTCATGTTACTTGTGGTCTTTTCTGGTTGAAATGGACAGTAAAGCTTGTTGGTTATCATTCGTGTACGAAGCCCTAAAAAGGGTCAACTAGCCTTTTGCGCCAACTACTTATTGTTTTAAGAGTGAATGAAACAATAACCATGCAGACCCGACTGATGAATTATATAAATTGCGTCCCCTTATTGATCGTTTGAACTATCTTTGTCAAAACAATGCAAATACAACTAATTGTCAGTCAATTGATGAATGTATGGTTCCATTTAAGGGTCGCTATAGCCTGAAACAATATATGCCAATGAAACCCATGAAACGGGGATAATTATAAAGTATGGTGCAGAGCTGACAGCAATACAGGGTGTCTATATATATAATTTTTTTTTATCAAGTTTTGAACTAATGCAACAATTATAAGAACAAGGTGTCTACAGTACGGCAACGATTCGAAGTGATGGCGTCGATTTACCTCTATTGGTAAAGAAACCTAGTGGATAGCTGAAGCTTCTAATAGGGCAAGTACAAAGATAAAAAAAAATGAAGAAAGGAAGTCAAGAAGAACGTAGGATTTGCTGTTTGGAAAGATACCAAACAAGTGAATGTTGTAAGCACAGCATTCCATCCTAAAGAAAAGAGAAATTGTAATAGAACTCAAAAAAGTCTATCAAATGCCCATTAGTAATACCCGAATATACGAAACGTATGGGTGGTGTCGATCGTTTTGACCAAAAAAGAACATCATATTATGCCGTGGGTAGAAGAAGTCGCAAATGGTGAACCAGAATATTTTATTTTTTGATAGATGTTGCAATAACCAATGCCGATATCGACGGTTAACCGGCAAGACCTCCTGAACTGACATATTTTGATAAAACACTTTTTCTTAGTAAAAAATCCAAAAAAATCTATCCCACTGTAGGGGCGCTGACGCATTAGTTTCGTATTCCTCGTACGCGCAGCGCTCGCCGGGAACAGTTCGCCCGAAACCGCCTTCCACTATTATACACGCGCTCGCAACCTAACCTTGTAACAGTTTCATATAGTAAATACTTTATTCCGAATTCCAATCTATTATTTCTCTCCGTACACACTTCCCCAAGAACACTCCAAAATTGGTGACCCCGACGTGATCTTAAAGTGTGTACGTTGATTGAGAACGGGCAACTCATTTTGAACATTCGCGTGCAAATAGTGCAAAACTTTCAGTGCTTAGTAAAAAAACGTTCCTGCGTGAAAATAAAGCCTGAAAATGGAAGGTAAAGCAACTGTCGATGAATACGTTCTCTCACCCGTGTCCGTGACTGACAAAATCGAAGATTTTTGGCCAAGGGCACCAGAATTATGGTTCGCGAAGGCAGAGGCAATCATAAATGCGCAGAAGATGTCCGACGACTCAAGATACCGGATTCTCATATCGAAGCTCAACTTCGAGGTCACCGAGGACCATAAAAAAACTGATTGGCGAAATGGAGCTGGGAGACCAGCAGCCATCACACCTCCTTCGCAAGATGCGAGACCTGGCCAGAGGAAGGGTGACCGACGAGACACTCAGGGTGATGTGGAAGAACCAAATACCATCATCGATACGCAGCGTATTGGCAGTGACAGACGAGGAAAACATGGAAAAATTGGCGTCGATCGCAGACAAAGTCGCAGAAAATATCACTCCGTTACACAGTGTCGCTAGTGTAAAGGACATACCAAGACCATCAAACAAAGGTGAAGATGTGATAGCTGAGATAAGACAGCTTAGTGACAGACTGCGCAAGCTCGAGAGCACGTCCAGAGGTCGCTCGCGATATGATAGATCTAGAAGAAGCAGATCGAGGTCAAGATCGGACTCCAGGTCTACAAAGGCGATGGCAAAAGACGACCCCAACTGGTTATGCAGGTACCACTTCCGATTCCGGAACAAGGCAACCAGGTGTGAACAACCGTGCAACTGGAAGAAGAAAGACTCGAAGCCAGCGGAAAACTAGTGTCGGTGCAGTCAGCGACGGGGGACTGCGACCGCGTGCACGCCAATCACCGTCTAAGTGTCCGGGATGCGAATTCAGGTTTGAACTTTTTAGTAGATAGTGGTGCAAATGTGTCAGTTCTACCTCGCAGAGTGGTTTTCAAGAAAAATAACACACAGAGTGAAAGTTATAAGTTATATGCTGCGAACGGTACCGAGATAACTACGTACGGTACACATATTTTAGAACTAGACCTAAATCTTAGACGCGCGTTCCGTTGGTTATTTACGATAGCGGACGTACAGCAACCAATATTAGGTGCTGACTTCTTAGCTAATCACAAGTTGTTAATTGACTTGAACGGACGAAGGCTAGTCGACCAGGTTACTAAGTTAAGCACGAGAGGGAATCTCTCTAATTCGACTGAGCCCACTGTTAAAACTATTGTTGAAAATTGCCACTATCATGATTTATTGTGTAAGTTCCCAGACGTTACTAAACCAGCCTCATACAGAGAGACACCTAGACATGGCGTTTGTCATCATATTGAGACAACAGGTACTCCTGTGCACGCACGAGCGAGACAGCTACCACCGGACAGGTACGTAAAAGCTAAAAATGAATTTAGGGTTATGCAAGAGCTTGGGATTTGTAGGCCGAGTCATAGTGCTTGGGCAAGTCCCCTGCACGTAGTACCCAAGAAAGACGGTAATATTAGGCCATGTGGAGATTACAGACGTTTAAACGCGATTACGAAACCGGATCGCTACCCTGTGCCGCGTCATGATTTTACGTACATTTTAGCTAATAAGAAAATATTCACTAAATTGGATATTAACCGAGCATATAATTGTATACCTGTCGCGGAAAGTGATATAGAAAAAACTGCTGTCATAACACCTTTCGGTTTATTTGAATTTATGCGTATGCCTTTCGGATTACGTAATGCAGCACAAACGTTTCAGCGTTTCATGCATCACACAGTGTTAGAAGGCTTAGATTTCTTATTTAATTACGTCGATGACGTCATCATAGCCTCAGAAAATGAAGCAGAGCATAAACTGCACTTAGAAAAAGTTTTTGAAAGATTTAATGAATACGGCATAACTATTAATTTTGCCAAATGTAGTTTCGGTAAGCAAAAATTAGAATTCTTAGGATATGAAGTATCCACAGAGGGAATTAGACCCCTAGAAGATAAGGTTAAAGCTATTTGAGATTTTCCCAAACCGGAAACAATTGAGGAACTTAGAAGATTTTTAGGAATGTTAAACTTTTATAGAGCAAGTATACCTAAGTCAGCTGATCATCAAACAGAGTTAAATAAATACTTAGGAAATTCGAAACGTAAAGATAAAACTAAAATTAATTGGACAGCATTAGCCGAACATAATTTTGAGCAATATAAAGAAGACCTAAAGAATGCAGTATTGTTATCGTATCCAACGACAAATACTCCGTTAGCATTAATGACCGATGCGTCAGACTCTTGTGTGGGTGCAGTACTTCAACAGAACGTAAACAACAAGTGGAAACCTTTAGGATATTTCTCTAAAAAGCTAACAGAAGCTCAAATGAAATATAGTACATATGACAGAGAACTGTTAGGAATATATTTGGCTATAATTCATTTTCGTAACATGATTGAAGGTCAACAGTTAATTATTTTTACAGATCATAAGCCCTTATCTTTCGCATTTAGTAAAACAGGCACAAATAGAGAAACTTCTCGAAGAGCTAGACAAATTATGTTCATTAGTGAATTCAGTACAGACATTAGGCATATCAGTGGGAACGATAACTTAGTACCAGATACTTTGTCTAGAGTAGCAACAATATCGTGTCCCACGACCATTGATTTCGCAGAACTTGCAGCCGCGGAGGAAATGGACGCCGAGCTAGCAAGATTACAAAGCGAATCAAATAACAGTAACAACATAGTGTTGAAACGTGTAACCTTATTCAATTCAGAGAAATACGTTGTTTGTGAAGTTTCAACCGACTCAGCACGACCATACTTGACTGGAAAGTTTCGACGTTTAGCTTTCGATTCAATACATAATATGAGCCACCCAAGTATTAAAGCAAGTAGAAAATTAGTTAGTGATAGATATTTCTGGCCAAACATGAATAAAGACGTTGGTAATTGGGCTAAGACTTGCATCAAATGTCAAAAAGCAAAAATTCAAAAGCATACTAACGCAGAATTAGGTACTTTTGAAAGTAGCAAGCGTTTTGAACACATTCACATAGATATAGTAGGACCTTTACCAACTTCGCCAGAGGGATTTAGATATTGCTTAACAATAATAGATAGGTTTACACGATGGCCAGAGGCCTTTCCATTAAAAGAAATAACAGCAGAAACAGTAGCCAAAACATTATATGAAGGTTGGATTAGTCGTTATGGGTGCCCAGTTAAACTCACAAGTGATCAGGGAAGACAATTCGAAAGCAATTTATTTAAAGAATTAATGATAATTATGGGAATACAGAAAACTCAATGCAATGGAGCAATAGAACGATGGCATAGATCTTTAAAAGCAGCGTTAAAAGCACGTTTAGAAACTAAAAGCTGGGTAGATGAATTGGCAACGGTAATGTTAGGATTACGTACTACAATCAGGTCTGATACAGGCGTAACCGCAGCACAAATGCTGTACGGTAGTAATATTAGGCTACCAGGTGACTTTTATGACCGTAGCAATGTAAAGTCATACGATGACAACAGTTTTGTAAAAAAACTAAAGGACGTAATAGAAGGATTAAAGCCGTCCTCTAGAGAAAACAAGTCACCTCGCAAGATATTTGTACACAAGGATTTATATACCAACGATTATGTATTCGTTAGAAATGACGCAGTACGGAAAACATTACAATCTCCTTACGATGGACCATATCGCGTCATAAGCAGAAATGAAAAAGTATACCGTGTACAATTGCCAGACCGACAAGCTAACATATCTATAGACCGTTTAAAACCAGCATATATATTGATAGATAATGAATTGCCATCAGAAGATTTAGAAAAAAACATTACAGAAAAAAATAACACTGAAAATGACCAAATAGCTAAAAAAAAGAGCCAGAAAAAAGTAACATTTCAAACAAGCAAACCCAGTGACGATACATATACAACACGAACTGGACGAATAAGCAAAAGACCTTCTAAATATCGAAATTAGCATTATCATTAAGTAGGTTAACTAATGAAAATAACCCGCTCCGTAACCATCGTCCATTCAAGTCAAATAAAATTAAGCCATGTAAATTACTAATGAAGTGTAATAGTGTAAGTGTTTGTAAAACATAAGTGATTTTATTAATATGAATATTTTTTTAATTGGCGTCACCATGACGAATACTGCAGACTCCGAAGGGGTGCAAATTTATTTTTATGGCAGAGTATGTCGTCATGGTGACTACCCTTAACGTCATATTTTATGTTAATTGTATGTCAAGACGGCACCTTTAAAAGCAGGTGGCCGCACTAGTATATAAGGTTAACATATAGAGTAAAGTTTAAAAAAGATTTAGTTTTGTATAAAAACCATTTTTATTGACGTTTTAACAATAGTTATATACATTTAAAATTAAACATTGCTTGTACCCTTTTGCATTAGTAGCGTGATACAATAATAAACTTAGAATCGTAAGACATAGCATAATTAGAGACATCGATACCAGTCGGCGTTATCGCGCCAGACATCCGGCCACAACATTGTTTGTTCAAACTAAATGATGTATAAGCAAATATTGTAACTTGCAAGTATTACAGTTAGCCAGAGATGTATTTGGTAATATTATTTTTAGAATACTACAATATTTTGTAAAAAAAACCTAGTTTTTTTTTAAAAAAAGGGAGGAATAGTGTAGGGGCGCTGACGCATTCGTTTTGTATTCCTCGTACGCGCAGCGCTCGCCGGGAACAGTTCGCCCGAAACCGCCTTCCACTATACACGCGCTCGCAACTTAACCTTGTAACAGTTTCATATAGTAAATACTTTATTCCGAATTCCAATCTATTATTTCTCTCCGTACACACTTCCCCAAGAACACTCCAAAACCACTATTAAAATCTCCTATATAGAATTCGCAATATTTCCAGTATTTTTTCTGTCATGCCTATACCTCCGAAATACACGCGTGCAAAATTTGGCGGCAATTGCTGCTAACTTCAGTGTGTGCTTCGCAACTTGAAGGAACTCGTCGCGAGTTACGTGTGCGCTCCACTTGAAAAGTAAGTTTTATTGTTTTTTTCTTATTTAGCACCAAAATGTTATGGATATTGTGTATATGTGATATTATTTTAGTATAATTGTAATGTTTTTTATGTAACATTGACAGTTTATTGTGAAGAAATCTGCTGAAAACAAATAATATGTAGATAGAAGTTATTAGTTGTTAAAAAAAAAATGCGATCGCTCGTTACTCTAACACAGTTTAATAGCACTTAGGAGCTATTGTACCCTAATATTTACGACTAAATAGAAGTAGTTTATAATTGTTTTATTCATTTCAGAATGACTTCACACCGATCAAGAAACTTGGTCAAACTTTGTTTGGAATCAGAAAAACAAGATGCATACCAACAAGATTATCCAGTACAAGACTTTACCATACCTTCGTACACTGCTCCCCTGATTCCCGTACAGATAGAGTTTATAGAACAATTCAATATCACTTCTGATTCACTGGAGATCCCTAACATAGACAATCGAATTATCGACAATGTTCCTTTAGCCAATTCTTCACAAATACACACAGACTTTGAAGAAATTTTAGAATTCACGCTAAAAAGTAATTCAGGAAGTTTAAAACCTCCTGAGATGTCATCAACAATCGATGCCTCACTAATTCAGTCAGAAAGTTCGTCTTCTGACAGTTCTATGAGTGATGTAGAGAATACAGTACAAGAGCTGCAAAGTAACTCAGAAGTATTCTATGGCGATATGTCTGATGGCAGAAGAAGGAGAAAGAAAGCTGATCCTGAACAATGGAAAAAGAACCTCAACAAGAGGCTTCGGATGGAAGGTAAGAGTTATTTAGGCTATGATGCGCCAAAAGGTAAAAAGGTTCAGCATAATAAGAACAGACCTGAAAGATTAATGGGACCTCCATGCACATCTGACTTCTGCAAAAAATCTGCAGTACGCCGTTGTGATGAATTTACAGAAGACAGCCGCAAAAACATATTTGAAGCTTTTTGGAAATCTATGGATTCGTCACAACGTAAAATTTACGTGGGTAACAATGTTACTGTTGTTGGTAAAAAACAAGCAACCACTTCAGGCCCGTCACGTCGTGGAGGCACGTTAAAATATTACATGCCTCTTAATAAAGACAATAATATGATGGAAAAAATTCCGGTGTAGAAAAATGTTTATAAACACCCTTAGTCTTAGTACTTTTACAGTCCAATCATGGGCGAAGAAGAGTCGATCTGGAATAATTCCTTCTCGAGAAAATGAATGTAGATCCAGGAATGTTACGCCACGTGAAGGTCGGACAGCACAAGATGTAATAATAAACGAATTCTTTGATTCCATCCCCAAACTACCATCACATTATAATAGAAAATATACAAGTAAACTTTTTATAGAGCCAATTTTTCGCAATAAGTCTCATTTATACCAGGTTTATAAACAGTTCTGCAATGATAAAAATTCGAGACCATTTTCAATAAAAAAGTTTGATATTGTTTTTTCAAATAAAAATATTGCAATACACCAATTAAAAAAAGACATGTGCGACACTTGTTTGACCTATCAAAATGGAAATGTAACTGAAGATGATTATCAGCAACATATTTCCAGGAAAAATACTGCTAGACAGAAAAAAGAAAAAGACAAGAAGGACGCTTTAGATCGTAAATGTATAGTTTTAAATGTTGACCTGCAAGCTGTAAAAGTATGTCCGTTTTTGACTGCTAGTGCAGTATATTATAAAACCAAATTGGCTTTACATAATTACTCTAGTCTATAATGTGCCAACTCATAATGCTACGTGTTATTGGTTCGCGGAAACTGAAGCCGATTTATCATCTTCTACGTTTGCGACCATGCTTATAGATTATTTAGAGAAACATTGTTTTTCTGATAATATTCCTATTATAATATACTCAGATGGTTGTGCGGCACAAAATCGAAACAATGTTATAGCTAATGCTTTACTTAATTTTTCTATACGTCATAACGTGACTGTGTACCAAAAGTTTTTAGAAGTAGGACACACCCAGATGGAAGGGGATTCGGTCCACAGTTGTATTGAAAGGTTGTATTTAAAAATAGGACAATAAATTTACCAAGTGATTATGTAACAGCTACAAAAGAAGCAAGAACCAAACCCTTTCCGTATGAGACATGTATGCTGTACCATATTTTTTTCCTTAACTATGCAGATCCTAAAATGTGGCGATACACTTCGATAAGACCAGGTAGAAAACCCGGCGACTCTAAAGTAGAAAGAAAGAAAGAAAAAGCGTTTATTTACCACAAAATAAACGACAGCAATTGTTCTAAACTAAACCGTAAACTATAGTGTTAGTAGGTATATCTTAATTTATGTTAGTCAAGATAAGTAAGTCAAGGTAAGTAGCGGACATTAAAGCTATTTCTTACCTACCAGATGGATTGATTAGAGTAAAACTTGATTATAACTCAGAATGGATAGAACTTCCTCAAAGACCAAAAAGACTTCATGTCATAGAACAATATAGACCATTACACACCAAGCAGTTACCGATTCATCTTCAAGAATTGAAATCTTTACAGCCGCTGGATTGTCAGTCATTCTATGATTCTTTGCCTCATGTTTAATTTATTTAAACTCTTAATGCCAAAATGTTTAAATTGATTTAAAGTAGTACAAAACTAAGATCTCAATTAATGACCAATTATTATTATATTAGTGATACCACAGATAATATAATACAACAGGCGATACTAAATAATGTAAGTCTGAGTGAAACATTGTGCTTTATCTATTTTTTTTATATTAAAAGTTATTTTCTTGTAATGCCAATAACTTTTATTTTTTGACTTCTTGTAAAATCCATATTAATTTTGCGACCAATTGCTCCTAAATGAAATGATAAGACCTATCTACAAATTCAAAGGGCTTGCTCAGTTTGTTAGGGCAATTTGGCTTAACATGAACATTAAGTATAACATTTAATGACTAGGGTTTTTAATAGTTTATACCTAAAAGAAATGAATTATAGTAATAAGGTTGCAGGAAAGTGTAAAAATAGTTCATATTTAGCATGTCTATTGCTAAAACTTGTCGCTGAAAAAGTTACAATTATGAGTGTTTATTTTCCAAAATAAATCATTTGCCTTTTTAATCATGATATTATCTTATTTTGAATCCGGTAGTAACATATCCTAAGGTCATTTAAATGGAAAAAATAAAACTAATATTTTTAATCCGAATGGTAAATTAATAAAATATCATCTAAAAAATAGGCTGGCGGTCTAATATTATTTTCATGCCTTGCCCAGCTTAAGTACCATATTGTGGTCATAACGTGAGCACAGCAACCTACCGTTCTTCGCCCTACAAGGCAATTGCAACAATATGGAGTAATTGCTTCTCTGCCTTGCAGATTATGTTAATTATAATATACCTGTACGAAATATAATTTTCGGCTTATGTGCCTGCTTTGAATTTTTCCTCGTAATAGAGTGCAATTGCCAGATAAGGGTAAACCTTCAAGGTTTCACGTTTAACAAAATAGAGCCAGGGTCATCGTCATGAGCAGATTCAGTGTCCAAGGGTAAAGCCGGGTCGTCAATTGAAGCGGTATCAGAGTCCATTATAACTATAACAAAAACCAAAAACTTCGCAAAAATAACTGACACGACATTCACAATACACTTCATAAATAATATTTTCATTTCGTTGTCTAGATTTGTCATTATTGACAGTTAGTAGTGTTGCCAGGTAATAAAAAATATCGATTTGACAACGATCAAACTAATACTATAATCGGATGTAAAATGATTTGATGGCCTAAAACGACGAGTGTTTTGTTTGTTTTTAATGTAATTATAGGAACATAAGTATAAAACCTTTTGAAAAAAAAAACTTGATTAAAATACATACTTTTTACTCAGTTTTAGCAATCGATTATTATCTTTAATAATCGATTGAAATCACAATTATTATTAATGTGGCCACACAGAATCGGTCGCCAACCATAAAATGGCGACGCTTTTTAAACTCAATCGGCTTAAATACTTATTAAACGACTTGTTTTTATATTTAACTTCCTGCAACGAGAATCAAAAAAATATTCATTTTAGTTTTAATTATATTGTTTCGTAAAAATACTTTTCGCATAGCAACTTGTCCACGTTAAGCCAATAATGAGCAAAACCCAAAAAAAAAGTGTAAATTACTCATAACTCACCTAGCCAATTATTGGAATGAAGTAAAGAAATGAATTCATCTGCATATTGTAAATAATTATATTTGAAACCAACTATATTTTTGGTTTGTTCATATTCACCTTTGTCTCAAAGTAACAAGATTTTTAGCGCCTCCTGGAAAATTTTGACTAATTGATTTAGCAATTTTTGACGGTTAACCGTCGATATATTCGATAAAACGAACACCCGAGTGCACAATGTTATGAGCCAAAAAGAATTTAGAATTATCTTTCAAGGGAGTTGGTGTATAATAAAAAAAAGATAAAAATATCATTCCAATCAACGCCAAAACATGTAACTAAAAAAAGAAACGAGTGGAAGTGAGTGATGAAAGACAAAAAAAGAATTTACGGACTACCAGAAGAAATTAGATTTGAAAGATAATAATATAACGAATCTTTATTCAAAGTTCATATTGGTTAAATAAAACAATAAATCTTAGATAGTAATGTACGTAGAACGATGTTAGATGCCTGTACTAGGGAGTCCTGTATCACAGGCAATATGTATGTATACATCCCTGTTTTAAATTATTTCACCAATTGCCAGAAAATCAATGAAGGTGACCAGAACCCAGACTGGTGCTGGCAAGGATATTGCCATCATGTTTTTTTCTTATCCTAAACATGTTTAATTTTTTTCTTTAACATTCATTATTAAACTACCCACAATTATACCATAAAACGAGATTTTATTTTCTTATGATTTTATTTTAAAATGCTTCTTCCATTAAAAGGGGTTAAGTGATTATTCTTTGATAGTGTTAGTAATATAATTTTGTTAGTAAAGTAAGTGATTTATGGAAATACAGTTCAACAACATCTATAAAGGGTTAGATTATATCAGAGTAAGTCTTAGGAAATTAGGTCCAGAGAAAAGATTACAAGAAGTAGGTAGAAGTAAAATTGGAAGAGCTAAAGAAATATATAATTCTTATAAAAAATGTATTACACTTAACAACTGAATATTTGGGGCTATTGATTGATAATTTGTGTAAATCTATAGAAGAAACTTATATAAAAATATTAAGTTACAGTGAGTCTGACGAATTCACTTATTCCTGTGATGGATGGTAACGAGGAGACCACAGAAAAAATGATACAAGGTATTGAAATGTATGATTCTTGTTTAACTGAAGCAGCAGATAAGAAACTACTAATTACTTTCGTGCTTAAAACTCGATTAACAAAATTAGCAAAATTAAAGTTAAAGTCAGATTATTCTAGTGCGAGTCTTTTAATCGCAGATATAAAATCATTTCTTTTAACAAAACAGTCAGCAAATTCCTTACTCATGCAAATTAATACATTTTCCCAGAATGATTTGAGTATAGCAGAGTTCGGTAGTAAGCTAGAAGAACTTTTTAATAATTTAACTATTTCTCAATCAAACGATAACGAAGCTACGAGTGACGTTTTGCAACCAATAAATGAAAAATAAGCAATAAAACGGTTTTCAGATGGCCTCCGAAATAGAAGACTCAGTACAATAATTGCGGCTCGCGATTACCAACAGCTGAAGGGCGCTATTCGTGCAGCACAAGATGGGGAGCCAGACCAGTCGGTCCAGCAAGCGGTAATGCATTTAAGAGGTAAGCCATTGGCTAGAGAAAGATGACAAAATAATCGCGGCCGTGGGTTCTACAATCGAAGGAACTACAATCCAGGTAATAATTATTATAATCATTCTTCCTATCGCGGACGCGCCGATCCTTCAAACTACAGAGGAAGGAGTAATAATTACTACCATCGAGGACGAGGAAATAGTTTCCACGACTCAAATCCACACCCACGATTCCAATTACAGACAGGTTACGAACATAGACGTAGTTTTAGAGGTCAAAATCGTCAATTTCATAGTCGAGAAAGCCAACAACGAGTTGCACATGTTGCTGACCAACGAGCAAACCAGCAGCAGCAACAAAGTACGACACAAAACCGTGAGTTGGGTAACCCAAATACGTTTTTTCGAGCATAAAACATGTCGGGGACTACATTGCGTTAAATTTAAAGTAGGTAATAAATTATGTTCATTTTTGGTAGATATAGGGGCAATATTGTCAGTCAGAAAAGGAAATGCAGACTGCAGAGGACGATAATCAAACCAAATCTCGCAGTGATGAAGAGTCAATAAATTTTAGGCCCTCACCAAACTTCAAGCATATGAAAAAGTACTTGAAAGTTCACAAAGAAGAAGCCAATTCTTCCAGTGGGCAAGCCAATTCTACTGGTGTGGAAGCCAATTCTTCCTGTGGAGAAGCCAACTCTTCCCGTGGCGAGGCCAATTCCTCCCGGGGCGAGAGCTATTCCTCCCGGGGTGAGGGCAATTCTTCCCGTGGCGAAGCCAATTCTTCCCGCGGCGAAGCCAATTCTTCCCGCGGGGAAGTCAATTCTTCCCGTGGGGAAATCAATTCTTCCAGTGGGGAAGCACACACATCCTTGTTGGGACACAAGAAACCACAGAAAGTCAATAAAACCACGATGGTGGCAACTGCAGCAGTGCAGCCCCCTCTGCCGCCTAATCCGCCACCGCCGGATACGCCGCTGATGATCGTCAACGTCAAACAAGAGGTTGTGGACGACGAATATAACTGTAGCACCACAGAAACACCATCTAGCGTAGAGCACTCAAATGAACTAAGGGCTGCTGCTGCGCCTATTCAAACCGATCACTCAGAGGAAAAGCAGGGTTTAACAATGTGCCGTAACTTTGCACGAGGCACTTGTAAAAAGGGCGCTGCATGTATATTTGCGCATGAGTTAATTTTATCCCAGCTGCCAGGGGTTTATACATTTTGTAGAAACTTCCAAAACTCAGTGTGTTCTTTTCCGAAGTGTAAATTCGTACACGCCACTGTATTTGAAAAGGAACATTTTTTCAGAACAGGCTATTTGCCACCTCATGCTTTAGCTCATCTTCAAGAACCTAGTGTAGTACAACCACCGCCACCACCACCACAACCTGAAGAAGCACCAGCAGTACTGCCTGCTGTATATTCTAATGCTGTACCAGCCCCCTCCATACCATGTGTCCCGGCCGTGGTTAAATACAACGCTGTACCCGGCCCAGAACTCATACATACCGCGGTAGCCGATCCAAACATCTTCAATACTTTACAGCCAGTCACAAGCGCGTCTCCAAAACGCGAGTGGCGCGAGATTGATGAAGCTAGCTGCACCACGCGCGCCCTCGACTCCGGCGAACCGCTGGGAAAGAAATGCAAAAATTGTGATAATAATGAGCTCAGAGAACAGCTATGAAGGCTAAAGTTGAGAAAGACGCTCGCTCTAACAAGGTGCTCATCCAGAAGATAGAGGCAGCCTACAAAAAGAGTTCCGTGATTTCGGAGTTGATCAGAGTTATTTTTGAGACAAAGGATATTATGCCGACAGTTGCTGAAGGTCTGCGTTTGCACCCACCCAGCACAGAACCAGAGGTTAAACTTGACATGCTGTTGGGCGGTTCTTCTCACAACAACCTCACATCGGCTCTGGCCATGTTACTGCGGACCGCGAAGTCAGTGTTGAAGCCTGCAGATTTGTGAGATAAACCTCCCGATTAGGCTAGTCTATCTTATTTCTAACATTAAGCAATGAAGCTAAAATAATCTTGAATAAATACACTGACATTCAAAGGAACTGCATCAAAGTAAAGAGTAGTTTTAAAAAAGTAATGCATTAGTAAAGACTGGTGCAAGATTAAAAATCAAATTTGAAACTTGAATGATCACTACAAACAACTTACTGACAGTAAAGAATTATTCAACAATCTTATTCAAAGTCGTTCGTCTAACATTATGCGTATCTTTTCATTTCAAGGCCTATCAATCACTTTTGTATTGTAATTCCATTTTCAATTAGTTTTTTTTTTTTTTTTAGTTGTAAGCCAGTATAAATTAAATTTTTGAAAATTTTACTTTTCTACAAATATCTGTTTAATAATTACCTCGCACTTCAATGCAGTTTCTTCGACCGCCAGTATATAATAATAATGTGTAAGTACCAGTACATAAAAGGGCCAGTTGACTCATGTCGAATAAATGTGAAACGCTATCCACCACGGTCATGTCATCAAAATCAACCAACTAAACGTTGTTCACTCATGTTACTTGTAGTCTTTTCTGGTTGAAATGGACAGTAAAGCTTGTTGGTTATCATTCGTGTACGAAGCCCTAAAAAGGGTCAACTAGCCTTTTGCGCCAACTACTTATTGTTTTAAGAGTGAATGAAACAATAACCATGCAGACCCGACTGATGAATTATATAAATTGCGTCCCCTTATTGATCGTTTGAACTATCTTTGTCAAAACAATGCAAATACAACTAATTCTCAGTCAATTGATGAATGTATGGTTCCATTTAAGGGTCGCTATAGCCTGAAACAATATATGCCAATGAAACCCGTGAAACGGGGATAATTATAAAGTATGGTGCAGAGCTGACAGCAATACAGGGTGTCTATATATATAATTTTTTTTTATCAAGTTTTGAACTAATGCAACAATTATAAGAACAAGGTGTCTACAGTACGGCAACGATTCGAAGTGATGGCGTCGATTTACCTCTATTGGTAAAGAAACCTAGTGGATAGCTGAAGCTTCTAATAGGGCAAGTACAAAGATAAAAAAAAAATGAAGAAAGGAAGTCAAGAAGAACGTAGGATTTGCTGTTTGGAAAGATACCAAACAAGTGAATGTTGTAAGCACAGCATTCCATCCTAAAGAAAAGAGAAATTGTAATAGAACTCAAAAAAGTCTATCAAATGCCCATTAGTAATACCCGAATATACGAAACGTATGGGTGGTGTCGATCGTTTTGACCAAAAAAGAACATCATATTATGCCGTGGGTAGAAGAAGTCGCAAATGGTGAACCAGAATATTTTATTTTTTGATAGATGTTGCAATAACCAATGCCGATATCGACGGTTAACCGGCAAGACCTCCTGAACTGACATATTTTGATAAAACACTTTTTCTTAGTAAAAAATCCAAAATAATCTATCCCACTATTAAAATCTCCTATACAGGGTGAAATTGAATAGATGCGACATATTTAAATATACAATAATAGGTACGTGTTGTCAAGAAAATTTAGAACATACCAAATGTAAAATTAATAAACTTTTATCAGTGTTACAAAAAAACGTTAAAACAATTAAAGTATCAAAGAATTTCGCATACTACCGTTTTCCTGTAGTCACGATTTATGTACCTACATTCTCGCTATGAATGAATGAATCGCGCCGCCCGCGCCCCCGTACGCCCGGCCGCCCGCGCATCTCTTTCCCGCGCGCAATATTAATAAAAATTTTGTGAAACCAAATTTTCCTTCATACTTTTGTCGGCTTAGGACGATCAAAAATACAATAAAAGTAAATAGTAAAACAATTTTAACGTATGAGGTATAACCTGAAAAATATTTTTTACAACAACAAATCAGTTACTGTATTTTTGGCGTATTTAAAAAGTTGGAATCACAGTATTTACAATAATTATTAAGTATTTACAATAAATCAAATCTATCACTTTCGTGTATTTTAATAATTGTTCAAAATGCCCACCTCCGTTTTGTAAACACAATTGAGCACGGCGCCGCAAATTGTCCTTAAGTTTTATTAACACTAAAGTTTGTGATTTAATAGTTTCGAAGGGTCGGGTCTAGTATCGTTTGGCAGGAGTTGGGATGTAAAATCGATTGAATCTGGAAGAGCTGGAGTCCCTGATTATAACGCTACCACTCTTATTAAAAGGTAACGCATATTTATCGAGAAATTAACAAAATAAGTTACTAACCTCAAATTGAATAAGTGGAAAACGGAACGTTAGAATGGGTGTTTGACAACCAAATCTGTCACAATATAGTGTCTATGGTGTAAATATCGTGCAAAATCGGTAAAACGGAACGTAAAAAAAGACATTTCAATCATGTGTCTATGTCAACATTCCGTTTCTTCCCAAGTTGCGTGAATGTTCTCTGTTTGTTTTGAAGTATTATTGTGACTTTTTTCAAACTTGGTAGAAAGAAATAAAAGTGATCCTTTTGAGGAATTAATCAAAGTGATAAATTTTGGATAAAATAAATAACTTTAATTAATGTGATGTGTTTATACCAAATTGTATGTATGTGCAAAAGACAGTTTACTAGTGTTACAAGGAGAATTTAGGATGCAAGAGCGACCGAAGCGAGGTCGGGACATGGGGCACCCCGACTCGGACAGGTTAGGTTAGAAGGAGTGGCGGAGTCTAGTGAGCGAGCGAAGCGAGCGAGCAGACTCCGTCACTCCTTCGTGGTTATTTTTTTTTAAACCCTTGAGCCCCGCGAAGCGGGGCTCCGACACGCTTTTTAAGCCACTTTAAGTGTTTTGAGGTTAGGTTACTAAAATTAGATTTTCTCGGAAACGGTGCGTTACCTTTTTACGGGAGTGGTGCCATGGGGGAAGGGTCACCCCCCTCTCCCCAACCCTCCCCCTCTCCCTCCCCAAATCCTGCCAAACGATACTAAACCTTTACCGTTTCGAATGCACTCCTGATTTTATTTTTTAGCTCGTCTAAAGTTTCGCACTCACATTCGTAAACGAGTCTTTTTATTTCTCCCCAAAAATAAAAGTCTAACGGTGTTAGGTCAGGTGACCGTGCCGGCCATGCTACGGGTCCGCCGCGACCTATCCACCTATCACCGTATTCACTTTGTAAATAAGCCCGCACTTCACTGAAATAATGAGCCGGAGCTCCGTCCTGTTGGAAGTACATACCGGTAAGATAAGACAGGGGCACATCTTGTAATAGTTCGGGCACTGCATTTGTTAGAAGTTCTAAATAACGGGGACCGGTCAACCTGTCATTAATGAAGATCGGCCCAATAACTTTATCATTAATTATCCCAGCCCATACGTTTACACTAAATCGCACTTGGAAAGCGTCCCTCCGTGTTACGTGTGGGTTGCGACCGCGAGCACTCCACCAATGTTCATTATGAACGTTAAACAGTCCAATTCTTGTGAAGGTGGCTTCGTCACTCCATAAAATGTTGTGATGGAGATTTTCCAACAACCATTCACAAAATTGTCTCCGCGGACGATAGTCGGCGAGCACGATATCTTGCACGCGCTGAAAATGGTAAGGATACATCCCAGACGTGTTCAGTAACTTCCATATGAAGTACTGGCTCACATTGAACCGCCTGGCTGCCTGTCGGGTGCTGGCTTGAGGATTTTCTTGGAAAAATCGCTGAACCATGCGGTACATGCGCCTAGGGTGTACCGGCGGTCTTCCACCACCTCGAGCGTGTGCCGGCAAGTGTACACTTCCGAAGTTCAACATGTTTTGAGTGATTCTTAGAATTCTTCCCAATGAAGGTGGAATGACATTGGGATATTTTAACCGAAATCTTCGCTGCGTTTCACGTAGATTTCTTACGGTGTTATACCACACAACAATATCGAGATACTGTACGTTTGTTAACGGTTCACGACTATTTCGTCTAGTCCTAGGCATTGTTATGAGTATGACACAAACACAAGACAATACAAATTATTCGCAATACGTAAGTAGGATTTGAGGAATGCGCGCGCGACTGTGACCTACAAACGTTTTAGGACGACTAATGAACGAAGGAAGGGTGGGCGGGCGGGGCGGTCGCCGGGAAGGGATGCCAGCGTTGGCGCTCATGCGAGGTTTGACAACGTCGCGCGATACTTACATTACAAAATAGGTAAAACTAGGTAAATGACCGCTATGAATGGCAACGTTTAATAACGCGAGTCTCCACAACGATCATTGAGCACTGCGATTAGTTGGACGAGATTTTTTGATACTTTAATTTTTCTTATTTATTTTGCATATTAATTATTTTTCTGGAATACCGATAATTCGTACTTAAATAAAGATATTAACATCGATGGATCATTTTAAAACGCCAACCACGTAACTTTTTTTAACGATTTAGATTGTAGAAAAAACAGTTTATAATTACTATGTTACTGTAAATGAAGCTCCCATTTCATTTTGTCGCATCTATTCAAAGTCATCCTGTATAGAATTCGCAATATTTCCAGTATTTTTTCTGTCATGCCTATACCGCCGAAATACACGCGTGCAAAATTTGGCGGCAATTGCTGCTAACTTCAGTGTGTGCTTCGCAACTTGAAGGGCGCTTTCAATTTATGCGTTTCTTAACGGCCTGCTGCGGTGCCGAAGCGGTGCGTTAGTCGTACAGCGCACGGACGATCGTATTTTTCCATACAAAACGCGCGGTGCGACAACAGTGCGGCACCGGTACCGCGTACGCTCGACAACAGGACGGCAACCGCGCAAACATCACGTGTTCATTTCAGTGTTGAATAGTGCGATGAATAGACGTCAGAGCTAATTCCATAAAATTTTCATTTAATAATTTATTATTATTATAAAGTTCAAATCAATCTCCAGGATCTCAGACACAGACATTGACAAACAGTCAGGTTCAGTCCGCATCGGATGAACTTAGAGCAATCTCATCCGCCTCTAATTTAAGTGGAGATTCTGATGCTTCCATATATAGCGATCTTTTTACAGATGATATTTCTACATAATAATTTAAAATAATATAATATTATGCAGAAATATCATCTGTAATGTAATAATAATAAGAAAATATCCATAACTTTTTTTTGTAGTAATTAATACAAATCCAAATACAGAATAGAGTCCATGGCTTGACTGATGTCACATCACTAGGATACAAACGCACGGCAGTCAAATACGCTTTCAATTTAGGCGTTTGGTGCCGGACCGCTACCGTACTGCAGCGGCCCGGCAGCGGGATATAACCAGCGGCACGGTAAACGTGCGGCAGCGGTCCGACACGAAACGTCTAAATTGAAAGCGCCCGAAGGAACTCGTCGCGAGTTACGTGTGCGCTCCACTTGAAAAGTAAGTTTTATTGTTTTTTTCTTATTTAGCACCAAAATGTTATGGATATTGTGTATATGTGATATTATTTTAGTATAATTGTAATGTTTTTTATGTAACATTGACAGTTTATTGTGAAGAAATCTGCTGAAAACAAATAATATGTAGATAGAAGTTATTAGTTGTTAAAAAAAAATGCGATCGCTCGTTACTCTAACACAGTTTAATAGCACTTAGGAGCTATTGTACCCTAATATTTACGACTAAATAGAAGTAGTTTATAATTGTTTTATTCATTTCAGAATGACTTCACACCGATCAAGAAACTTGGTCAAACTTTGTTTTGAATCAGAAAAACAAGATGCATACCAACAAGATTATCCAGTACAAGACTTTACCATACCTTCGTACACTGCTCCCCTGATTCCCGTACAGATAGAGTTTATAGAACAATTCAATATCACTTCTGATTCACTGGAGATCCCTAACATAGACAATCGAATTATCGACAATGTTCCTTTAGCCAATTCTTCACAAATACACACAGACTTTGAAGAAATTTTAGAATTCACGCTAAAAAGTAATTCAGGAAGTTTAAAACCTCCTGAGATGTCATCAACAATCGATGCCTCACTAATTCAGTCAGAAAGTTCGTCTTCTGACAGTTCTATGAGTGATGTAGAGAATACAGTACAAGAGCTGCAAAGTAACTCAGAAGTATTCTATGGCGATATGTCTGATGGCAGAAGAAGGAGAAAGAAAGCTGATCCTGAACAATGGAAAAAGAACCTCAACAAGAGGCTTCGGATGGAAGGTAAGAGTTATTTAGGCTATGATGCGCCAAAAGGTAAAAAGGTTCAGCATAATAAGAACAGACCTGAAAGATTAATGGGACCTCCATGCACATCTGACTTCTGCAAAAAATCTGCAGTACGCCGTTGTGATGAATTTACAGAAGACAGCCGCAAAAACATATTTGAAGCTTTTTGGAAATCTATGGATTCGTCACAACGTAAAATTTACGTGGGTAACAATGTTACTGTTGTTGGTAAAAAACAAGCAACCACTTCAGGCCCGTCACGTCGTGGAGGCACGTTAAAATATTACATGCCTCTTAATAAAGACAATAATATGACGGAAAAAATTCCGGTGTAGAAAAATGTTTATAAACACCCTTAGTCTTAGTACTTTTACAGTCCAATCATGGGCGAAGAAGAGTCGATCTGGAATAATTCCTTCTCGAGAAAATGAATGTAGATCCAGGAATGTTACACCACGTGAAGGTCGGACAGCACAAGATGTAATTGTTGAGAGACTAAAATCTGGACCACAGATAATTATTATTTTTTATACTCTGTCGTTAGTTTTACTAAGGCAACTGTTTTTTGTACAAAAATTAGGTACTTCCGGTTCAACAAGCGAAATGTTTGTAAGCTTTTATGTTCTGACTCCTAATAAAACGCGTAGAAAATACAACGTGTCCGTTATTTAACATCTGGCGACCGTGAACAAGGAAATAATAATACAAGGAAGAAAATGGAGTCGAAAATCAAAGAGAGGTCAGTGATTAGAAGATTATTCACTAAAGCCGCTAATAGTCTAGAAGCCATTTTGAACCGGAGTCACGATGTAGTAGAAATCAAAAGTTCGTGGAGAAAGTTATCCGATTTGAGGAGTAATCTGGAAAATTTAGACGCCGAGATAAAATTAATGATACTGGGTGACCCTAATTTTCTGGAATCAGTATTAGAAAAGGAGTATGAAGAGGCCGACAACTATAAAACAAGATGGCTTCTACTCGATACACGCTGGGAAAACCTCATGAAGTTGGATAACGAAGAAAAACTACAGAACATCAAGTGTGAAAATTCTAAAATAAGTCTGCCGAAACTCGAAATTGTAAAGTTCGATGGCGACATCAAAAATTGGCTCTCTTTCTGGGCACATTTCAAATCTATTCACGAGGACGAAAAGCTCAAACCCGAGCACAAATTTCAATACCTATTGCAGGCCATTGTCCCGGGAACAGAAGCTAGATCCCTGGTAGAAAGTTACCCAGTCTCAGCCGAAAATTATAATGAGTGTATAAAACACTTGAAATTACGCTATGCACGTGAAGAATTATTAGTCCAATATTACGTCAGAGAACTTTTGTCTCTTATTCTAGAGAAGAGAGAAAATAATTTAGATCTGACTTATTTGTATGACAAACTTAGTGCACAGCTAAGAGCTCTAGAAACATTAGGAGTAGCCAAGGTGCATGCTGCATTCATATTACCTATGGTGGAATCTGCTCTCCCAGATGATATTCTAAGAGCCTGGGAAAGGTCAACCACCCATTGCAACAAAATGCAAGATGAATTGGACAACCTATTGAAGTTCCTAGAGCGGGAAGTGGAAAGCAACCAGCGTATTCAGATGGCGAAATCTTCATTCAATACAAAAGTCAAAGAAGAGTCAACGGCTAGCTGCTTAGTATCCACAACTAAAGGAAATACTGTGTCAAATACCCAAACAAAATCATGCATATGGTGTGATAAAAACAATCATACTAGTCTTGAATGCTATAAAATATATAAATTGTCTCTAGGAGAAAGAAAAGAGCATTTGAAGAACAAAAGAGCATGTATTAATTGTTTTAAACCAGGACACAATTTTAAAACTTGTAAAGCATTCATAAAATGTTTAATCTGTGGAAAACGACATGCCACAATACTTTGTCCAGATCAGAAGTTCAAGTCAAACGAAGGTGAACCCGCCAGTCAACCATCTTCTACTGTTACATCTTTAGCAACACAAGGCTCCACACTACTGCAAACACTTATAGTGGAGATTCAGTATCAAGATAAAAAGATGCCGGTTCGTGCTATGATTGACAGTGGATCACAACGCACTTATGTCAAACAAGAAGTCATTGATAAACTTCAAATCCCTCCAATAAGAAAAGAAATCTTGTCACATTCACTCTTTGGTGGATTACAAACTAAGACAGAAGAACATAATACTTATAATATCACAGTCAAAAGTGTAGATCAGTCTTTTCAAATAGATATGATAGCTCTAAGCCAAAATTGTATTTGCAATAATGTACCATCAGTGAATTGTAATGACAGTAAAATATTTGAGTTGTTAAAAAGTAAAAATATCATATTGACTGATAAAGGGCAAACTTCTGAAATAGATTTGTTGATTGGAGCAGACCTTTCAGGTTTTATATTGACAGGTGCAGTTGTCCAACTAGGAAATGGGCTGGTGGCTATTGGAACTCTGTTGGGATGGACTTTACAGGGCAGAGTCGGCCACACAAACAAAACCATTACTAATTTAATGTGCATTAATAATGATTTAGCAGGTTACTGGTCATTGGAGACATTAGGGATCCGAGATCCAATCACAGTGAAATCTAAAGAAGTAGCAGCTGCTGAAACCATGGCAAGTTTTGAAGATACCATAAAAGTCAACTTGGATGGCAGGTATGAAGTTCAACTTCCTTTTAAAGTAGGTTATGAATCTCTTTTACCTAATTACGAAATAGCAAAAAGTAGACTAGATTCAACTACAAGAAAATTGGTTATTTGTGATAGATTTGATGAGTATAATACTATTTTTCAAGATTGGCTTTCATTGGGTATAATAGAACAAGTACCAGAAGCTGATATTAATCATAAGATGGGTCACTATCTGCCACATAGACCAGTAATTAAAGATTCAAGTCTGACAAGTACAATCAGACCAGTTTTTGATGCTTCAGCCTCTGATAAAAATGGATTAAGTTTAAATTCCTGTTTAGAAAAAGGCATTAATTTCATAGATCTCATACCTAACTTATTAGTTGGGTTTAGGAAAGGTGCTATTGGTATAACCTCAGATATAGAAAAGGCATTCTTGCAAATTAGTTTACCAACACCTGATAGACACTATTTAAAATTTTTGTGGTGGGAAAATAAATCTATGCTACGGATTATAGAATATAGGCATTGTAGAGTAGTTTTTGGCCTGACCTCAAGTCCATTTTTACTGTCAGCCACACTAATGCATCATTTGGAAGGTGTCACAGGTGAAAACCAAGAAACAGCCCAGAGGTTGAAAATATCAATGTATGTAGATAACTGCCTTACTAGTTTAGATACAGAACAGGAGACTTATGAGTTCATTACTAAATCAAAACAAATTATGGATGAAGCAAAATTTAATTTAAGACTTTGGGTAACATCTGCATCCCTACCTATTAATGAAACAGGTAAGCAAAACATTTCAGTACTGGGTCTCGACTGGGACACTGTCTCTGATGAACTTTCATGTCATTGTAAAAACTTACCTGATATTGACTCTCTACAACATATCACAAAGAGAGAATTATTATCAATTACCCAAAAGATATTTGACCCTATAGGGTTCACAGCACCGGCAATGTTACCACCAAAACAAATTTTACAGGAAACATGCCAACAAAATTTGTCTTGGGATGATGAAATCCCATCTAATTTGTTACATAAATTTAAGGAATGGTATAAATATGTAAATTATCTTAATGATTGCAGTATTCCACGTAGATTATCAGCAAACATTTTGAGTACCTGTAAAGTAAGTTTACATTTATTTTGTGATGCCAGCAAGGATGGTTATGGAGCTGTGGTTTTACTGAGATCTAAAGGAAAAAACAATGTAACAGTTAGTTTAATTTCAGCCAAATCTTAAGTAGCTCCTCCTGACAAAACAACTATTCCTAGATTAGAGTTATTAGCTGCGTTAATTGGGTCACGTCTGTTAGCTGGTGCTAGAAAAAGTGTAAACTTACATGATTGCTCGGAATACTGTTGGACAGACTCTGGCGTAACATTAAGCTGGATAAAAAGAGAACTGCCCTTAAATACTTTTGTAGGTAATAGGGTAAAAGAAATTAGACAAAACACAAACATAAATGATTGGTATCACATTCCAGGTGAACATAATTGGGCGGATCTGGCATCCAGAGGCTGCAGTGCAAAAACTCTTCTAGACTGTTGTTGGTGGGAAGGCCCCACATGGCTTCAGCTGACACCAGAGGAATGGCCACGGTCTGAACTGGTTATCGACGAACGTCAGGTACATCTGGAAACTAAAAAGACGGTATGCTCAAATGTATGTATTAATGAAAGCTTATTAGATAGAATTCTATGTTACTTCTCTAAATACACTAAAATAGTGAGAATGACAGCATGGATTTTAAGGTATATATATAACCTTCAACACATAAATAAGAAAAGGCAAGGTGAAATAACATTTACTGAGTATCAAAAGGCAGAAAAGGTACTGATAAAACTAATTCAAGAAAAGAGTAAAGAATTTTTAGAAAAAGGAAAAGTTCTATCACAATATGTTGATAAAGAAGGATTAATTAGAGTAAAAACTAAACTCATATTATCTTCAGAATTTACAGAACAAGTAAAATCACCTTACCTACTTCCAGCAAATAATAAACTAGTGGAACTAATGGTGAGGCAGAGACATCTACAACTCCAACATGCTGGGGTTGGTACCTTGCTAACAGATATTCGCACAAGATTCTGGATTATAGGTATTCGACGACTTATAAAATCAATTATTTCAAATTGTGTCATTTGTAATAGGCATAAATCCAAACCAATTCAGACTCCAACTGCACCATTGCCTCCTGAGCGCCTAGAGAGTGCCTCACCATTTCAAGTCACAGGTGTGGACTTAGCAGGCCCCCTATTTTTACGCAATGGTGAAAAAGTTTGGATAGTATTATTCACATGCGCAGTTTATCGCGCCGTGCATTTAGAACTAACAAGATCTCTTTCCACAGAAGCATTTATAATGTGTCTTAGGAGATTCATTGCACGTCGGGGACGGAGTGACATGTTAATGTCAGATAATGGCACAAATTTTCATGGTACGAAAAATTTACTTACTTCTCTAGATTGGGAGGAGGTCCAGAGATCATCTACCATACGCCGCATATCCTGGAAAATGAATGCACCATCCGCTGCTTGGTGGGGAGGTTTTTGGGAATGTTTAATTAGAATTATGAAAGAGTCACTGCGTCGTGTACTAGGTAATGCTTCTGTAATGTATGACGAACTTCAGACTCTTATTTGTGATTGCGAAGCTATAATGAATGGAAGGCCACTCACTTATGTAGGTTCGGATAAAGGTGACTGTTTGGAGCCTCTTACTCCAGCATATTTCATTCAACCCATTCCAACAAGTGATGTTGATGACTTAGATCAGATAGATGTTAGTAACTTAAATCGTCATTTACAGTATTTACAGAATTTAAGAGACCAATTTAGACAGAGATTTAAGACAGAGTATTTGTATTTATTAGTTCAAAGGGGGAAAGAAAAAAATGATATAATTAAAGTGGGAGACATAGTACTTATAGAGACTGAAGAAAAGAGAATAAAATGGCCATTAGGGTTAATAATTGAAATAATTGCAGGTAGAGATGGTGTTGAAAGAACAGCACGTGTGAAGACTGCATTAGGTATCAAGGTTCGTCCAGTCCAAAGACTATATAAATTAGAACTCTCTGCAGCTGACACCTTCCAGCAGGATCAGTCAGTTACTTTTAATGATTCCCCACAACAGATAGACACATTTCCTGAGGAGCAGGGGTCACAAAACACCTCTACACCAACAGTAGAGATTCCACCAAGTACTCAGCAGTCCACTCGTAGTGGGAGATCTGTGAGAATTCCAAGTAAGTTCCAACTATATTATGTGTAGCTTTATTGTCTGCACCCAATCGTATTTCGTATGTAACTGTATTAAATAAAACTGCTTAATATATCAGTCAATGGTATTTAATTATTAGAAAACAATGTATAGTTTACATAAGTTTAAGACTTACCAAGTTTGACATAACATAGTCAAAATAAATTATACTTACTTGATTTTGTGTGAACCTTTGGTGTTAGAGTATCTATTGTGAGATTCATGGTTATTACAAATTTTGATTGTTAACATAATTATTGAAGAATTTATATTTAATCTTAACAATTTATTAAAGAAAATGTGTATTTGTATAAGATAACGTGTATGGTTAACCTGAAATTAATGTCATAGACATTTAACTCTTACCAATTTAATTCAATGTGTAATGTTAGCATATTTTAGACATTATGTGGTTCAAAAAAAAAAATTAAAATTAGATTTGTGTAATTTTGTAATATCTTATGTTTGTTTTGAACGTCAATGTCACTGATTGACAAGGTTGTCACTACACTAATGTCATTTGAATTTGACATCCAATGCTGCGTTCTGAAACGCGTCAATCGATTGTATTTTTTTATTTTTAAATCGATATGCGATTTAATTTGTTTTCGGCGTTGGAGGATGTTGAGAGACTAAAATCTGGACCACAGATAATTATTTTTTTTTATACTCTGTCGTTAGTTTTATTATGGCAACTGTTTTTTGTACAAAAATTACTTCCGGTTCAACAAGCGAAATGTTTGTAAGCTTTTATGTTCTGACTCCTAATAAAACGCGTAGAAAATACAACGTGTCCATTATTTAACAGTAATAATAAACGAATTCTTTGATTCCATCCCCAAACTACCATCACATTATAATAGAAAAGATACAAGTAAACTTTTTATAGAGCCAATTTTTCGCAATAAGTCTCATCTATACCAGGTTTATAAACAGTTCTGCAATGATAAAAATTCGAGACCATTTTCAATAAAAAAGTTTGATATTGTTTTTTCAAATAAAAATATTGCAATACACCAATTAAAAAAAGACATGTGAGAAACTTGTTTGACCTATCAAAATGGAAATGTAACTGAAGATGATTATCAGCAACATATTTCCAGGAAAAATACTGCTAGACAGAAAAAAGAAAAAGACAAGAAGGACGCTTTAGAACGTAAATGTATAGTTTTAAATGTTGACCTGCAAGCTGTAAAAGTATGTCCGTTTTTGACTGCTAGTGCAGTATATTATAAAACCAAATTGGCTTTACATAATTACTCTAGTCTATAATGTGCCAACTCATAATGCTACGTGTTATTGGTTCGCGGAAACTGAAGCCGATTTATCATCTTCTACGTTTGCGACCGTGCTTATAGATTATTTAGAGAAACATTGTTTTTCTGATAATATTCCTATTATAATATACTTCAGTTTGACGTTTGACGTCTGTATCGGTGCAGCTCCGTGTCCCAGTTTTTTTTCAAATAAAATAAAAATAAAAGTCAGTGTGCATAACAATCGATTTAATTGTGATCAAAGTGTCAGACAGTTTAACATACATTGAAGTGAGCAATAAATAGTGCGTATATGATCCGTAAATCGTAAAACAAAAACATCCCAAATTTACGATTTTACTTGGTTACCCGCTATATTACAATATCTTCGGTAACATCATCTTGACAACAGTGCCATCTGTCCTGCAAGTAACAAACGACCTATAGATCTGTGACAGTGATCATTGCTGCCGCCATCTACCGAACATCCAAGAAACCACCTGCCAAGACAGTTTACCAGTGCTCGCTAAGCATGCCGAACAACAAGTGCGGAGGTTGCGGTCGCTTCATCTCTGCGACAGAGGGCGCTAAATGCGGAAAGTGTCAGTCGCATTATCATAGAGTATGTGTGGGCGTCTCTGCGAAGGCTAATATAGCACCTAACTGGCGTTGCCCCGAATGCAAAAAGAATATTGTTCGAGACAACAGAACTGAAACCCCTGTAAGAGGTTCGGCGCAAAGTCCACCGGCTGATAATGCAGCAACAACCATTTCTGCGGGTGCTGGTACTCTCCACAGTCCTCAGACAAGTACTGGAGATGTCCACGTACAGTCTGCCAGCCCTGCTTATGCTCCCGCAACTCCCCCACCATCTGGAATCTCGTGTGCTGACATTGCCATTACGGACTTGTCACCTGTGCATAGTGCCAGCCTGCAGGTGATTGTTGAGGAGTTGAGAGCGGTACGTGCGGAGATTCAGGTATTTAGAAAAGAGATGGAGATGGAAATGGCAGAGCTCAAAACCACCTTAAATACCTGCAGTACACGAATCGACGGTCTGGAAGCCAGGGTCGACGCACTGGAACAACGCGCGACCTCGAGTACCACGAACTCGTCCAATGTGGACAAAATTGTGCAGGAACTGAGGCAAGAGATCAATGATAGGGACCAGGATCTTCTTGCTAATGACGTAGAGGTGTCAAACTTGCCGGAGGTAAAGGCAGAGAGTCCAGCTCATATCATTAAGGTTATAGGCCATAAGTTAGGGGTCAGCATCGAAGATCACGACATCGTCAGCGCGGAACGAGTTGGCGGAAGGCAGCTCAACGTGACAAGCTCAGCATGACCGACGGAAACTCGTCCGCGTCCTATTGTAGTACGCTTTGCTCGTCGGGACCTGCGTGACCAGCTCCTGACAGCCGCGCGAGTGCGGCGTGGTGCGACCACCGCCGACCTCGACTTGCCCGTCCCAGCACAGAGGTTCTTCATCAATGAAAGGTTGACGAAAGCCAATCGTCTGTTGTTTCGGAGGGCGCGAGACACAGCCAGTCTTCTCGACTGGAAGTTTGTCTGGACCAAGCAGGGTCGCATTCTCACCAGGAAGACTCCCGGAGACAAGGCGCAGAGGATCCGCACTGAAGACGACCTTTTCCGTATCTTTGGTACTGAAAAAAATATGGCCTAATTATTATTGTGTCCACCAAACTACATATGAATATTTTATTTTATGTTTTTTATGTTTATATGTTCATGGAAGGGTGCGTCACAACAGACCTCTGAGGTGCTACCGCTGCCATGTGGGCAACCACACGGGAGCTATGTGCCCCTCGGAGGTCGACCGCAGCGGACTCTGTTTCCGCTGTGGTCAGCCCGGTCATAAGGCCGGCTCTTGCGAGGCCACGCCGCACTGCAGTGCATGTGCGGCTGTTGGCAAGCCGGCCGAGCACTGGGCTGGGGGAAGGGCCTGCGCGCCATCCGCCCCGACCAGGGGCAAGAGGTCCGCCGCCACCGCCGCCTCTGCCGCCGCCGCGGCTTCTGTCGCCGCCACTGCCGCTTCTGCTGCGGGTGCTGCGACTCCCAACACTCGGGAGGGTGCTGAGATGGAGTGCCAGTAATGGTCCCATTTCGGCCCCCTCCAGAGACAAGTCGGCCGCTGTGCTATCGCGCAGTGGCTGATGCCTGGGGACGGTGAGCGTGGGTGGCTCGCCGTCCGATACCAGGTTGAGTCGACGACGCGTTGTGTTCCACGCGCGTCACAAGGAGCCGTCAGCACCGAGGACGGGGCCCCATAGGGTCGGTGCCTGCTAGGGTTGCGGAATTTGTTCGAAAGAGTTACCGCGGCCCTGGAACGCATAGGGCACAAGAAGGATCACGGGTGGGTTTTAGTCAGTAAAAGTCTGACACTCCCTACCGCTCCACCCAGGGCGGGAGGGGTCATTTGATGATTTCCCATCCAGAAAAAAAAAAAAAAAAGGGTGCGTCACAACCAACTACGTTATGGGATCGTCAGCCATAGACCGAACATGCATAGAGCCTACTTATTTATGTTAATTTATCTTATTCTAATACTATATGTACAACAACAAAGTCTATTTACATCTAATCTATTTAATCGTATTTATGTACCAGTATTATCAAATTTCGTATTTTTGGCAATTATTATGACTATGCGCACTAATTACACTGCGTTACACGATTTTGGTACCCTCTTAACTGATAGCTGGAATGAATAGGTAATGAGTCACAGATGAAATGTTGCAAACATATGTGGTATCCATCACGTCTAGTTTTCGAGGTACAGTCAATTATTTTTTCTACTACCCTCACTTTAGGCGTAAACCCCGCTTTCGATGTATTGTACTTTTTAAATATTTTGTTTTGTTTAGTAATCGTTTCCATTCGATAACGTCGACATCTTTGTGCATATTTTACTTGAAAATACAAAATGAATACTGGACTAAGTGGTCGTCGCAACTGCTCAAATGCACCAAATAAGTTTTGTTACGTTTGCGGACAGTATATTGTGAAATCACAAACGAAAAATGTTTCCGAAAAAGTGAGAAGTACATATTTACTATATTTTGGACGTGCTATTAATCAAGATAAACCATGGATACCAAAGTTTTTTTGTGTTTCGTGCTATGCTACTCTCATATCTTGGTTCAATGGGAACAAGACATCAATGCCATTTGCCATACCAGCTTTATGGCGGGAACCTAGTAATCATTTTAATGATTGCTACTTTTGCATGACTGACATACGTGGTTTTACAAAGAAAATCAAGCACAACATCAAGTATCCTGACGTTCCTTCAATGTCGAAACCAGTACCTCACAGTGAAGAAATGCCTCCTCCTTTACCTCCCTCCAAAAATGAAATTGAGGTTCCAGAAGAACCAGATTTGCCAAATGTTGTAGAATACAGTGAAGAAAGCAGCGAAGACCCCGAGTTTTTACCTTCAACAAGTTCTCTTGGCCGTCCACATCTGATAAATCAAAATGAATTGAATGATTTGATACGAGACTTAGATTTATCAATTAGGCAAGCTGAATTACTAGGATCTAGATTAAAAGAGTGGAATTTGTTGGCTCCTAACACAAATGTATCTGTGCAACGAAAACGTAATAAGGAACTGGCTTCATTTTATTCAAATTTTGAAAACATATGTTACTGTAACGATATCGAAACTTTGATGAGTGAGTTGAACATTCCTTACCAAACACAAGACTGGCGTTTATTTATTGATGGTTCAAAAACAAGTCTGAAAGCGGTATTGCTTCACAATGGCAACAAGTATGCATCAGTACCAATAGCATATTCAACTGTTTTAAAAGAAACATATGAAAATATGAAATCAATATTAAATTTAATAAAATACAAAGATTACGGCTGGAAAATATGCGCTGATCTCAAAGTTATAGCTATTTTGCTCGGATTACAGGGTGGATTTACTAAATACTGTTGTTTTCTTTGTATGTGGGACAGCAGAGCCACAGAAAAGCACTATACTACAAAAGTATGGCCAGAAAGGTCAGAGTTTGTTTGCGGAAAATCTAATGTGAAACATATACCATTGATAGATCCTAAAAATGTCATTTTACCTCCCCTCCACATAAAACTTGGTTTGATGAAAAATTTTGTGAAGGCTATGAATAAAGAGGGAGATGGATTTTTATATTTAAAGACAGTATTTTCAAAATTAAGTGATGCAAAACTCAAGGAAGGGATATTTGTGGGACCGCAAATACGCACATTGATGAAAGACCCAAATTTCGACAAAAAGCTTACTAATAAGGAACTTGACGCCTGGTTATCACTTAAAGCAGTTATAAAAGGGTTTTTAGGGAACCACAGAGCCGAAAATGCGGAACAGCTGGTTAACGACATGTTAAAGGCATACGAAAAGTTGGGTTGCAGAATGTCATTAAAAATTCACTTTCTTCATTCTCATTTTTCTTTCTTTCCATCTAATCTTGGTGCGGTCAGTAATGAGCAGGGTGAGAGGTTCCACCAGGATGTAAAGAAGCTTGAGGAACGATTTCAAGGTCGTTGGGACACAACCATGCTAGGTGATTACTGTTGGCATTTAAAACGAGAAGATCATTCAGAGCACAAAAGAAAAAGTTAAATTTTCATGATATTTTGTATTAAAATTTTATAAAATGGCTTTTTTTGAGTTTTTTTTACCTAAATGATAAAATTAAACTTGATGAATGTAAAAAATTCTGGTTGATTTTATTAGATTTCTTTAAAATATGTTTTTGCCTTTTAATTTTTAATATAAATTGGCACATTCTTACAGAAGAAAAATGAGACGTGATGAAAAGAAAATTTGTATGTATGTTTAATAAGCGATAGGTATAAATAAGAAAACATGACATTTCAAAGCGGGTACTCAAATTTTTTTTTAATTTGTAACGCAGTGTTGTTATCACAAAGTTGAGGTATCACGCACTAATGTAACCTACTGGCAGCTCACGGTTGTAGATAGTGCCCAACTACACCTCTATACACCTGCGTACTCTCATTTATATTGGAACAGTATTAATTTTGTGTGCAGCCCACTGTGTTTCTCGAATACACACACCTTATTCTAACATAGATGGCTCCAAGTAAATATATTAAGTTTGGTCTATTAAATGCGGGCTCTCTAGGTACTAAACAGGATGAGTTCTTGATCGCCATGGGCAATCACTCGGTGGACATCATGGCTATAAATGAGATCTGGTTACGCAAGGAGGAAGAGGACCGCGCTCCCAGTGTGCCTGGGTACAAATTCAGACACATACCACGACCATTGACAACTCGAGGTGGGCGTGGCGGGGGAGTTGCTTTTTATATAAAGAATGGTATTAACGCACGCGTGAGAGTTCATCCTGAACACCCCAGTGTGGAGCAACTTTGGCTGGGCCTGACCATAAACAAAAAAAAGGTTCTCATTGGAACGGCTTACCGACCACCATGGCAAGATTTGGAGCTCTTTCTTGACGCCATAACGGCCAGTATAAGTGCGCTAGCCCCATATGATAACCTGGTGTTTTTGGGTGACCTAAACGTTGATCTGCTTGATGCAAGAAGCTCCAAATCTAAACAACTTACGGATTTTTTTAACTACCTAAACTTAGTTCAGTTGGTAAGTACTCCGACGCACTTTGTGGGTAACAGTAGTTCACTTATCGACATTGTATGCACTGATGCTACGACGCGAAATACTGAAGTGAATCATATCTGTGAACTCGGCCATCACTCCTTCATAACGTGCGAAACTGTTTTTAGGAAACCCAAGGTTAAACCTAGGGTGGTTGAGTTTCGCCCCCTCTTAAACATCCTGCCAGAACAGTTCCAAAATGATTTGAACAGTATACCATGGTCCACCATAGGCGATTCAAATGATGTCGATACCATGATACACACCTTCAACTCATATGTGATCCAACTTTTTGATCTCCATGCTCCCATCAAGAAAAAGACTTTTTATAGACGGCCCACACCGTGGATCACTGAGAATATCCGTCTCATGTTCAAACTGCGAGATGAGGCTAGGACCAGATTTCGTGAAACTAAAGTACCACATCATAAGCGGTACTATTTGGACCTTAAACATGAGGCCACCGCCGCATTAGCGAGGGAAAAGACAGCATATTTCACGAAAAACATAAATGAAAATAAGGATCCTAAGCTTTTGTGGCGAAACCTGAAGACGGATATTCTTCCAGATCACAAGGAAAGACTCCTGCCAAGTCATTTTGACAATCCGGATATAATAAATGCAGCTTTTTTGGATGTACCGGGTAATAGTTGTGATAATGTCCCACAAATGGCCTTTTTCAATTCTCACAGGCACAGTTCAGCAAGTTTCTCGCTGACTACAATCAACCAGGAGACAATCCTGAATATTGTCAGAGGTCTGGAATCTAATGCACAGGGTGTTGATGGTATCAGTCTGGATATGTTGAAACTCACATTGCCGAATACCCTGCAGGCAATCACTGATATCATCAACAAATCAATAGAATCGCACACATTTCCTGGCCTATGGCGACGCGCTATTGTTCGCCCTATCCCAAAAGTTAGTGATCCCGCTAGTTTGAAAGATCTCAGACCAATAAGCATTCTGCCCTGTCTTTCAAAGATCCTGGAGCGCGTTGTTTATCTACAGGTACTTGAATACCTGGAAGATAACAACATTCTCCCTGACCTTCAGTCAGGGTTCCGTAAAGGCAGAGGTACTGCGACAGCTCTAATGGATGTTGTGGGCAATATCCTGGAGGCACGTGATAGGGGGGAGGGGTCAATCTTGGTCTTACTGGATTTTTCAAGGGCTTTCGATGCTATTAATACCAATCTTCTTCTATCCAAGCTAGCATACTACGGCTTTGACCGAGACGCTGTGGATTGGTTTAAAAGCTACTTAACGGACAGGCACCAGCATGTACAGATCCAGACAGAAGAGGGTTCTACTATGTCATCCCCTCCACTCCACGTCACTAGAGGAGTCCCACAGGGATCGATTTTGGGCCCATTGCTATACATCCTCTATAGTGCTGATGTTGTTGGATCCTTTGTTAATTGTAAATATCACATGTATGCTGATGATATCCAACTGTACATGTCTTTCAAAGGGGAGGATACGGCATTGGCGGCGCAGAAGGTAAATAAGGATCTAGAACGTGTAGTGACCTGGTCTGAAGCTAACTCTTTGGTTCTGAACCCTTTGAAGTCTAAGTTCATGGTGCTGGGTACAAAAAAACAAGTTGCTTCAATTTTATCGGCCAAACCAGAAATTGTAATGAAGGGGGAAAAAATTGCGCGTGTAGAACAGGCATGTAGTCTCGGGCTAATCCTGGATCCAGAGCTGCGGTTTGAGGCTCATATAAAAAATATACTAAGAAACTGTTTCTATAGGCTCAAGGTGTTATATGGCATACGAAACTTTCTTAGTGTACCACTCAGGAAACAACTCATAGAGAGTTTGGTTCTCTCTAAACTTAATTACTGTGACACAGTCTATGGGCCCTGCCTCCTTGCGAGGACAGATAGGCTAATTCAACGTATTCAAAATGCCTGTGTTCGTTTTTGTGTTCATGTTCCTCGTAGGGATCACGTGACTCCATACATAAATAAACTCAACATTTTAAAAATGACTGCTAGGCGAAGACTTCATTTAGCAAGTTTAATGTTTGGCATTGTAACTACCCATAAGCCGCACTATTTATATGAAAAGCTCACCTGGAGACAACATAATTACAAGTATGGTCTTCGATCTATGGTTGGCCCTCTAAGGGCACTGCGACACAAAACCGCTGCTTTCAGGGGCAGTTTCAGGTTTGCTGCCACGCACTGCTGGAACGATCTCCCACCACCAATGCGAGACCTAAAAACATTACAGTCCTTTAAATATCATTATAAGAAGCTACTACTTCAAGCACAATTTACACTACATTGAATTCTCAACACCATGCTTCACTCAGTACTGTAAATGTTATTTACCTCATGGGACATGGCCTTCAGTCCTTGGCTGGGGACATCTGCAGTGCTGTGGCATGGCAACCCCCCTGGACGATATATTTGATTGTTTTTGACTGATACCTGGAATATTTTAGTAATTGTATTTATAATTATAATTTCATATAAATTGACAACCTTTTAATTCATTAAGCAAGCTACACACACACTATTACTTTATTATTATTAAACTTTGTTTACTTGACTTTGTAATTGTAATTTCAACTAATCTGACATCTATTAATTTTATTCAATCTACATATACACTATTACTTTATTATTATACTTTGATTATTGGAGGTACAATTTTACTAATCGTTCATGTATTTTTGTAAGCTTATTGGTTATTTACCTTTCCTTACTCCCCTGTGTCGATTTTCTTCGGTCGCTAGTCTTGGGTGCTCATCTCACCGTGTCTGCCATCTGGGTGCATGGCTATTTTTTGCCTCCACACTTTATATACACATAAAACAACACATTTATCACCATCCATTCATCACAAACAAATATTACATCATGTTGCGCAGGTCAGGAACTAAAACTTTGAATTGCGTAATTACAATGTCGGTGGCCATTTTGGACGCGGGTTGAATGAGCCACAGATTGCATAGTACGATGTGCCTAAATATCAATGCTAAATATGGGGGGTTGAGCGAATGTACCTTATAATCTGTGGCTGGGCGTGCGCATGGAACGGCTTTGAATTATGGTGTGCACAGATAACAAAACTTTGTTTAGAGTTCGGTGCGCCACTTTTTGTCGGCTACGTTCCGTCGCCTACGCAACAGTCTGTTGCCATTATCTATATGTTTAATTTATGTTTTTTTTTTTTCTTTCCTATCCATTTACTGTATTTAATTTTGCACTCTGCCACTGCTGTTCTGTCTAGGCGCACTATAAGGACCGAATAGGCTGCTCCAGCAGACGTCATTTTGTCGGTGCCGGCTGTCGCTGAAAATCAGCGCTTCGACTCTGTCTCGTACAAGAGTTCTAGCATTATGCTGAGCGACAGCCGTTTTGCGCAAATGTGACGCATACCTTCCTAACTTTTAACAATTATTTTTGTTTTAGTTATAAGCTTTATTTTAAAATTATTTGGTGTGCGTCATGCTTGGCGCAAATAAACAGTTTTTCTTTCTTTCTTTCTTTCTTTTCAGATGGTTGTGCGGCACAAAATCGAAACAATGTTCTAGCTAATGCTTTACTTAATTTTTCTATACGTCATAACGTGACTGTGTACCAAAAGTTTTTAGAAGTAGGACACACCCAGATGGAAGGGGATTCGGTCCACAGTTGTATTGAAAGGTTGTATTTAAAAATAGGACAATAAATTTACCAAGTGATTATGTAACAGCTACAAAAGAAGCAAGAACCAAACCCTTTCCGTATGAGACATGTATGCTGTACCATAATTTTTTCCTTAACTATGCAGATCCTAAAATGTGGCGATACACTTCGATAAGACCAGGTAGAAAACCCGGCGACTCTAAAGTAGAAAGAAAGAAAGAAAAAGCGTTTATTTACCACAAAATAAACGACAGCAATTGTTCTAAACTAAACCGTAAACTATAGTGTTAGTAGGTATATCTTAATTTATGTTAGTCAAGATAAGTAAGTCAAGGTAAGTAGCGGACATTAAAGCTATTTCTTACCTACCAGATGGATTGATTAGAGTAAAACTTGATTATAACTCAGAATGGATAGAACTTCCTCAAAGACCAAAAAGACTTCATGTCATAGAACAATATAGAACATTACACACCAAGCAGTTACCGATTCATCTTCAAGAATTGAAATCTTTACTGCCGCTGGATTGTCAGTCATTCTATGATTCTTTGCCTCATGTTTAATTTATTTAAACTCTTAATGCCAAAATGTTTAAATTGATTTAAAGTAGTACAAAACTAAGATCTCAATTAATGACCAATTATTATTATATTAGTGATACCACAGATAATATAATACAACAGGCGATACTAAATAATGTAAGTCTGAGTGAAACATTGTGCTTTATCTATTTTTTTTTATATTAAAAGTTATTTTCTTGTAATGCCAATAACTTTTATTTTTTGACTTCTTGTAAAATCCATATTAATTTTGCGACCAATTGCTCCTAAATGAAATGATAAGACCTATCTACAAATTCAAAGGGCTTGCTCAGTTTGTTAGGGCAATTAGGCTTAACATGAACATTAAGTATAACATTTAATGACTAGGGATTTTAATAGTTTATACCTAAAAGAAATGAATTATAGTAATAAGGTTGCAGGAAAGTGTAAAAATAGTTCATATTTAGCATGTCTATTGCTAAAACTTGTTGCTGAAAAAGTTACAATAAAATTATGAGTGTTTATTTTCCAAAATAAATCATTTGCCTTTTTAATCATGATATTATCTTATTTTGAATCCGGTAGTAACATATCCTAAGGTTATTTAAATGGAAAAAATAAAACTAATATTTTTAATCCGAATGGTAAATTAATAAAATATCATCTAAAAAATAGGCTGGCGGCCTAATATTATTTTCATGCCTTGCCCAGCTTAAGTACCATATTGTGGTCATAACGTGAGCACAGCAACCTACCGTTCTTCGCCCTACAAGGCAATTGCAACAATATGGAGTAATTGCTTCTCTGCCTTGCAGATTATGTTAATTATAATATACCTGTACGAAATATAATTTTCGGCTTATGTGCCTGCTTTGAATTTTTCCTCGTAATAGAGTGCAATTGCCAGATAAGGGTAAACCTTCAAGGTTTCACGTTTAACAAAATAGAGCCAGGGTCATCGTCATGAGCAGATTCAGTGTCCAAGGGTAAAGCCGGGTCGTCAATTGAAGCGGTATCAGAGTCCATTATAACTATAACAAAAACCAAAAACTTCGCAAAAATAACTGACACAACATTCACAATACACTTCATAAATAATTCTATTCTATATTTTATATGGCAAGCAAAGCCGATGTCGACTATTCTGCCAATGTCTAAAGTAGATTGGAAGAGCAAGCATGTATGATGTGAACGGTAGACAAAGAATACACGTTTCGATTGATTGGTACAGTTGAACTTTTGCTGAGTTAGTATGGGACTGAAACAAACAAAAAATAGAGATACATAAAAATTATAATAACATTGTAAAAAAAAAAAAAAAAAAAAAATATATATTTACATATAGATATATATATATATATATACACTATATACACTATAATTATGCCACATCCACATAAAGGTCATCAACTTATAATTTGATACTATTGTGGCGGATGAATATCATCAGTGCCACAAGCAGTTCTGGAGAGGAATATGTTAAAAGGGAGGGAAAGTTAATCGGGAGAGGGATTTTAAATTTGGGGAGCCGGCCATATAGATCAAGTGAAGGGACATTGTTGGAGCATTCGAAAAATATATGATCCAAAGTGCCCTCTCCCATTCCGCACTCACAGAGAGAGGAATCGCGTATTCGCATTTTTTGCAGAAAAACGGGGGTACAACAGAATCCTAAACGGACTCTACAAAGGACGGATATAACAGTTTTGGATACCTTTTTGAAACCAAAGAACCATGGTTTTGGATTTATCTTCGGTTGGACAGCATAGAAAAACTTGCCTTTCTTTTTGCTGGACGTGTTCCACTGTTCCTGCCATGAACTTTGAAGATCAAATTTTGGACGCGACAAGAGATCATAGCTTAGATGGGTATTATGAGACAAGTCAGCCGTTACCGACGAACAGGCGTCTTTAGCTAGAGCATCAGCACATTCGTTACCCTTGATGCCACAATGACTAGGTATCCAAACTAGCTGAACATCCTTTTGACTGTTGGCACAGGTTAGTAAGGAATGTTTTATTTTTAGAATTAAGGGACTGTGTAGTTTGGTTTTAAAAGGACTTTGGTTTAAAGCTTGCAGGCAACTAAGGGAATCCGTAAAAATGACAGCTTTCTCAATGTTAGTATGAGACTCTATGAAATGACAAGCTTCTAATATGGCCACACACTCACCAGTGAATACAGAAGACTCTTTGGGGCATTTGTACTGAAGTATTATCCTGGAGCTTTGGTAATAAACCGCGGCTCCGATGTTACTATCATTATTTAATTTAGAAGCATCAGTAAAAAATAACTGGAAACCACTCCAACGTTCGCCCACGAACGCATTGAAGATCGAATTCGCCGAAGAGGATTTTTTGGAAATACCAATGTCGTAGAAGATTTTGGGGATAAAACATAGGCTTTTGTAAGGGAAGTTAAATAAGGGAAGTCTTGGGAGTTGGAAAATCGGACATTCTAAATTTTTAACTTTTCGAAATGCTTTAAGAACTAAAGGGATTTCTTTATTTTTCCAGTAATTTGAGCTTCTTTGTAAGGCGTCTAACTCGTTTAATCTAGCTATAATTGGATGGGATGATCTGGGAATTAATCGATGCAAAAAACGGGAGGCCAGGAATTGTCGTCTCAGGGCTAGGGGTGGTTCAGCACATTCGACCTGCAATGCGTTGACAGGAGAAGATTTCATGCAACCAGAGATGATCCGAAGACATTTGGACTGTATCCTATCCAGTCGTGTCAAGGCTCCTTTGTTGCAAGGAATTAGGTGGTATGTACCGTAGTCCAGAACGCTACGGACTAAGGCGTTGTAGACTAGTTTCATTGTGTAGGGGTGGGCACCCCACCAAACACCCGCAAGAACTTTTAAGACGGAAATGACTCTTTCACATTTTTGAACTAGAAAATTTATATGTGACTTACCTGATAATTTTGAGTCTAAAAATACGCCTAAAAATTTAGCTTTCCTTACTAGGGGGATATTATTGCCTGAAATGCACACTGTGATTGGGGGAATCTGTCTTTTCCGAGAAAAAATTAATGCCGAACTTTTTGGTGCAGAGAGCGATAGACCATGGTTTAAAAGCCATTGGTTCAAAGAATCCAGAGAGAGGCAGAGAGATGAAGCGGCGTCAACGATGGAGGGATCTGTCACGTATAGCGCAATGTCATCGGCGTATTGTAAAATCTGACAATTATTATTTAAGCAGGACCCAATATCAGCCGTATACAAATTATATAATAATGGACTGAGGACGAAGCCTTGAGGAAGGCCCCTCCACGTCTGTCTTCTATCGAATTCCTCTCCCTGAACTCTGAGAACCATAGACCGAGATGAAAGGAGTCCACATATGCACTGTATCATCTTAGCCGGGAGACTCAGCTGGTGCAATTTTTGCCTGAGTACGGGAAGAAGTACGTTGTCGTATGCGGAGGAGATATCTAGGAAAGCGGCAACAATAGATTGATTTTTGGAAAAGGCTATATGGATATCCGTAACTAAGACACCGACACTATCCATTGTACTAAGCCCCTTCCTAAAACCAAATTGGTGATTCGGCAATAAATCTCTCGATTCGACTATCCATTCGAGACGATTTTTAATAAGATGTTCTAGTATTTTGGATAAAACTGAGGATAAAGCAATTGGTCTAAAGCCATTCGGATCATCTGTATGTTTGCCAGGTTTCAACAAAGGGATGATAATCTGTACCTTCCACTGGTCTGGAACCCATCCATGATAATAACAGAAATTTATAATATTCAGATAGTATGTTTTAGCCTTGATGTTGCAATGAGATATAAAAGAATATGGTACGCCGTCAATACCAGGAGCTGAGTCCCGGACATGTTGGAGTACCGCATTCAGTTCATCTAAAGTAAACGGAGCATCATAGGGATCCTCTGATGGATTAAGGAGAGGGATATTTACAAATTCAGAAAAGGATGGGACAGATGGTGGTGCTATTCTGTCAAAAAAAAGTTCAGCTGTTTCCCTAGTCATTGGTGAAGTGATTGAGGGGGAACATCCATGTCTGAATCTGTTTATGTGTTTCCAAACAGCTGAGATTGGAGTAGTGGGGGATAAGGTGGAGCAGAATTTGACCCAGCCAGAACGCTTCTTTTTACGAAGGAGTCGTTTGGTTCTGGCATTACACTGGAGATAAGCCATGAGATTTGCGGTGCTCATATTCACATTGTAGACCGTCTCTGCATCATTTCTTTCTCGAACTGCCGCAGTGCATTCTGAATCCCACCACGGAGGTGAGGGGATTTTGTTTCTGGCACTGTTTTTAAGTGGAAAGGTTGAATCGGCACTCGAGGTAATGGCTGTAACAAAACCGTCATAGCACATTTTGGCATGGTAGTGACTAGAAGGTACTGGCAAAGATGAATTTAGATCTGGAAGGTCAGCAATTTTATCCTCCAATACTGATGCAAACCTAGCCCAATCAGGTTTGGACAGGTTATACTTCAATAGTGGAGGAGAAGTTTTTTCTAAATAGGTTCTGTTAATAAGTGATGTGACTATAGGGTAATGGTCACTACCATGTGACAGAGTTGTGCATTCCCACAAAGCAGATGCTGCTAATTCGACTGAACAGAATGTAAGGTCCACGCAGCTTTTTTGCTGTCCAGGAAGCGATCTACGGGTTGGGCAGCCATTGTTTAGGATACAAAGATCTAAGTCATCCAACATGTCCATCAGTGCTACACCAAAGGCATCACAGCGTTCAGAACCCCATCTATAGTGGTGGCAGTTAAAATCGCCCATAACTAACAGAGGCCCGTGGGTGTTGGTAAAAATGTCTTTCAAAATACTTAAAAAATTAGGGTTGGGGTGAGCAATATATATGGAAAAAATTGTGATTCCTTCAACCCTTCCTGCTGCAATACTCAAATTACCCTCAAGAGACGGAAGAGATAGGGGGGAAAATGGGACCCGATTGTTTATGAAGAGCGCTGACCCTCCATACCCATCGGATCTATCACACCGGAGGATATTAAAATGTGGCATACGGAAACTAAGACTCGGTGTGAGCCAAGTCTCAGCTATAGAGCAAGCCAAAGGCTTGTATTTATTTAGAAGAAATATGAGGTCGTGCTTTTTATGCCACACGCTCCTCACATTCCACTGGAGGAATATTAGGCGGGACGCCATTTTTAAGTTGTAAAAGAAGAGAAATAAGTTGATCGGCAACGTTGGACGGTGATTGGGAAGTATTAGAAGTAGAAAGAATTGTTGGTATAAGTTTAATTAGAAGTTCAATAAGAGAAGTAATATTGATAGAGGGGACAGTGTTATTATTTAGGGCACAGCCATTAGGCTGTGATGGTTGGGGAGTACTAATGATTTGTTGGTGAGCAGCTTTGTCATAAGACGGGGAAAGAGGGGCATGAGTTTTAGGAGGAAGAATAATAGTTTTTCTATAAGATGTTGGAGTTTTAGCAACATTAGCATAGTTCCTAGTAGCTACTGGGACTACTTTGCTAGCGTCTACATATGATATATTTTTCTCTGCCATGACAGTCTTAATGGCCTTTTGTCTACCATGCTCAGGGCATGACCTGCTATTAGCGAAGTGATTCCCCGAACAGAGCACACAAAAGGCCTCGCCCTCGGAGATGTTGCAGCCATCGCCGGGATGGTCGTGGCCACATTTACTGCAGCGTGGTTTAGATCTACATAGATTTGCAACGTGTCCAAATCTACAACATTTCCGGCATTGAATGGTCGGGTAAATGTATTGTTCCACAGGAAGGGATGTGTAGCAGCAAAATACCCTCTTGGGTAATACTTGACCATCGAATGTTATGACACAGGTTTCCGTGGGTTTCCATTCTGTTACACCGTCCCTATGTACTTTCCTATTGATCCGACGAACTTTTAGTATTTGTCCGCACCCTGAAGGCACAGCCAAATATGTGATGGCTTCATCCTCTGTGATGTCTGAGGGAACCCCGGTGACAACACCCATCCTAGTAATATTATATGTGGGGATCGATGCTGTGTAACCATGTTTGGATAACAGACTGTTAACTAAAAAGGAGTTAGCATCCTGAGGGGATGTAAACTCCACGGATACGCGATTCCTTCCGACTCTATTGACTCCATCACGAAGCACGTTCGCAATGTTATTAAACAAAAGGAATTTGCCGAAGTTGACGGGGTGAAGAGTGGTGCCTGCACTTTGTTGTGTTTCTATACGGGAAACATGAACAATAAATGGGGCCTTGTCTGTGGCTGAGTACCTTACTCGACCTATTTGACTCCTGGGTTGTTTGCTTGGAGGTTTAGGGGTGCTAGATTCCTCGTAACCGGGGCGTTTACGTGTGTTTTGGGTGGAAGGTGACAATTCCATCTCTGTGACACTGCACACTACTTCAGCGAACTGTGATAGTGGGTTCGGAGACGGAACAAAGGGAATTGAGGAGGCTGGGATGTCGGGAGGATCAGGATCGGGGGGTTTATTTCCATCCATTTTTAATAAAACTACTTAAAACAGCACTCACAATACAAACCTGGTGACGAACACAAGGACAACACACTTAAAAACAATAGCAAGTTCGAAAGGTAACAACAATCACACAAAAAATCTAAAAAAACTCGAAACACACGTGCTAACCAAAACACCTGTGGCGAGAATCCTATAATATTTTCATTTCGTTGTCTAGATTTGTCATTATTGACAGTTAGTAGTGTTGCCAGGTAATAAAAAATATCGATTTGACAACGATCAAACTAATACTATAATCGGATGTAAAATGATTTGATGGCCTAAAACGACGAGTGTTTTGTTTGTTTTTAATGTAATTAAAGGAACATAAGTATAAAACCTTTTGAAAAAAAAAAACTTGATTAAAATACATACTTTTTACTCAGTTTTAGCAATCGATTATTATCTTTATTAATCGATTGAAATCACAATTATTATTAATGTGGCCACACAGAATCGGTCGCCAACCATAAAATGGCGACGCTTTTTAAACTCAATCGGCTTAAATACTTATTAAACGACTTGTTTTTATATTTAACTTCCTGCAACGAGAATCAAAAAAATATTCATTTTAGTTTTAATTATATTGTTTCGTAAAAATACTTTTCGCATAGCAACTTGTCCACGTTAAGCCACTAATGAGCAAAACCCTTTAAAAAAAAGTGTAAATTACTCATAACTCACCTAGCCAATTATTGGAATGAAGTAAAGAAATGAATTCATCTGCATATTGTAAATAATTATATTTGAAACCAACTATATTTTTGGTTTGTTCATATTCACCTTTGTCTCAAAGTAACAAGATTTTTAGCGCCTCCTGGAAAATTTTGACTAATTGATTTAGCAGTTCTTGACGGTTAACTATCGATATATTCGATAAAACGAACACCCGAGTGCACAATGTTATGAGCCAAAAAGAATTTAGAATTATCTTTCAAGGGAGTTGGTGTATAATAAAAAAAAGATAAAAATATCATTCCAATCAACGCCAAAACATGTAACTAAAAAAAGAAACGAGTGGAAGTGAGTGATGAAAGACAAAAAAAGAATTTAGAAAGAAAGAAAGAATAAAATTTATTTAGTGCAGAAAACACACACGGTACAAAGAATGCGAAAAATTAAAAAAGAAAATAGTACATGTGGTAGACTACTGTGTGTGTCACGGCAGCACTAAAAAGGTCCATTTCAGCGTTATGCCAGAGTATAGTTGCAAAACTTCTGAAAAATTCGGAATAATTCCGGAATACTTCTGGGAAAGTTTCATTAAAGCAGAATTATTCAAAATGATTTTTATTTTATTTGCGGAAAAATCGTATTTTGCATCGATCGTCGATCGCCGCCGACGACGCTGCCCTTCTGTGCGCCGACCGCTGGCATCGTGCCGCGGCGCGCGCGCCCGACTGCCACCGGCCACGAGTCGTGCGTGCAGGCGGCAGGCGATGGCGGTCCGGGGTGCGGTAAGAGGGGAGATGCTCCCCGGAGAAGTTTTCCTCACCCCGCGAGAAAGATTCGTACCCCGCAATCGAATGTTTCCGCCGAATGTTTCCGCCGAATATTTCGCCCGAATAATTCAATGGAAATAATAAACGTGTTTGTTTGTGGTGTGGTGGGTGAGTTAGTTATTGTCAGTGCAGTGGCACATACGTAAGTTTTTACTTACGTATGTGCCACTGAACAATAATTATTTCTATAAATGTTTATTTCATTATAAATGGGATTGATTAAGTATATGTTGATATTTTTATAGGTAGATATGTTATCCTGCGATTAACAGGATTTTTATTCTTTTGTTTTTTTTTTACCTACTTATTTCGAAATCGACTGCTATTTTTATAAATTTTTCAGTTGTGGAATAAAAACCCAGGCCTAGCATAGGTAGGTATATGATTTGTTTTTTGAAAAAGGGTTAGAGAGAGACAATGAATTGCTGTTTCTCAGTTTCTCGAGTTTTTCAAGTGACAATATTTTGATTTCAGTATTAGATTTTTTTTTCAGGTGAATTTAATTTTCATTTGGATTATTTTAATCTTTGTTTTCATGCCCATAATGTTGTTTATTTTATGGTGATTGTCGAGAAAACAAAGTGAAAGAGTAGTCCATTTTGAGTAGGTAGGACATCATTATGAATTACTACTCTGTCACGGTATTTAATGAAAAATTAACACGCAAATAAAATATTGGCTAGAGAAAGGTAAAGATTACTTAGTATTAAAATGTATAAAGCGATGAGGATGTAAATTCAAACAATAAAAACATAATAATTCATACTCTAATACACAAAGTGAGATGAGAGACCGACCATTGTCGGTAAAAAAGAAGAACGACCCACCTATGTTTTTGGTTAAACTAAAGATAATATAATTTACAACTTCCAAGTGCGAAATAGGTAGTAAGGTCGATTTTCCTGTTTTTTTTTTACAGTTGAAATATTCCCAAAGTTTCGGAATGTTTCGGAATACTTCCGAAGTATTCGACGGGAATGATTCGGAATTTTTCCCGCCACCATCTATATGCCAGACAGACTGACGCTGCCTGGCGCTGGTTTTCAAATGGACCCAGGGACGAGTTGTGGAACATTTGAAATTAAATATATATAATATATAAATAGGAAATTAAACTTAAGATAAAAAAAAATACTCAGGATATAATATTATAATGTGTATCGTCACAATTTTTAAAAAGTCGGATGAATAAGTCGGGTCCAGCAACAACAAGCCCCCTCCAAAACCTGTTTTTAATATTGCTGCGTGCTTATCTCCGGGCACGGTGACTCACAAGCGATGCAAGCCTCCGCGCGCGACAAAGACGTCACCGACATGCATTAATGTTTAGTTAATTTAAGTACTTAAATTTAATCGAACATGTGTTGTGTTAATATCATACCAAGTAGTTAAATGTTTGTTTCGAATAAAATGTTAACGTGATATGGAAAAAGAATTTGTGAAAAAAGTGCAACAATCAAAGATGAAGGTAGGTGTCAAGCAAAATATACTCGTATCTTTAAATACTTCTAATATCTAGTTAGTAGGCTTCTCAGTGCTTCAAACTGTTTTTTTTTTGTTTTGTTCCAGTTATGCAAGTTTCCCAATCCCTAAAAGGTAGCAAACCGCTCCAACAAACAAATTAGGGTGCCACCTTCTGTCAAAGTGTTGAAGTCTTGAGGTGCGCCGTAGGTTGCACGCCACAGCCGCAAGTAGACCAGAAGCAACAGGTAAGTTCGTGGAGCATCATAATATATGCACGAGACTGATTAGCGAGACTGATCAGCGAAAAAGAAGTATTCATTTGTGATGATTTGTGCCCCCCACAGGTCTCCCAACGGCGACGACATGCGGCACCCAGGCAATGACGTGGAAAACTTTGCTGCCCACAACGTAACTGGTACAGCAGGAGAAATTATGCGGATTGTGAGCAACGCGGACTACCCACTTGCACAATACCTGTACAGAACATATATGTATATGTTAGAGCTAAGTACTACATTGTTTTTTTTTTTTATATGATAGAAACATTTACTGCGGCCATATCTTGTTTTCGCTGTGTATCTATCAAATAATGCCGTAAGCGTGTTCTGAAAGTGTGGATAGTACCCAATACCCTCAGAGGCGGTGGTATATTATTCCACACCATAGACGCAGCGTATCGAAAACTACCTCTGAAGGCCGCTGTCCTATGCGACTGTGTTGAAAGCTGCTGCGCACAAAGCCTGGGCGCGCAATCTCGTCTACTAGCCATCCAACGAAGTTTATCGTACAGGTACCTCGGCTTCTTAGATCTAATGACCCCAAAAAGGAGACAGGCCAGATGTAACTTACGCCTCGATTTCATTTTAAGAATAAAATGTTTATTCAGAAAAGGTGTGACGTGAGTTCTAGGAGGAACCGTATAGCAGAAACGTGCACAAGCATTTTGGACTCTCTGTATAAGTCTGTCGGTACGAGCTAGCAAGCGCGGGCCGTAAACCGTATCAGCATAATTTAGTTTAGATAGGACAAGGGTTTCGACCAGCTGCTCGCGAAGTTTTCGGACAAGAAGGGCCTCATTTTGTACAGCAGCCTTAGGCGAAAGAAGCAGTTTTTCACAGATTCAGCTACGTGCCTCTCAAATCTAAGGCCGCTGTCCACATACAGTCCCAGGTTTCGAGCCTCGTCTACTCGTTCAATAGGCTCACCCATCAGAGACAAAGCAAGATTTGCAGGTAGCCGCTTCAACTGTTGTTTCGTACCAAACAGCATGTACTTTGTCTTTAATGGGTTTAATGCCAAACAGTTCTCTTCTGACCAGGCGGAGATTCTGTCTAGATCTTCACTCAGTTCCCTAATAGCTGTGGCATAGTCATCTGGCCTGAAAGAAATATACAATTGCACGTCGTCGGCATAAATGTGGTATTGGCACTTTCGAAGGCACTTTATAATATCCGCGCAGTATAGGATAAAAATAATAGGACCCAAAATTGATCCTTGAGGAACTCCTCTTCCTATGGAAGAAAGAGCCGAGGAAAGGGTGGTTCCATCCGCTAATCGCAATTCCACGAGTTGCTTTCTGTCCGTTAGGTAACTGCGGAACCACTGGATTGCATTTTCGTCAAAACCGTAATATTTCATCTTTGAAAGTAATAGTGGAACATTAATACAATCAAAGGCGCGGGAAAAATCGAGTAGCACCATCAGTGTGCACATGCCTTTATCTTGGGCAGCCAGAATGTTGTCCGTAACATCCAGCAACGCCGTGGAAGTGCTTCGCTGTTTCCTGAAGCCGGATTGAAGGTCTGGTAGTACCTCGTGCTCTTCTAAAAACCTAGTCAGCTGACGGCACACCACCCTCTCCATTACCTTTGATAGGCAAGGCAGAATGCTGATAGGCCGCAAGTCCTTAACTTCCATAGGGTTTGAGTTCTTAGGTAGCGGTCTAACAGTGGCAATTTTCCATTGGTAAGGGAACTCAGCAGTCCATATGGAGTAATTTATTATGTGGGTTATAATTGCCAATGTATGTGGCAGAGTTAGGGTTAGCATGTCTAAGGTTATGTGGTCATACCCTTCTGCATTTGATTTTAGATCCGAATGATGTTAGATGCCTGTACTAGGAGAGTCCTGTATCACAGGCAATATGTATACATCCCTGTTTTAAATTATTTCACCAATTGCCAGAAAATCAATGAAGGTGACCAGAACCCAGACTGGTGCTGGCAAGGATATTGCCATCATGTTTTTTTCTTATCCTAAACATGTTTAATTTTTTTCTTTAACATTCATTATTAAACTACCCACAATTATACCTGTTGACGCCATAAACGTCAATCTAATAATTTCCGCAAACCCGCATTTCGAAATTATAAAAAAAATCTCGCTAGGCTGACATTTGCCCCACCTTTTCCCCCGCACACCGCATGTCCTACCTTGTATAAAAACCACTGGCACATCCACGCCGGCCCTTTTTTTTTCCGACAAGAACCACCGCGGCGACAACTCGCCACAGCACGGGGGGCCCCCCCGGACCGTCATCCTAGCAGAACCGCTGATTCCACGTGGACCATCGCCAGAGCCAGGAGCCGCTGTATTCCGAGGTCAGTCCTATTCCACTCTTTTTCCTTCCCTGGTGATGTCAGCCCGCGAGACGCGTTAAACCGCAACCGCTTTCAAATCCACCCATATAATTTTTTTACACTAAATATAATTCTTCCATTGTTTGGTTCGCCTTCGGCCGGATTACCTAAACCGCATTTTACGTAGGCTAGGTTCTATACCTTAACTACAACCGCTAATTTATTTTACCGCTACCGCCTCTTCACTCCCGCTATCTATAGTTTCGTACTGCACGAAAATATAATATACCTAAACCGCTATTTAGTGTAAAAAAACCGCATTTTATGTAGGCTAGGTTCTATACCTTATCTACAACCGCTAATTTTATTTTACCGCTACCCGCATCTTCGCTTCCGCTATCTATCGTTTCGTACTGCACGAAAATATAATAATTAGTGAACAATAGGTGTCTCGAAGTGAATCATTTGTGTTTAATCTGGAAATTCGTAATATATTTCGTTAATCAATTACGCTTCACCGCATTTTAACGCCTTTCTGCTAGGTACCGCCATCTTAGGTTTTATAAATTGCAAAAATGGAAAATATCGAAATTAAAATTCTAGAAGCCAAAAACCAAGCAATTTATGAACGTTTACGTCGCTTTATGACACATATAAAAATGTTCCAACGTCAGGTGGACTTCGGTCCGCGGAAGCATTCATGGCAGACACTGAAATTTTATCGACAATAAGGCAAGAATTCATGGCTAACCTTGATCAAATAAACATCCTTAACCTAAAACTAGATCCCAAATATAAAATAAATTACAATACTTTAACGGCGTTCGACGGTATCTATACTCGTTTGGAACGATCGAGGTCACTTGTCGCTACAGGTGGTCAGTCCGCGCAAACTGATAACGCCGCGTCTCAAAATAAGGTTTGTTTCAAACTACCGCCTATACAGATTCCTGCGTTTGATGGTAAAATGGAAAACTGGCCCGTATTTTACGAATCATTTAAATCAAATATTCATAACAATAGCAGCCTCACTGATTCTCATAGGATTCAATATTTAATAGGTAAATTGTCGGGTACCGCTTTGCATTTAACCGCAGGAATAATACCGTCTGGCGATAATTAATAAATACCAGGATGTAAGGGCCCTAGGTTCTCATTATATTTCAAATTATTATGTTTAATATGAAACCAGCCACAAATAATTCTGCATCTTTAAATACATTTATTGAAAGTTTTCACGCATCTGTTTTGGCTTTAGAACAATTACAAATTCCAAATTTAAAAGATTTCATTTTATTAAACTTAGCATTAAAAAAGTAAGATTCCACAACTGTGCATTTATTCGAAATGCATAAGCGCGATGTTGAGATTCCTTCTTATAAGGATCTTGTTGATTTTATTAAATCTCAAGCGAAAATACTAGACCGATCTGCGCCAACCACCTCGGCATCTAACAAAAATAATAATAATCGATCACCGCGTACAGTCCACTCATTCATTATCCGCGATAACAATAATTCTAAGTCCGCTTGTTTATTTTGCAATAAATCAGACCATTCGCAAATCTATTATTGTCCATCATTTAAATCATTAGACGCTAAATCACGTTTAGAATTTGTAAAAAATAAACGCGGTTGTGTAAACTGTCTCAGCACTACGCATACTGTTTCGCAATGTAAGTCTACCCACGTTTGTAAAATATGTAGTAAACATCATCACACTTTCTTACATTTAAATAAAAATGATTCTTCATCCGTTATTTCGTCTAATCCGTCTGATTCTCATCAGAACAGTGTCGTAAAAACGGAGTCGTCTACCGTCAGTAATAATAATACGCTTTGCGCCTTTAATTCATCACGCCATACGGTTCTCTTATCTACTGCTCAGGTTTACGTAAACAACAATAACAATCAACATGTGTTAGTTAGGTGCTTAATTGATAACGCTTCACAAAATAATATTATTACTTCTGCCTGTTGCAAAAAGCTTAATTTAAACATTATTCCGCTTACAAATTCATTTATAAAAGGTGTCGGGTCTGCGTCCCGTCCTATTGATGGTTACGTAAACATGGTCATTAGCTCGAAAGATAAACAACATTCTTATTGCATAACCGCTCTTGTCGTTAATTGTATTACAGATAAACTGCCTAATATAAATGTTGATCCGTCTATAGTAAAACACTTAGTGAATTTGCCGTTAGCAGATCCTACGTGGCATGTGCCCGGGGATATTGACTTGCTTATTGGGGCACAATTGTACCCATTCTTATTATTAGGTAAAACAATAATATCACCTCCCGCTCCGTCAGCCATTGAAACCGTATTCGGGTACATTTTAATGGGTGATATACCCGCTGTTCGATACGATCGTAACCCTGCGTCCTCCGCGTTCAACACCGCTACTTATTTGACAACGTGTGAAAATTACTGTTTCATTTCGTTGGATGACTCGCTTCATAAATTCTGGAGTCTCGAGGAAGTTCCCGAGAAAACTTTTTGTAGTCCATCAGAGATTGAATGTGAACAACAGTACTGTGCTTCAATATCACGTGATTCTACCGGCAGATATTGTACCGCGTTACCTTTTTGTAGGGATCCAGATTCATTAGGAGATTCCCGTTCTGTAGCGTACCGTCGTTTACTTTCGTTAGAATATTCTAGATTACGAGATCCTGCGCTTCGTGCTAGTTATAACGAAATTATTCAAGAATATTTGGATAAAAATTATTTAACGGAAATAGTTTTCAATCCGACCGTGGAGCGCGATAAGGGATACTACATACCGCATCATCCTGTTGTTAGGCAAGATAAAGTGACTACTAAGGTTCGCATTGTCCTCGACGCTAGTGCAAAATGTCATAATGGCGTGTCACTTAATGACATTCTGCACACAGGGCCGAATTTGCAGGCTGATTTATTTTTATTATTATTAAAATTCCGCTTATTTCCAATCGCGATTACCGCAGATATAAAACAAATGTATCTTCAGATTGCTGTTACTAATGAGCATCAAAAATATCAGAAAATATTATTCCGCTTTAATACCGCTGAGCCTGTTCGCGAATTTCAATTTAATCGGGTTGCATTTGGGCTTAAATCTAGTCCGTTCTTAGCCATGCGTCCAGTGCGCCAGTTAGCGGCAGATGAAAAGCATCGTTTCCCACGGGCTGCTGCTGTAGCTTCGCAAGAACTTTACATGGATGACCTGGCTACATCCATTCCTTCTTTGGAAGAGGCTAAGGTTCTATCCAGCGAGCTTATCGCTTTATTTAAAGCTGGTGGTTTCGATCTTACCAAGTGTACGTTACCCTAACAAGAAAGTATCTCCTAGAGTTATATGAGTAGAACGTATAGTTGGTGCCTTATCTGCTGTAAATGTGCCCCCACATAAAAAATGTGTGCCCCCTGTCGTTTTGAAAAAAAAACGGAAAAACGATTCCTGCTGGGGTAACGTTTTTCTAGCAGGAAAATTCTAAACGAATGATCGGAGAGAGAAAAATTGTGCATGGCCAGAGAGCACATATGTGTGCCAAAATGTGCCCCTAAAAATAAAATCTGTGCCCCTTCAGATTTTCGAGATATTGCATTTCCTGCTGGAGTAACGTTTTGATAAATCGTATAACGCTTAAACCATTGCATGTGCCCCTGTAGAATAAACATACACGAGTAGCTCTTAATATGTGCCCCTTGTGCCCCCAATTAGATTTAAGAAATTATTTATAGTTTTCAAGTTATCGCGGTTTTATGAAAACCCGAAAAAACATCGCAGCGCCTAAATGAGACAAGGCATAAGTTTGCTGAAAACTGTATTTGGTCCTTCTTGACGCTAATAATAACCACACAAAGTTTCAAAACTGTTCATGCATGCGTTTTTGAAAAAAGTCAAAACGATGGTGTCCTAACTTTGACGGCAAAATACAAGGAACTGGCTCAATTCCAGATGTGTAGGTGTAAACCAAAATCGTGTGCCTTTAGTCAAAAATATATGGTGAAAATATTGAGCTTGGAATGTTTCGCATTAAGTAAATATAAACAAAAAACCAAAATATGTAAATAACGGCTGGTTATCCGACCAAATTCCAATGACTACTAAAAAGCGACTGATTCATACATATCGATGACCTTCTTTATTGGACGTATTATACCTAAGCTGTTGTCCGTACAGTCGCGTTCAAAAGTTTTGGAGGCTTATTAAAAAATATATTAAATGCACCCTGTGAATATATAAATGAAACAGCTTGTTGATGTGGAAATTATTATTTTTATTCCGTTAATTTTAATTCTTAAAAATTATTGCATCAAATCACAGATCAAATTTCCTACCTATAAATATTAGAAATTATTTGCATGTTGTGTAGTTATTATTACTTAAATCACAGATCAGTTTTTCATCTAAGTCTAACATATAATTAGTAAATTCGCATGACAAAAAATCACAGTTTGGTATTAAGTAAGCATAAGTATAATATTGTGTAAAAAAATATTAAATTTGAAATCACAGATAAATAATTTTCCTACAAGTAATTTGCTTATACACAGATTCAGATAAAGTGTGTTAGTATAGTAAACCGCATAAAGATATAACTGTAAACATCGAATGTGCAAATCTGATGGTATTTGGCTATAAATAAACGTAAGCACAATCAGCCTTTTAACGTACCCACTGCTGGGACACAGGCCTCCTCTCTAGGAGAGGGAATGGGCCGTAATCCACCACGCGGGCCCAGTGCGCGTTTGTGAATGTCACATGTCTTCGAATTTTTGGTTTTAAGACATGCCGGTTTCCTCACGATGTTTTCCTTCACCGTTTTGAGAGCAGTGGTGATGAATTTAATCACACAAAGTAATGCGCCTGGCTGGGTTTGAACCCGCACCTACAATTCGTAAATCAGGGCTGTTACCACTCGGCCACCACTGCTCTAAATAAACATATTAAAATAAAAAACATATTATACAATATTTATCCCATATACGTAACAACATTATCACCTGACTGTGGAATGACACTTATATATTATCTAAAACGCCATCAAATCAAAATTATGTGACACTACATAATCAGCTTTAATATAGTGGTTGGTTAATAATTATAAATACCTCATAGGTACGTAAAACGACATACAAAATGGAAACACGTTTTTGCAACACAGATCATTGTGCGGTTGACTATAGGTATTCACTAAATACAACTCTCAAGACTAGTTACCAACATTTATTTGGTGAAGGTGAATGCTCCAACCAGCCCGCGAAATTCAAATTTTCTTACGTGTTTCGCAATTTGCACGCCATTGCTAGGTTGTATGTTGATTAAAATATTATTAAAAAGTATAATCATCAAAACAACCTTCCAAGTTCATAAAGGTGTAGAAACCAAAAAAATACAGAAAAAGTAATTCCTACACCTTTTTGATGATTATAATTCTGTAACTGCATACGTCGTACAGCCGCGAATTATATTTTTAAGAAAATTTGTATTTCGCGGGCTACCCTGGAGCATTCATCTTAACCCCGTACAATTTTGTCTATTCTACTATGTAGACTATTACATGTGGCATAATATTATATTTCCCACGTCGTTGGATTTTACCATATAAGTCATCATAACATTCAAATAAATTACTATTTTTTCTGTAGCAGTGAGCCCTGTAATGTCCAACACTTTTGGGATTCGAAGCGGGTTCATATTCTATTACAGACAGAATTGTGTACTCCTTATTATTTACTTCAATGTTACGAGGCAGATCATCCAACTTGACGCACACCTCATGAAGTTCATAAATGATAATATCTTTAACATTGTATCTGAATGATATATTTCCAGCGTAACAAATATGACACTCTGGAGTAAATTCTGTTCTTAAACATGTTTCGCAAGCTTCTTGTAGGTGGTTGATACCTTTAGTATTTATTATATCCAAGTTCAACGGCAAATACTTGCAATTGTACAATTTGTTTTCATCTGCATGACTTGTGCACATACTATTAGAGCAAACTCTTTGTCTTATAGCAGAAACGAATAAGCTACTTGTACATATTTCATCTAATATTTTGGTCGTATTACATGAACAGTCCACTACGTATTGGGTTTTTGATTGTTTAAAAAGTTGAAGGAGCAATTTCGCTCTCATGTCATATAATTTTTTACCACAATTCTTGGCATTCGATAATTCTATAATTAATGATAAGAAATCATGAAATTCTCCTTTATTAATCTGTGCATCTACAGAGTCTCTAAATTTTTGTCTATCTTTGTAAGCTATCGCAAACGTTTGTGAAACAGAATCGAAAGCACATGTGTTTGTTATTATAGTCCTGTTCTCAGCGGTTTTCGAATTTGCCACGTTGCCGTTTTGTAAAATATAAATTGGTTTGGGTTTTAAACTTCTGGGTGAGGATACGGCTAGCCCTCTCCAATTCTCAATTTTTATCGGGTTATCTTGAAAAACTGACTGTGCTTCAAAATCGTTATTTTCGCACTTCAAGGGGTTAGGTTTTGGCCTTTTATTTTCTGTCCTTTGTGTTCGCACACTTTGTGCTCGTTTGCTTGGATCTATTCTGTGTAAAATGTTACTGGAACTAAGTTTTACAGCTCCATTTATAAAACCATGGTGCTGTACTAAAAACTCGTCTAATCTCACGCGTTGGTTTTTTGTATCAAAGTATATAGTTTTTAAATCTTTGAAATGGTTTTCAACATTTGAGCTTGATGCATAGTGTTTGGCATTTTTGAAATGTTTGTTCATAACGCAACCCCACAGTGGAATTTTTTTCAGAAGTCGTTTTAATGTACTGTTCAATTCCGGTAAGAAATATTCATTTTTGTTATCTGATGGTTCAACTAACTGCAGATACAATTTTTCGGTTTGTATTAAGTCATCATAAAAGTTTATTAAAGGTAAAGAAACATCTTTGTCATTTTCGTTGTGAAGTAGTTCGATTTTTGGTTGTATGTCATTTTTAGTGTGAATATCATCTAAATTTTCGTGATTCGTGTGATTTACAATTTGGACCTTTAAGTTTTCAAAAGCTTTATTGCATTTGAGCTGCAAATCATTCAAGTCCGCACTCCTGAACTCATGGAGCGATAACGTGATTATATCTCTTATAACTGTTTTAAGTTCTTCATAGCAACGGAGTTGCTGAATATGTTTCAAGCAGCGAATGTAAAAGAACTTTACTTTTTCGGATGTTTTATCAAAACAGGATTGTTTATAAAGATTTTTAATAAAATGGGATTTGTCCATGCGAACAAAACAGAGAGGTATTGCTGTGGTATTTCCTTCAAGCACATCAAAACACTGTTTTAAATAATCATTGAATTCGATTTTTAAAAATACTTTAGTTATTGCTCCTAACAAGGCAGAACTGTCGTCACAAATTATTTCATCTGGCAAAACTTTTCCGATTTGCCACGTATTTAACCATGTGGTTATCGTCTCCATTGTATGGGATTCGGAGGCCATGTAGCACATTGGTACACTGGTATCCAGAGTGTAGGCAACCACTGCATATAAAAATAAATGTTTAGGAGTGCGATATTTTAATAAATCATTAGAAGGTGGTGGCTCAATTGGCTGAAATAAGGAGCCAGTAGCATCAATAGAAAGTATTTTCGGCCTATTTTTTAAAGTTTCATTGTAATATTGGTTTTGTTCATTCGTCCAAAAATATGTGAAGAAGGGAACAAGACTGATTTTACGGATAAAATTATCGTAAGGAATGCAGTGCGCCATAGCATACAAAGATAGTATTGTATTTTTATCAAATTGCAGCGCACTTCTGGCTTCATGACGCAATTTTCTTAAATTGGGTAATTTAGGGAAAGTTGTTGGCTTTTTTGGATTATCTATAGTCATTACCTCATTTGCCATCGTGTGTTGAACTTTTAAAGCTTTTTCGTATATTAACTTTTCTTTGATTCGGTTTACTCTATCAGAAGTAAGTCTGTTTTTAATAAGTGGGTCATGAACATAATTTTTGTTGAAATTATTTAATTTACAAGAAACCTTTACGCAATTTTTAGATGGGGGGGAGATATTCAATGACAGTAGCGCGTCACATTGGGTACACCTGCCAGTACATTTGATTTCATTAAAGCTAAGATCAGCAGGTACATAACTATTACTGAAAGCAAATGTACACTCTATATTACTTTTAAAAAATATTTGGTCTTGAATTTCGTTAGTCCACTTTCTTGGTAGGAGACGGTAAATTGAATTTTGGGGTACGATATTCGAATATTCTGCAAGGCTCATTTGAAATGTTATGATGTAGTCAGTATCTTCTTTTTCTTCAAATGGGTTTACACAATCATCAAAATCGAATAAATATGTTTTATTTCTTTTAATACATATTTGTATGGCTTTAGTGGTCATATTGTGATTAAATTTTTCACGCAATTCCTGCTGTATGTAAATATAAACATTATTGCTTTTAGGAGGAATTGCTGCTTGGAATTTGTCTTTATATTTACTAATTACTCTCTTTAAATATTCTTTAGAAAAATTTCCTTTTCGAGTTGACATTATTGTATAGTAAAATTGACAAAATTGTACGTATGTGACTAAAAGAATGGGTGTGTTAAAAAAAGAAGAAAACAAAAATAACTTTAAAAATAACTCTTGAGAGACTTGTGAAGCGGCTTACATTTCTCTACCGTAACTTGGGGCAGACTACCCGCCCGTTTGGTGGGACGACATTGTGAAGGAGGGCCTGTATCATATTGGGTGAAGTATGCTGAGAAGAGGCATATACCGTATGAACTTTCTTGAAGGTGGGTATTACACTGAAAAATAATGAAAATATTTCTATTAGACTTTTTATCTTCAGACAATTTAATTCGGCAGTATATATTTCTTGAAGGAACCACGCACGGGCAAAAAAATACTCGTGGTCCCTTCCAGAGACTAGGGACCGGGACCACGGACAATACACGAGAAACTTGATTTATGTACGTTCAGCCTTCAGCGTTTAAAATGACGAGATAGGTTTTGTGCTTGGCCCAAACCAAGGGAAGTTATTGAAAGTGGCCCAAAACTCGAAATTGAAATTTTTAACCGGTTTCTAAAAAAGGAGGAGGTTCTCAATTCGGATGTTTGTATTTTTATTTGTCGAAATGTCTATTTTATTCAAAATTTAAATGCAGAACCAGAATGCGCTCGTGATTCAGAATTATTTATTATTTTCAATTTTTTTTTATCTCTATATTGACTATGGTATGGTTAGGTAGTGGATCGGTTTGAACTTTGATATAATATTATTTGAATTCGATATGCTATAATGTGATAAGTATTTTTATCCACAAAAGGAGATTCTTTTTGCGGATACTTATCTAAATAGGTATACTATATTATAGAATGTTTGCTGAAAGTATGTACCTATGTATGTAAGTAGGTAAATATGTAGTTACGTCTATTTGTTTGGAACGTCCGGTAGCCTAAACGGCTGCATAGGTTTTTTAAATTAGGTATCATTCGATTAGTCATAAATGCCGAACTGTCATAGGCTATTAGAATTTTGAAAAAAAAAATGCTATTTTTTTTCGAGACACGTCATTCTTCCTAGCCTTTTCCTTTTCTATGTTGGCTTCGGCTACTAGCCTTACTGGATGTAGATGAATACCATTTTTTACATAGAGCTATTGCTTATAAGACCTCCACAATCTAGTAACTGAGTAGAACATACCTCTTTTCAATGTTGGGGTTAAAGTTTGTGGCCTATCGACTGTCTAAGATGTTCGAGTGACAGCCGGCACCAACGACATGCTTTCCCAGCCATGGTGGAAACTCAATTTGTATTAGATGGTCACCCATCCACTAGCCGATCTCGATTTGCGCGGACATTATTATTTATTTATTAAAATAATATGTGCATTAAAAAGGCTCTATAGAGCAAAGGACTACTTATGTCGCGCATACTCACGCATTTGAAACGATTCAGATGAAATTCGGTGGGTAATAATTATGAATTCCCACAACCCAAACAAGAGTCCGGCTCGCACTTTACCCGATTTTTTTCATGGATGTTGATCGCAGATTCGTTATTAGAAACCCTATAAACCATGAAAATAACACCCATAACAAAAAACTAGAAAAATCTAGTCGGCGCCATTTTCACTTATAATATTTACCATGTAGAATTTGACCATAATAACCTTATTAACCTACATTTTCTATCTTGGTACCTAAAAAGTAGAAGATAGTTATAGAACATTAATTTGAAAATATATTTTGTAGGTAAGTATGTGTAATTTGAATCGCCCAAAATGCATTTTTCCGTGCCCTGCATGGACATATTAGATACTAGGTTTCAGGAACAGGATGATAAAATCGAAAAGTATTTCATAAAGCAATATTCAATTTCCATAACATTATAAAAAAAATCTGATACCATTACTCACTAAGGATAAAAAATATTTTTAGATGCCAGTGTAAATTTTTCTAAACCTACTTAACATAAATAAAATATAAGCTTGGTATTTTGTACGCAACCAGCTGAAAGTATCTAACTTAAAACTCTCAGTAATTTAAAAGAAGAAGAATAAAATATTTTTCATTCTTATTTTGAATAACATAGACAATTCTGCGCAAATTAACCTTGGGTCCGATAATCTGTTGAGTAGATTTCTTTCTTTATTGTAGAAAATCCTATTTGAATTACGTAAGAAAGCATAAATAATAATTATGATTAATGTTTATTGTATGTTGTCTTAATTAAACGTATTTTTTCCTAATATCATAGTAACAAATTTAAATTAATCGATTAGGTTGAAATAAAACATAAATCGATTCGCATAATCGTTATGTTATGGTACACCCTAACAATAATAATAAAAAAAAATAAGAATGATGGTTGATGGCGATTATCATATTTATGCACTTCGATTTTATTTATGAAAATTAGTAAACTTGTGGGTTACATTTTAAAGAATTAATGGCGCTAAGATATGAGCATTTTATCTAATCGTTTTAATTAACGCCCATAAGTAAGATTTTTTAAGTGGCTTAATCATAAATGCAATTATTAATTAGGATGTCGTATGATGTAACTCTGAGGTCCAATTGGTACTACAACCGAGCCGGCGGAGGTTTGCATGTCTATTACCAATTGGTACTACTACCGAACTATACGGTAAAATACTCACCACCGCAGATTGTGCTTTAAAATTCACCACTCTTACAGCCACATAATTGTTTTTAAATGCTTAATACGCCAACCAACTTTAAAAAAAGTAAACAAACAGTATCAGTGCAACTCAACGTAACAGTGTCCTTGGCGTCATAACATAACTGCAACTGTTTGCCAATACCAAGTAATAATCCAAACGCACTTCCTAGTCAATAAACATTTTATACCTATTATTCATAATAGAGCGACGTTACACGTATGTAACTGTCTCTGTCACACTAACGCCGTACGGGCACTAGCTGTCTCACTTTCTCCAAGCTAGACAAAGCGACTCCTTGCGACACGTCAGCGAATGCCGCGGGACCAAAGATATATGCAGCGGTGTGGGGAGGGGAAAAAAGGGAATCTATTATTATTAAGATTTAAGGTGAATGCTCCAACCTCAAAACTGTAGTTAGCAACATTTATTTGGTTAAGGTGAATGCTCCAACCCGCCCGCGAAATTCAAATTTTCTTACGTTTTTCGCAATTTGCACGCCATTGCTAGGTTGTATGTTGATTTTAAAATATTATTAAGAAGTATAATCATCAAAATTTGTATTGATGATTTTGATGATTATACTTCTTAATAATATTTCAAGTTCATAAAGGTGTAGGAATTACTTTTTCTGTTTTGTTTTTTTGTTCCTACGCCAAAAAATAATAATTTCCACATCAACAAGTTGTTTCATTAATATAGTCTAAAGGTGCATTTAATACATTTTTTAATTAGCCCCCAGAACTTTTGTATGCGACTGTACGGAAAACATAGGTATAATACGTCCAATAAAGAAGGTCATCGATATGTATGAATCAGTCGCTTTTTAGTAGTCATTGGAATTTGGTCGGATAACCAGCCGTTATTTACATATTTTGGTTTTTTGTTTATATTTACTTAATGCGAAACATTCCAAGCTCAATATTTTCACCATATATTTTTGACTAAAGGCACACGATTTTGGTTTCCACCTACACATCTGGAATTGAGCCAGTTCCTTGTATTTTGCCGTCAAAGTTAGGACACCATCGTTTTGACTTTTTTCAAAAACGCATGCATGAACAGTTTTGAAACTTTGTGTGGTTATTATTAGCGTCAAGAAGGACCAAATACAGTTTTCAGCAAACTTATGCCTTGTCTCATTTAGGCGCTGCGATGTTTTTTCGGGTTTTCATAAAACCGCGATAACTTGAAAACTATAAATAATTTCTTAAATCTAATTGGGGGCACAAGGGGCACATATTAAGAGCTACTCGTGTATGTTTATTCTACAGGGGCACATGCAATGGTTTAAGCGTTATACGATTTATCAAAACGTTACTCCAGCAGGAAATGCAATATCTCGAAAATCTGAAGGGGCACAGATTTTATTTTTAGGGGCACATTTTGGCACACATATGTGCTCTCTGGCCATGCACAATTTTTCTCTCTCCGATCATTCGTTTAGAATTTTCCTGCTAGAAAAACGTTACCCCAGCAGGAATCGTTTTTCCGTTTTTTTTTCAAAACGACAGGGGGCACACATTTTTTATGTGGGGGCACATTTACAGCAGATAAGGCACCAACTATACGTTCTACTCATATAACTCTAGGAGATACTTTCTTGTTAGGGTAACGTACACTCTTACCAAGTGGGCAAGTAATTCACAAGAATTGTTATCTACCGTTCCGCAATCCAACCGCGCTTCTATAAACTTTTCAGATAAGGATAATTTAAAAATTTTAGGACTTAAATGGATACCCTCAGAGGATAACTTCACTTTTACTACATCGGATTTAGATGAGACTTGTACCAAGAGATCTATTCTCTCCGCTATCGCTCGCTTGTGGGATTTACTGGGCTTTGCTGCGCCAGTGGTACTGTTTGCCAAATTACTTATAAAGGAGTTATGGGATCTTCACATCGACTGGGATGACACTCCACCACAAGCTGTCGTGTCGCGTTTTCAAAAATTTAAAGAGCAATTGCCTCTTCTTTCTTCATTAAAAATACCGCGTCACTTGGCCGTTTCTAATAACTGTATAATAAACATTTTTGGTTTCTCGGATGCGAGTATGCAAGGTTACGGCTGTGTCCTGTATTTACATGTCACTGATTCCGATGGGAACACACACGTACGTTTGGTGTGTGCTAAATCCAAGGTCGCACCTGTGAAAGTTGTCTCTTTAGCTCGTCTTGAGTTGTGTGCCGCTCTTCTTTTATCTAAACTTATAAAATTAATTAATGATACTTACCGCGCTCGCGTAGCAATCAATAATATATATGCTTTCTCCGATTCTAAAATTGCCCTCTCGTGGATTCATTCTTCCCCATATAGATGGAACATTTTTGTTAGTAATCGCGTAGCTAAATGTCAAGAAAATCTTGATTCGAAACACTTTTATCATGTTAGTGGTAAAGAAAACCCGAGTGATTGTTTGTCTAGAGATCTTCTGCCTGAACAGTTACTATCACATGATTTATGGTGGCACGGCCCCAAATGGCTTCAATATCCCATATCAGAATGGCCTGTTACTCCGTTTACCCCTACCTCTTGTGACGAATTACCTGAATTCAAATCGTTAACACACAATACGTCCGCTTCTCTAGAATCAGATTTAATTTATACTATTTCACAGAAATTTTCATCTTGGAATAAAATCTTGCACATTTTAGTTTACATACTGCGATTTTTACGTATTATTATTCCACGCAAAGATTGTAAAAGTGTAATTACCGTTCCGGAGTTGAATAAAGCTGAAATGTACTTAATCCGTTCTGTGCAAAATCATCACTTTAAACAACTGTACACAAACATTCAAATGGGTAATTTACGCTCGCCACTTAAACGTCTCGATCTGTTTATAGACGAAAACAACATCATTAGGATCGGAGGTAGATTATCTAATGCAAACCTTCCTTATGAAGCTAAGCATCCCGCTTTATTACCTAAACATGATAACATTACTCATATTTTAATAGATTATTTTCACCGCGTTCATTGTCATACTGGCTCCAACCTTCTGAGTTCGCTGCTGCGCCAGAAGTACTGGATACTCTCATCTAGAAGCGTCATTAGGAAAAGAGTGCACGCTTGTAACTTTTGCTTTAAAACTTCTCCTTCAAATATAAGTCCAAAAATGGCCGACCTGCCTACTTGTCGCGTACAGGAATCGAAAGCTTTCGTACATACTGGTGTCGATTACGCTGGCCCAATTAAAGTAACATTATGTAGGCGGCGCGGTCAAAGAAGTCAAAAGGCTTATATATGTGTTTTTATATGCCTTGTTACCAAAGCAGTTCATATTGAACTGGTAACTGATGTATCTTCTGATACATTCATTTCCGCTTTTAAACGGTTTATATCTCGCCGTGGACCTGTGTCGTGTTTATATTCAGATAACGGAACTAATTTCGTTGGAGCAAAGGCTCAGTTACAGAACCTACTGTCTGATTGTTACCGCATTGAATGGAAAATGATTCCTCCCCGCGCTCCACACTTTGGGGGTTTATGGGAGTCCAACATAAAATCAATTAAAACCCATTTATACCGCATAATTGGTTCTCAACTTCTCACTTACGAGGAGCTTCTGACTGTCCTCATTCAAATTGAGGCAGTTCTGAATTCGCGACCACTCTGTCTTTTATCTGAGGAGCCGTATCCAGAACCTCTTACACCCGCTCATTTCATTATGGCCTCACCTTTAACTTCACTGCCTGTCGAGAATGTTCCCGATGTGGCGAAGTCCCTTAATTGTCGGAAACAATTATTAGACCAGATGGTGTGTAGCTACTGGAAGAGATGGCGTTCCGAATATCTTCACAGTCTTCAGGTTAGACAGAAATGGTTAACTCAAGTAGACAATATAAAGATCGGTACAGTAGTTATTATTCATCAAGACGATATTCCCCCGCTACGTTGGCCAATGGGCATAATTACTGAAGTATATCCCGGCAGAGACGGCAATATTCGCGTCGCGCTAGTTAAAACTGCTACCGGGCACCTCAAAAGACCTATTGTAAAATTGTGTCCATTACCATCCCAATAACTTCTTATACAAACAACCTCCAATTGCTTCTTTAACTTTAGTTAATAATTTATTTTACTTTAACATTATATACTCGTTTACTTTTGCTTTGAGAACACTGCGTATTCTCAAGGCGGCGGAGCATGTTGACGCCATAAACGTCAATCTAATAATTTCCGCAAACCCGCATTTCGAAATTATAAAAAAAATCTCGCTAGGCTGACATTTGCCCCACCTTTTCCCCCGCACACCGCATGTCCTAGCTTGTATAAAAACCACTGGCACATCCACGCCGGCCCTTTTTTTTCCGACAAGAACCACCGCGGCGACAACTCGCCACAGCACGGGGGGCCCCCCCGGACCGTCATCCTAGCAGAACCGCTGATTCCACGTGGACCATCGCCAGAGCCAGGAGCCGCTGTATTCCGAGGTCAGTCCTATTCCACTCTTTTTCCTTCCCTGGTGATGTCAGCCCGCGAGACGCGTTAAACCGCAACCGCTTTCAAATCCACCCATATAATTTTTTTACACTAAATATAATTCTTCCAATACCATAAAACGAGATTTTATTTTCTGACATAACAAAATGCTTCTACCATTAAAAGGGGTTAAGTGATTATTCTTTGATAGTGTTAGTAATATAATTTTGTTAGTAAAGTAAGTGATTTATGGAAATACAGTTCAACAACATCTATAAAGGGTTAGATTATATCAGAGTAAGTCTTAGGAAATTAGGTCCAGAGAAAAGATTACAAGAAGTAGGTAGAAGTAAAATTGGAAGAGCTAAAGAAATATATAATTCTTATAAAAAATGTATTACACACTTAACAACTGAATATTTGGGGCTATTGATTGATAATTTGTGTAAATCTATAGAAGAAACTTATATAAAAATATTAATTTACAGTGAGTCTGACAAATTCACTTATTCCTGTGATGGATGGTAACGAGGAGACCACAGAAAAAATGATACAAGGTATTGAAATGTATGATTTTGTTTAACTGAAGCAGCAGATAAGAAACTACTAATTACTTTCGTGCTTAAAACTCGATTAACAAAATTAGCAAAATTAAAGTTAAAGTCAGATTATTCTAGTACGAGTCTTTTAATCGCAGATATAAAATCATTTCTTTTAACAAAACAGTCAGCAAATTCCTTACTCATGCAAATTAATAAATTTTCCCAGAATGATTTGAGTATAGCAGAGTTCGGTAGTAAGCTAGAAGAACTTTTTAATAATTTAACTATTTCTCAATCAAACGATAACGAAGCTACGAGTGACGTTTTGTAACCAATAAATGAAAAATAAGCAATAAAACGGTTTTCAGATGGCCTCCGAAATAGAAGACTCAGTACAATAATTGCGGCTCGCGATTACCAACAGCTGAAGGGCGCTATTCGTGCAGCACAAGATGGGGAGCCAGACCAGTCGGCCCAGCAAGCGGTAATGCATTTAAGAGGTAAGCCATTGGCTAGAGAAAGATGACAAAATAATCGCGGCCGTGGGTTCTACAATCGAAGGAACTACAATCCAGGTAATAATTATTATAATCATTCTTCCTATCGCGGACGCGCCGATCCTTCAAACTACAGAAGAAGGAGTAATAATTACTACCATCGAGGACGAGGAAATAGTTTCCACGACTCAAATCCACACCCACGATTCCAATTACAGACAGGTTACGAACATAGACGTAGTTTTAGAGGTCAAAATCGTCAATTTCATAGTCGAGAAAGCCAACAACGAGTTGCACATGTTGCTGACCAACGAGCAAACCAGCAGCAGCAACAAAGTACGACACAAAACCGTGAGTTGGGTAACCCAAATACGTTTTTTCGAGCATAAAACATGTCAGGGACTACATTGCGTTAAATTTAAAGTAGGTAATAAATTATGTTCATTTTTGGTAGATATAGGGGCAATATTGTCAGTCAGAAAAGGAAATGCAGACTGCAGAGGACGATAATCAAACCAAATCTCGCAGTGATGAAGAGTCAATAAATTTTAGGCCCTCACCAAACTTCAAGCATATGAAAAAGTACTTGAAAGTTCACAAAGAAGAAGCCAATTCTTCCAGTGGGCAAGCCAATTCTACTGGTGTGGAAGCCAATTCTTCCTGTGGAGAAGCCAACTCTTCCCGTGGCGAGGCCAATTCCTCCCGGGGCGAGAGCAATTCCTCCCGGGGTGAGGGCAATTCTTCCCGTGGCGAAGCCAATTCTTCCCGCGGCGAAGCCAATTCTTCCCGCGGGAAAGTCAATTCTTCCCGTGGGGAAATCAATTCTTCCAGTGGGGAAGCACACACATCCTTGTTGGGACACAAGAAACCACAGAAAGTCAATAAAACCACGATGGTGGCAACTGCAGCAGTGCAGCCGCCTCTGCCGCCTAATCCGCCACCGCCGGATACGCCGCTGATGATCGTCAACGTCAAACAAGAGGTTGTGGACGACGAATATAACTGTAGCACCACAGAAACACCATCTAGCGTAGAGCACTCAAATGAACTAAGGGCTGCTGCTGCGCCTATTAAAACCGATCACTCAGAGGAAAAGCAGGGTTTAACAATGTGCCGTAACTTTGCACGAGGCACTTGTAAAAAGGGCGCTGCATGTATATTTGCGCATGAGTTAATTTTATCCCAGCTGCCAGGGGTTTATACATTTTGTAGAAACTTCCAAAACTCAGTGTGTTCTTTTCCGAAGTGTAAATTCGTACACGCCACTGTATTTGAAAAGGAACATTTTTTCAGAACAGGCTATTTGCCACCTCATGCTTTAGCTCATCTTCAAGAACCTAGTGTAGTACAACCGCCGCCACCACCACCACAACCTGAAGAAGCACCAGCAGTACTGCCTGCTGTATATTCTAATGCTGTACCAGCCCCCTCCATACCATGTGTCCCGGCCGTGGTTAAATACAACGCTGTACCCGGCCCAGAACTCATACATACCGCGGTAGCCGATCCAAACATCTTCAATACTTTACAGCCAGACACAAGCGCGTCTCCAAAACGCGAGTGGCGCGAGATTGATGAAGCTAGCTGCACCACGCGCGCCCTCGACTCCGGCGAACCGCTGGGAAAGAAATGCAAAAATTGTGATAATAATGAGCTCAGAGAACAGCTATGAAGGCTAAAGTTGAGAAAGACGCTCGCTCTAACAAGGTGCTCATCCAGAAGATAGAGGCAGCCTACAAAAAGAGTTCCGTGATTTCGGAGTTGATCAGAGTTATTTTTGAGACAAAGGATATTATGCCGACAGTTGCTGAAGGTCTGCGTTTGCACCCACCCAGCACAGAACCAGAGGTTAAACTTGACATGCTGTTGGGCGGTTCTTCTCACAACAACCTCACATCGGCTCTGGCCATGTTACTGCGGACCGCGAAGTCAGTGTTGAAGCCTGCAGATTTGTGAGATAAACCTCCCGATTAGGCTAGTCTATCTTATTTCTAACATTAAGCAATGAAGCTAAAATACTCTTGAATAAATACACTGACATTCAAAGGAACTGCATCAAAGTAAAGAGTAGTTTAAAAAAGTAATGCATTAGTAAAGACTGGTGCAAGATTAAAAATCAAATTTGAAACTTGAATGATCACTACAAACAACTTACTGACAGTAAAGAATTATTCAAAAATCTTATTCAAAGTCGTTCGTCTAACATTATGCGTATCTTTTCATTTCAAGGCCTATCAATCACTTTTGTATTGTAATTCCATTTTCAATTAGTTTTTTTTTTTTTTAGTTGTAAGCCAGTATAAATTAAATTTTTGAAAATTTTACTTTTCTACAAATATCTGTTTCATAATTACCTCGCACTTCAATGCAGTTTCTTCGACCGCCAGTATATAATAATAATGTGTAAGTACCAGTACATAAAAGGGCCAGTTGACTCATGTCGAATAAATGTGAAACGCTATCCACCACGGTCATGTCATCAAAATCAACCAACTAAACGTTATTCACTCATGTTACTTGTGGTCTTTTCTGGTTGAAATGGACAGTAAAGCTTGTTGGTTATCATTCGTGTACGAAGCCCTAAAAAGGGTCAACTAGCCTTTTGCGCCAACTACTTATTGTTTTAAGAGTGAATGAAACAATAACCATGCAGACCCGACTGATGAATTATATAAATTGCGTCCCCTTATTGATCGTTTGAACTATCTTTGTCAAAACAATGCAAATACAACTAATTCTCAGTCAATTGATGAATGTATGGTTCCATTTAAGGGTCGCTATAGCCTGAAACAATATATGCCAATGAAACCCATGAAACGGGGATAATTATAAAGTATGGTGCAGAGCTGACAGCAATACAGGGTGTCTATATATATAATTTTTTTTTATCAAGTTTTGAACTAATGCAACAATTATAAGAACAAGGTGTCTACAGTACGGCAACGATTCGAAGTGATGGCGTCGATTTACCTCTATTGGTAAAGAAACCTAGTGGATAGCTGAAGCTTCTAATAGGGCAAGTACAAAGATAAAAAAAAATGAAGAAAGGAAGTCAAGAAGAACGTAGGATTTGCTGTTTGGAAAGATACCAAACAAGTGAATGTTGTAAGCACAGCATTCCATCCTAAAGAAAAGAGAAATTGTAATAGAACTCAAAAAAGTCTATCAAATGCCCATTAGTAATACCCGAATATACGAAACGTATGAGTGGTGTCGATCGTTTTGACCAAAAAAGAACATCATATTATGCCGTGGGTAGAAGAAGTCGCAAATGGTGAACCAGAATATTTTATTTTTTGATAGATGTTGCAATAACCAATGCCGATATCGACGGTTAACCGGCAAGACCTCCTGAACTGACATATTTTGATAAAACACTTTTTCTTAGTAAAAAATCCAAAAAAATCTATCCCACTATTAAAATCTCCTATATAGAATTCGCAATATTTCCAGTATTTTTTCTGTCATGCCTATACCTCCGAAATACACGCGTGCAAAATTTGGCGGCAATTGCTGCTAACTTCAGTGTGTGCTTCGCAACTTGAAGGAACTCGTCGCGAGTTACGTGTGCGCTCCACTTGAAAAGTAAGTTTTATTGTTTTTTTCTTATTTAGCACCAAAATGTTATGGATATTGTGTATATGTGATATTATTTTAGTATAATTGTAATGTTTTTTATGTAACATTGACAGTTTATTGTGAAGAAATCTGCTGAAAACAAATAATATGTAGATAGAAGTTATTAGTTGTTAAAAAAAAAATGCGATCGCTCGTTACTCTAACACAGTTTAATAGCACTTAGGAGCTATTGTACCCTAATATTTACGACTAAATAGAAGTAGTTTATAATTGTTTTATTCATTTCAGAATGACTTCACACCGATCAAGAAACTTGGTCAAACTTTGTTTGGAATCAGAAAAACAAGATGCATACCAACAAGATTATCCAGTACAAGACTTTACCATACCTTCGTACACTGCTCCCCTGATTCCCGTACAGATAGAGTTTATAGAACAATTCAATATCACTTCTGATTCACTGGAGATCCCTAACATAGACAATCGAATTATCGACAATGTTCCTTTAGCCAATTCTTCACAAATACACACAGACTTTGAAGAAACTTTAGAATTCACGCTAAAAAGTAATTCAGGAAGTTTAAAACCTCCTGAGATGTCATCAACAATCGATGCCTCACTAATTCAGTCAGAAAGTTCGTCTTCTGACAGTTCTATGAGTGATGTAGAGAATACAGTACAAGAGCTGCAAAGTAACTCAGAAGTATTCTATGGCGATATGTCTGATGGCAGAAGAAGGAGAAAGAAAGCTGATCCTGAACAATGGAAAAAGAACCTCAACAAGAGGCTTCGGATGGAAGGTAAGAGTTATTTAGGCTATGATGCGCCAAAAGGTAAAAAGGTTCAGCATAATAAGAACAGACCTGAAAGATTAATGGGACCTCCATGCACATCTGACTTCTGCAAAAAATCTGCAGTACGCCGTTGTGATGAATTTACAGAAGACAGCCGCAAAAACATATTTGAAGCTTTTTGGAAATCTATGGATTCGTCACAACGTAAAATTTACGTGGGTAACAATGTTACTGTTGTTGGTAAAAAACAAGCAACCACTTCAGGCCCGTCACGTCGTGGAGGCACGTTAAAATATTACATGCCTCTTAATAAAGACAATAATATGACGGAAAAAATTCCGGTGTAGAAAAATGTTTATAAACACCCTTAGTCTTAGTACTTTTACAGTCCAATCATGGGCGAAGAAGAGTCGATCTGGAATAATTCCTTCTCGAGAAAATTAATGTAGATCCAGGAATGTTACACCACGTGAAGGTCGGACAGCACAAGATGTAATAATAAACGAATTCTTTGATTCCATCCCCAAACTACCATCACATTATAATAGAAAAGATACAAGTAAACTTTTTATAGAGCCAATTTTTCGCAATAAGTCTCATTTATACCAGGTTTATAAACAGTTCTGCAATGATAAAAATTCGAGACCATTTTCAATAAAAAAGTTTGATATTGTTTTTTTCAAATAAATATATTGCAATACACCAATTAAAAAAAGACATGTGCGACACTTGTTTGACCTATCAAAATGGAAATGTAACTGAAGATGATTAACAGCAACATATTTCCAGGAAAAATACTGCTAGACAGAAAAAAGAAAAAGACAAGAAGGACGCTTTAGAACGTAAATGTATAGTTTTAAATGTTGACCTGCAAGCTGTAAAAGTATGTCCGTTTTTGACTGCTAGTGCAGTATATTATAAAACCAAATTGGCTTTACATAATTACTCTAGTCTATAATGTGCCAACTCATAATGCTACGTGTTATTGGTTCGCGGAAACTGAAGCCGATTTATCATCTTCTACGTTTGCGACCATGCTTATAGATTATTTAGAGAAACATTGTTTTTCTGATAATATTCCTATTATAATATACTCAGATGGTTGTGCGGCACAAAATCGAAACAATGTTATAGCTAACGCTTTACTTAATTTTTCTATACGTCATAACGTGACTGTGTACCAAAAGTTTTTAGAAGTAGGACACACCCAGATGGAAGGGGATTCGGTCCACAGTTGTATTGAAAGGTTGTATTTAAAAATAGGACAATAAATTTACCAAGTGATTATGTAACAGCTACAAAAGAAGCAAGAACCAAACCCTTTCCGTATGAGACATGTATGCTGTACCATAATTTTTTCCTTAACTATGCAGATCCTAAAATGTGGCGATACACTTCGATAAGACCAGGTAGAAAACCCGGCGACTCTAAAGTAGAAAGAAAGAAAGAAAAAGCGTTTATTTACCACAAAATAAACGACAGCAATTGTTCTAAACTAAACCGTAAACTATAGTGTTAGTAGGTATATCTTAATTTATGTTAGTCAAGATAAGTAAGTCAAGGTAAGTAGCGGACATTAAAGCTATTTCTTACCTACCAGATGGATTGATTAGAGTAAAACTTGATTATAACTCAGAATGGATAGAACTTCCTCAAAGACCAAAAAGACTTCATGTCATAGAACAATATAGACCATTACACACCAAGCAGTTACCGATTCATCTTCAAGAATTGAAATCTTTACAGCCGCTGGATTGTCAGTCATTCTATGATTCTTTGCCTCATGTTTAATTTATTTAAACTCTTAATGCCAAAATGTTTAAATTGATTTAAAGTAGTACAACACTAAGATCTCAATTAATGACCAATTATTATTATATTAGTGATACCACAGATAATATAATACAACAGGCGATACTAAATAATGTAAGTCTGAGTGAAACATTGTGCTTTATCTATTTTTTTTATATTAAAAGTTATTTTCTTGTAATGCCAATAACTTTTATTTTTTGACTTCTTGTAAAATCCATATTAATTTTGCGACCAATTGCTCCTAAATGAAATGATAAGACCTATCTACAAATTCAAAGGGCTTGCTCAGTTTGTTAGGGCAATTAGGCTTAACATGAACATTAAGTATAACATTTAATGACTAGGGTTTTTAATAGTTTATACCTAAAAGAAATGAATTATAGTAATAAGGTTGCAGGAAAGTGTAAAAACAGTTCATATTTAGCATGTCTATTGCTAAAACTTGTCGCTGAAAAAGTTACAATTATGAGTGTTTATTTTCCAAAATAAATCATTTGCCTTTTTAATCATGATATTATCTTATTTTGAATCCGGTAGTAACATATCCTAAGGTCATTTAAATGGAAAAAATAAAACTAATATTTTTAATCCGAATGGTAAATTAATAAAATATCATCTAAAAAATAGGCTGGCGGCCTAATATTATTTTCATGCCTTGCCCAGCTTAAGTACCATATTGTGGTCATAACGTGAGCACAGCAACCTACCGTTCTTCGCCCTACAAGGCAATTGCAACAATATGGAGTAATTGCTTCTCTGCCTTGCAGATTATGTTAATTATAATATACCTGTACGAAATATAATTTTCGGCTTATGTGCCTGCTTTGAATTTTTCCTCGTAATAGAGTGCAATTGCCAGATAAGGGTAAACCTTCAAGGTTTCACGTTTAACAAAATAGAGCCAGGGTCATCGTCATGAGCAGATTCAGTGTCCAAGGGTAAAGCCGGGTCGTCAATTGAAGCGGTATCAGAGTCCATTATAACTATAACAAAAACCAAAAACTTCGCAAAAATAACTGACACAACATTCACAATACACTTCATAAATAATATTTTCTTTTTTTTTTTTTTTTTCCTTTGGCAACTGAGCCGGTTCCGACTATTCTGCCAGTGTCATGTCGTGACGGCAGCAAAGGTAGGCAGGCCGTCGAACTTCTCACTTCACGGTAGTTGTTAGTCTAGCTGTAAGTACGAACACATGGGTTAGTAAACACAAAATTTTTAATTCTTATATACAGATATAATAAATATACTAAAATTAGATGGCTATTTACTAAACATAAACGACTATATACAAACTGACTACATCAATTACGCACCAATTAAAATTTCAAATCATTTTCTTTTAAAAAAGTGGCCAAAATGTGAATTAATTTAGGAGATAAGTGGGAAAGGAGGGATTGGAAGTTGCTTGGGAGAGGAATGTTACATTTACGGATTTTGTGGTAAAGGTCAAAAGATTTGTTGTTTAAGGTGCAGGAGAAGAAGATATGGTCCAAAGTGCCTTCCGCAAGACCACACTCGCACAGGGAAGTATCTCGAACATGGATCTTATGCAAGAACACTGGGCTGCAACAGTGTCCGAGTCTCAGTCTACAGAGTGACGAAACAGTTCTCTTCGACAGTTTAGGGCATTTAAAATACCAAGGCCTACGTTGGATTTCGGGCTGAATAGCGGCATAGTAACTACCCTTGGTTTTAGAGGTCGTCTTCCATATTTCAGTCCACGAGTTAAATAACTTGGATTTGGCACCATTTCGCAAATCGTAGTCATGAGCTACGTAATGCTTTCGATCAGCCGGATTCGATGTGGCATACTTTGCTAACGAATCAGCGCACTCATTGCCAACAATACCCGAGTGACCGGGGATCCAGACTATCTCGACGTCCAAGCCATTTTGGGAGCAATCAAATAACAAGGTCTTAATATCTGAAATGATTTGACTGTGAATTTTACTATAAAGTTGATTTTGTTTTAAGGCCTGAATACTACTGCGAGAATCTGAAAAAACTACTGATCTTGTTATTTGATGGGATTTAATGTAGTGTATGGCTTCCAAAATACCAATACACTCTCCTGTAAACACTGATGTTTCTGGTGGGCACTGGAAAAGTAAAGCAATTTTGGAATTTTGAAAGTAAACTGACACACCAGTACAATCTGTTTCAGTTAATTTTGAGGCATCAGTGAAAAAGAAATTCCATCCTTCCCAATAACGCTTGACAGCCGATTTAAAATCGTCTCCAGCGCTTTGGGAATTTTTTGCTATACCAAGTCCCAAAATGGCTTTTGGTTCGAAATTAATCGTTTCATATGCGGCAGAGAAGGCCGGAAGAGTAGGGAATTGACAAATAGGCGAGGAGAGTTGTTTAAGTTCTCTGTACCTGTTTATCAATCGTGGGACTGATTTATGTTTCCAGTAGGAAGAGCTAGAAAAGGATAGATCAATTTGTTCTAAAATTGGGAGTAAGGGATGGGAGGAAAGGGAAAAAACTTTTGAGAGGAAGCGATCTGCCAAATATTGTCTCCTAAGGTGTAGCGGCGGTTCTGCACATTCCACTTGCAGTGCATTTATGGGAGAGGATTTCATGGCTCCAATGATTATTCTCAGGCATTTGGCTTGAACACTGTCTAGTTTCTTAAGCGCTTCTTTGTTGCAGGGCTCAAGAAGGAAGCTGCAGTAATCTATAGCACTTCTAGTCAGTGCATTATATATTAATTTGAGGGTGTAGGGGTGAGCTCCCCACCACACTCCAGCCAAGGCCTTAAGGACCGACACAGAGCGTTCACATTTTTGAACCGTTTTGTTAATGTGATCGATCCCAGACAATCTTGAATCCAGAGTTACTCCCAGAAACCTAGCCTTATCTTGGACGGGGATGGATTGTCCGTCAATATTAATGTCTACTGAGGGTACAGAACGCTTGCGTGTAAAAATGACAGCTGTACTCTTTGGCGCACTTAAAGACAAACCATTGTCAAGTAGCCATTGGTTTAATGAAGCCAGAGAGACATTCATCGAAACAGCGGCATCCTGAATTGAACTGCCACAGACCATTAATGCAATATCATCAGCATACTGAAGGATTTTGCAGTCAAAATTAAGGGAAGAGGGCAGGTTGGCTGTATAGATGTTATACAACGGGGGACTAAGAACAGATCCTTGGGGTAATCCTTTCCAGACCGATCTTTGTTCAGAGTCAGCCCCAGGTATTCGCAATAGAATACTACGATCGGTAAACATACTACCAATGATGCGACAAATCCTAGCCGGGACTCTCAGCTCGTGCAGTTTTTGCCTGAGATTAGGGAGGAGGACCGAATCATAGGCACCTGATATATCCAGGAAAACAGCAACCACAGACTCATTTCTGCTGAGGGCCAGCCGGACCTCTGAAGTGAGGATACTCACACTATCAGCTGTGCCCAGACCTTTCCTAAAGCCGAATTGAGTCGTTGGAAGCAGTTTCCTGTTTTCAACCAGCCACACTAACCGATTTTTAACTAAATGCTCCAAAAGTTTAATGAGTATGGATGATAAAGCAATAGGTCTATATGAGCAATGATCACTAGGATCTTTGCCTGGTTTTAAAATGGGAATCACAACTTGAACCTTCCACTCTGTGGGAATATAACCAGAAGTAAAACAGAAATTAGCTAAATCCAGGTAATATTTATGAGTTTTTGGTCCGGCTTTACAAATAAAAGAATACGGGAATCCATCCACACCCGGGGCGGAGTCCTTAACCTGGGATAGAACAGTTTTTAGTTCTTCCAAACTGAATGCCATGTTCATGGGGTCGTCAGTGTTGTCTGCATCATAGATGTCAACACTGGTTTCCTCAATACTTGGAACATAGGCTGGGGCGATTTTGGAGAAAAATTTATATCCCAATTCTTTAGTAAGACTGTTAGAGGGGGAGGCAGGTGCTAAACTACTCCTAAAACGCTTCAACTTTCGCCACACCACCGACACCGGGGTGGATGGACTCAGTGAACTACAGTATTTTGACCAACCTTCGCGTTTTTTTCTCTTTAAAAATTTCCTGGACTCAGCTAGGATCCGCTTGAAGGCGATGAGATTATCCAGGTTCATATTGCAGTTGAATGCCACTTCAGCCTCATTCCTGGCCCTGACCATGTTAGTGCATTCCCTATCCCACCATGGGGGGGAAGGGAGTCTACCGGAATGGGGTTTTTTGGAGGGAAAGCAGTCATCTGCTGTGGAGGAAATGGTGGAAGAAAAGGATGAAAAGCAGACTTGGGCATTTTCCCTGCTAACTTCTGGGAGGGCAGATACTCGGAGGTCCAGAATTTTAGAATATAGGTCCCAATCTGCTGAATTTAGTTGGAATTTTAACAGAGGGGGGGAGTTTTTGGTGGGTATATTTTTGGAAGGAAGTTCGATTATGATAGGATAGTGATCACTTCCATAGGTCATATCCAAGCGACGCCAAATGAGGAGACTAGCTATATTGGATGAGCAGAATGTTAAGTCCACGCAACTATTGCTCTGTCCAGGTGTAGGTCTGCGTGTAGGACTACCATCGTTAATGATGCAGAGGTTGAGATCATCCAATATATCAAGTAAGCCTTTTTTTTTTTTTTTTTTTTGGGCGAAGAAAATGCCTAACGCATGCCATATCATCCGGGGAGACGACATGGTTATGTGGGGCTCGCACCCACTAAAAACTTCGCCTGTGCGCTTACTTTCGCCTTGTTGGGTGGGCCGCGAGAAATGCTACGCATGACATTCGCGACCCATCCAGCGTGGCCCACTTCTGGGCTCCCTCTTATTTGCCCGCTTCCGGCCTTCCTCCTTCTTCAGCGATGTCCGGGTGCACTGGGACATCACCACATCTGCAGGGGGTCATGCAGCGTGGACGACAGAGACCCCGATCAATCGTCCGCTGACCCCTCTTATGGCGGCATCAAGTCGGCATTTCGCCGCCTGCGCCGTCCTGCCCTCTTGCGGCGAATCGGGTCAGCGAGAGCATCTGCCTCCCTGACCCGCTCGGCCGCTTCTTTTTGCGAGATTACGTCCTCGCAAAATGACGCAACCGCCTCCCATACCCTCTCACTGTCGATCATACCCCTGACAACGGTCGGCAGCGACAGATCTTCCCCAATTTCTGCTGCCAGAGCACGGCGCTGCACCTCCCAGGCAGGGCACTGCTCGAGAGTGTGCTGGGCCGTGTCCTGGCTGCAACCACACTGGTGACACATAGGAGTCGTCTCCCGTCTTGCCACTGTGTGCAAGTATTTGCCGAAACAGCCGTGCGCCGACAATACTTGCACTAAACGGAAGGACAATGTCCCGTGTCGCCTCCGTACCCACTCTTCAAGGATTGGCTGGATAGCCCCAACAGTCCAGTGACCGGCGCTGGGAGTCTCCAGCCTCTCCGCCCATTGCCTCATCATTACAATCTGCGCCTCTCTGCGCCACCTCATCACCACTTCAGGCGGCGGACTACTGCCGCTCTCCACCCGAACTTCCACACTTTTATCGTAAACTTCGGCAAGCACTCGAGCCTCCAGATCCCACGGGGGTGTTCCTGCTAATGCGAACGCCGCTTCAGCCGAGATTGTGCGGTATCCACGTATTACCCTGATTGCCATGACTCTTTGCGGTCGCCACAGATGGGCCTTGTTCGGGGCAGTCAGGGAGTCCGCCCACACTGGAGCGCCATACAGCGCCATCGAACGCACCACCCCCGTGTAAAGCCGTCGGCAGCTCGCATTCGCTCCACCTAGGTTCGGCAGTAGCCGACTTAGGGCAGAAGCTGTGCCGATCAGCTTCGAGGCAAGTCGACAGAAGTGCTTGCCGAAGTTCCACCTATGATCTAGAACGAGTCCCAGGTATTTCATATGCGTCCGCACCATAATTCGCTCACCACCTAGACTGATGTGAGCGCCTGCCGGTGGTCGGCGGCGGGGCCCATAAAACACCAGGGACTCGGTCTTCTCAAGTGCCACCCTTAGACCCAGCGCTTCGATGCGGTTGATGACCAGAGACGCACCCTCAGTAGCCAAGCGCGCCGCTTCCTCCAAACTTCCTGCTCGGGCTGTGATGAGAGTATCGTCAGCATAACAGATGACGCCCAGCCCGGGTCCGAGAGCACCGCGAAGGGCCCAGTCGTATCCTACGTTCCACAAAAGTGGCCCTAGGACCGACCCCTGTGGAACACCGCATGTGATAGACCTCCGCAAGATTTGGCCGTTGCGTCCCTGGTAACCAACACATCGCCCTCTCAAATAGTCTGCCACCAGCTGCCTCAGGTACAACGGTACCCCATGGAAACGGAGCGCCTCTTCGATGCAGCCGAATGGTAAAGTATTAAAAGCATTGGCGATGTCTAATGACACCGCCAACATAACCTCCCGTTGTGCTACCGCATCTTTCGCCTGGTTTCTCAGACGCATAATGGCATCCACGGTCGAGCGCCCGCATCGAAAGCCAAATTGTGCGTCTGACAAATTGGAGCCAACTGTTTCCAAATGCCGGATGATGCGGGTAGCGAGAATCTTCTCTAGCATTTTCCCCGCCTCGTCCAACAGCACAACTGGCCTGTAGGCCGAAGGAGATTCTGGAGGCCGTCCGGCCTTTTGCAATAAAACTAAACGCCCCTCTTTCCACAGGTTGGGGAACCGTCTCGACGTCAGACAGGTATCGAATAGTTCTCTCAGCCTATCTTCCATCGCATCTAACGCCAGAGCCAGCACCTTTGCAGGTACTCCGTCTGGTCCTGGAGCGGTGGTTTTTGCACGCGCCCGTGAAATCACTGCCTCCATCTCCGCGTCTGTGATCCCAGGAATCTCCTCTTCGACGTCTCGATCATCAACCGATGGAGTCATCATTGGAGGAGTGTACCCCACCTGACCCGGGAAAAGTGCCTCCACGACTTCGGCTAGGAACTGAGACTGGAGGGTTTCCGTTAATGGCCTTGGGCGCGGAGTTTATTCCGCGCTGCACGATACGGGCGTCCCCAAGGATCGCGGTTTAGACCCTCCAACATCTCACCCCTCGCCTGCTCTTTTGCACGGGAGATCGCCAACTGCAGAGCTTCCCTAGCGCTTCGGTAATGCTCATAAAGTTGGGATTCCAACTCCTCATTCCGGTGGCGTAGTCTGCGCACTTGCGAGTAGATTCTCCGGGCAATTATACAGGCCTCGCGGAGGTCAGCCAATTCACGGGACCACCAGTAGACCCCCCTTTTTGGGGGCCGACTACGCGTACGAGGCATGGAGGCGTCGCACACAGCCGTCATAGCATTGCGAAATCGCTCAGCCTTAGCATCAACGCCTTCAGTAGAAGGCGATGAAGGCAGCCATGCCTGGACTATGGCTGCTTCCTCCAACAGGTCCCTATCAAGCCGTTTCACTGCCCAGCGCGGAAAGAGCCGTGTTTCAGAGCGTTGAGTTAATCCCGACCCCTGTGATGTGGAGATATCCATTTGAATATATAAATGATCCGACAGGGTCTCCACACCCTCTAAGACCCGCCAGCCCCGGACACGTGAGGCGATGGCAGGGGTAGCAAAGGAAAGGTCCACTATCGACCCCCCCTGCTGGCGCACACAGATATTAGCAGAACCCCTGTTTAGGAGACAGAGGCCTGTAGCTACCGGCCATTCCTCGACCGCTTCTCCTCTGACATCCGATCTTGGGGAACCCCATGCTATAGATTTGGCATTGAAGTCCCCCATGACCATTATATGACTATGCGACATTCGTCGAACCGAGGCTCCCAATTTATCCAGGAAGTCCTCGAATTCGGCCAGGCTCTTGTTTGGGGAGAAGTACACTCCAAAGAATACAACGTTCTCCCGCGCGAAAGGACCTGTGTCGCACGAAACGTCAGGGAGCCGTGCCTTCTCCCGAGCCAAAGGTCGAGCACTGGCCGGATGGCCTCGATAGTGACGAGGCCGGCGGAAGGGCGTGAAAGCCTGTCCCGCCATTCCGCCACCAGGACCTCGCGCAGCTGCGACCGACGCAGCTCGATGTGTCGCTGCATCAGTCGCTCGCCGCGCGCCCGCGCCTCCTCGCGCCACCGATACAGTGACGCGAGAACCTTCGCCTCCAGGTCCCATGGCGGAGATCCGGCCAGTGCGCAAGCCGCCTCGTAGGAGATCGTGCGATAACCCCTGATGACTCTGACGGCCATCACCCTCTGCGGCCTCCGCAGAACAGTGATAGTGCTGGCCGTCAGGTCAGCCGCCCAGATCGGGGCCCCGTAAAGGGCCATCGATCGCACGATCCCCACGTATAACCGCCTGCAGGCGGTGCTCGGGTCCCCCACGCAACACCTGGCCTAAGGGAAGGGTGACGCAAGTGTTGCCAGGCGCAGATGGAGAGATACGAGTTGTAGATGTCATGACCAGAGGACTCGTACTCCGAAGACCAACGAAGCGCATCGTCGTGCTCCCCACGGAGTCGCTTGATGGCGACGGCGGGAGAAGTGTGCACGACGGCCTCAAAGTATAGCGGCGCCGCCGCTACCTTTTTCGTACTCAATATATTTTTATAGAAGAAAACCTGTATAAACCTGTCTACGTAGTTAGTAGGGCGACGGAGCCGCGAGTCCGACAGGAATGAACCTGTTTCCGCGGCTCGGTCACGTCGCGCATCGCCATTGGTCGACCAAAAAAGGACAAGCCGCGAGTCCGACAGGAATGAACCTGTTTCCGCGGCTCGGTCACGTCGCGCATCGCCATTGGTCGACCAAAAATGGACATGGACGCTTAACACCCCCGCGGATCGGCGCATATAAAAGGACCCGACCATGGCGATACGTCGTAGTAGTCGCAGTAGTCGCCGAAAGTAACGGGTCAGAGTGTCACTACTCATGTGTGTAATAAGTTTGTAAATAAATCACCATAATTAAGCTATCGTACGAGTTTCAATTATACAGTCCATTCGCTACAACATATTTGAAATATAATGAGAACCTAGGGCCCTTACATCCTGGTATTTATTAACTAAACTGTTCCAAATATCTTGATAATTATCGCCTGACGGTATTATTCCTGCGGTTAAATGCAAAGCGGTACCCGACAATTTACCTATTAAATATTGAACCCTATGAGAATCAGTGAGGCTGCTATTGTTATGAATATTTGATTTAAATGATTCGTAAAATACGGGCCAGTTTTCCATTTTACCATCAAACGCAGGAATCTGTATAGGCGGTAGTTTGAAACAAACCTTATTTTGAGACGCGGCGTTATCAGTTTGCGCGGACTGACCACCTGTAGCGACAAGTGACCTCGATCGTTCCAAACGAGTATAGATACCGTCGAACGCCGTTAAAGTATTGTAATTTATTTTATATTTGGGATCTAGTTTTAGGTTAAGGATGTTTATTTGATCAAGGTTAGCCATGAATTCTTGCCTTATTGTCGATAAAATTTCAGTGTCTGCCATGAATGCTTCCGCGGACCGAAGTCCACCTGACGTTGGAACATTTTTATATGTGTCATAAAGCGACGTTAAACGTTCATAAATTGCTTGGTTTTTGGCTTCTAGAATTTTAATTTCGATATTTTCCATTTTTGCAATTTATAAAACCTAAGATGGCGGTGCCTAGCAGAAAGGCGTTAAAATGCGGTGAAGCGTAATTGATTAACGAAATATATTACGAATTTCCAGATTAAACATGATTCACTTCGAGACACCTATTGTTCACTAATTATTATATTTTCGTGCAGTACGAAACGATAGATAGCGGAAGCGAAGATGCGGGTAGCGGTAAAATAAAATTAGCGGTTGTAGTTAAGGTATAGAACCTAGCCTACGTAAAATGCGGTTTTTTACACTAAATAGCGGTTTAGGTATATTATATTTTCGTGCAGTACGAAACTATAGATACCGGGAGTGAAGAGGCGGTAGCGGAAAAATAAAATTAGCGGTTGTAGTTAAGGTATAGAACCTAGCCTACGTAAAATGCGGTTTTTTACAATAAATAGCGGTATAGGTATATCCGGCCGAAGGCGAACCAAACAATGGAAGAATTATATTTAGTGTAAAAATTATTTGGGTGGATTTGAAAGCGGTTGCGGTTTAACGAGTCTCGCGGGCTGACATCACCAGGGAAGGAATAAGATTGGGATAGGACTGACCTCGGAATACAGCGGCTCCTGGCTCTGGCGATGGTCCACGTGGAATCAGCGGTTCTGCTAGGATGACGGTCCGGGGGGGCCCCCCGTGCTGTGGCGAGTTGTCGCCGCGGTGGTTCTCGTGGTAAAAAAAGGGCCGGCGTGGATGTGTCAGTGGTTTTTATACAAGGTAGGACATGCGATGTGCGGGGGAAAAGGTGGGGCAAATGTCAGCCTAACGAGATTTTTTATAATTTCGTAATGCGGGTTTGCGGAAATTATTAGATTGACGTTTATGGCGTCAACAATGACGAACAACTACCGGAAATACATTATGAAGGACGGTACGGTTGACATATGTCGGGCTTGTCACCGGTCCGGGGAATCCATACGCCACATTATTTCCGGTTGTTCTAGTCTGGCTAACAGAGACTATTTGCACAGGCACAACCTTGTAGCCAGGATTATCCATCAGCAACTTGCCCTTAAATACAATCTTGTGGAATCGGAACTACCGTAATATAGGTATGTGCCCGAACAAGTTCTCGAAAATGGCAATTGCACATTGTATTGGGATCGGTATATCATCACTGACAGGACTATTGTTGCCAATAAGCCTGACATAGTAGTGATAGACCGACTAGAGCGTCGCGCAATGATTGTTGATATAGCAGTCCCGCATGACGAGAACCTCGTGAAGGCTGAGAAAGATAAACAATCGAAATATCTTGACTTGGCTCGCGAGGTTGTCGACATATGGGATGTGAACACAGCAGTCATTGTGCCGATAATCGTGACGGCCAATGGCATAATTGCCAAGAGCCTCGATCAACATCTCAAGAGGCTCTCGTTGGGCAGCTGGATCAAGGGCTTGATCCAGAAACCAGTAATCCTGGACACGGCGCGTATCGTTAGGAGGTTCCTCTCTCGGGAGCCCTGACCACTGGTAGCTTGGACCCTGATCTTGTAATTTTAAATTCATAGATTCGGTCATTCGATGCGAAATTGTGTGCACATTATTTGTGCCATATACGCAATCATTCATTTCATAATAACTGAGTCAAAACAGAAAAATGTTCTGTACTTTTATTTGAATATCCCACAACGAACGGTTGGAATTATCTAAACACGAAATAAATAAAGGATAGTACCACAACAAAAAAACAACAGGCTGTTCACCTGCACTAGCACTATGCTTAACCCAAATGCAAACTACAAGCACACGTAAAATATAGATAGGTAAGTGGCGTCATCATCATCTTCCTGCCCTTATTCCGTGTTCCTTGGGGTGTGCGCAACACATTTTTTTCTTCCATTCTGTCCTGTCACCCTTTACGCTATCACTAACCCCCATTTCTTTCATATCACTCTTCACAAAATCCATCCATCTTTTCTATGGCCTCCCTCTCCCTCTCCATCTATCCATATTTAAACTAATAACTCTTTTAGTAACATGCATTTCGTCCCTTCTCTTCACATGACCATACCAAGACAAACGATTTCCTTTCAACTTTTCAGCCACTGGCGCCACTTTCGAACTTCCTCTAATATACTAATTTCTCACTTTATCTATTCTCGTCACACCACACATCCACCTCAACATTCTCAACTCTGCTACATGCAATCTTTTTTCATCCGTTTTTTTCAAAGCCCAACATTCTGATCCATACAATATGACAGGTCTTATCACGGACTTATAGATTTCACCCTTCAGCTTGATCCGTGCGTCACAAGTTGTTCCAGTAACCTGTCGCCATTTCATCCATTCTGAGTTGATCCGATGTGTTACATCTCGGTCTACTTCGCCATTCCCTTGGATAAGCGACCCGAGATACCGAAAGTCGGAGCAGATCGGTATGGGCGTTCCGGCGAGAGTTAAGGGCACGGGACTGAAAAGACCGCCGAAATTGCAAGTCAAATATTCAGTTTTGGTGATGCTTAATTTCAGGCCAACACTCTCTACACTCCACTCCACCACACCTGCAATCTGCTCTGAACCTCTAGGCCACTCTCGGCAACCAATACAATGTCGTCGGCAAACAGCATACACCAGAGAGCCTTTTCCTGGATGTCCGACGTCAGGGCACATGTTTTTCTTATAATCTCTCTTTTATTTTCATTCTTAAATAAACAATAATCACACCAAAATATTACTAACAAGATAATAACGATAATAAACATTATTGAAAATTAATTTGCACAAAGTATTTTTTGTTAAACGTCACAACAATATTGTGCAAGGCCATCTTATAGGGGAAGTCCGGGAGAGTTGAACCGCTTTTTGTTTAAAGTATCGTATTTTCTTATTAATGAGGCTAAGTGATTCAATTATTATAATAAACAGTAGCTTATTTATTTAGGTGTACTTATGCATAATTACTTTTTCGATATTATAGTAATGAAATATGTTATATACATTTTAATGAAAAATGGGATATGAGTCAAGTCTCCCCACCCTTAGGGACACTTGAGCCGGGGTCTGGGGAGAGTTGAACATTGCTTTTTAAAGGGCAAAATAAAAACATTTTGCAGCTTAAATCACAAATATATTAAACATAACATTGTAAAATGAAATTATATTATAAATAAATACAGTTATTGCTCTTCTAATGAAGAGAAACTTCAACATTTTCTTTAACATTCACGCACCGTGTTTAAATTAGTTAAGAAGTCTTCAATATGTTTTTTTATTAAAACAAGTACCGCGAGACAAGCTAGTGGCTTCAGCTGTTCTTAAACTCACTTCTGGATTTCTGTTTAATTTTTTGTTGCCAAGCACCAGGATACTTTATTGAATTCACCACCGCGAATTGAAAAGCCAATTGCAATGCTTGCTTTCTAGTCATACCGTAGTGCATTTTGCTGCATGATAGTAAAAATTCAACTAGGAGTTTTTCTTCAGAAACATTAAATATGTGTGACTCTTTATACTGACTGTCTTTTTCCTAATTATTTTGTAATTTTTATTCGTTCAACTTACAGCATCTTAGTGTATTTCTATCAATTTTAAACTTAATAGATGTATTTCTTAAAGATGCACCCTCTGTTATCTCACGCATAGCGTTTCCTAATTAAGTGTGTGATGGTAAGTGTTTTTCCTTTGCATGTTGTATCGACAAGGCATTTTTCATGCAATAAACCTATGAGAGAAAATAAGACTAAACATTAAAAAAATAAAAAAGAAACAATATACAAACAGGACTCGTGTATTAAGGGTTCTGATTTTTTTTTTAATTTAGTCGGAAAGAGCTAAATTTCTACATCTATAAAACTCCAAATATCCACACACAAATACTATAGAGGGTGACATTAACCACTGAGCATGTCTCCCGCACCCGCCACGGCGCAAGTCTCCCGCATATACTACTTTGACATTAAAGTTTATTCACAGAAAAAACAATCAATCTTAGCGAAAAAACACTTAGCACACATCAAACTACAATAATCAGGCAGTACAATAGTAATTACACACAATGCGTACCTCTATAAACACGGCTGCAATCTCAATACTACATAAATTAATAAAATTTACTTCGTCGTAACAAAAACACCTTTCCGAACCTGAGAGCCAAACGAATCAGCAATTGTAAAAAATGGTGGCATGCTGGTTATTGGCCACCCGCGCTCTATCAGTGAGCCTATTGGCGTTTCATAAGTGCAAAATTTAAGTTGAATTTTAAAAGGTGGTTCAACTCTCCCACCTGAGCAAGTCTCCCGGACTTCCTTAGTTGAAATGCATAGACAAGTAACGTGTACTTATTGTACACACGGGCACAGATTACTAAATAGTTACTACGTAAACACGGGGTAGATACTGATTGAGCGAGACGCACGCAAATCTACTCTAATGGCCAAAACACATGTATGTGGTACCAGTGCAGTGGTGCGAGGTCGCGGGACTGACTTATTTCTATTATGCACATAGCGATCCAAAAGGCTGACTTAAAAATTATTATTTGCTTATTATAATTTGGTTAATTCGGTTTTTTTAACCACTGCGTAGCGGCGTTCGACCCTGGACGTGCCTGGACGTCGTCATGTGTGTAAATGTGTTGTGGCCCTAAGATGTAATTTAGGTAGGTAGCCGACCGACGACGGCGACAGTCGCACCAATTGAAGTGGTCGACTGTGAAATAACATTATTACAATTAGTTTGAAATGAAGATAGAAATATAAAAATAGGTATCTTATTCTTCAAACGAATCTTGCGTTAGGTATATTTTTATAGTTCAGTCGACCGCATGGTAACAACATTTTGTCCTTGAACAGGTTTAGCGCGGGGCGTTTTATAAGAATAAGAGACCAAGATTGAAGGTACTTATTTTTATAATCGCCATGCAGTCGATCATATAGAAAATCGGCATTGAGCTACTAAGTTCAGATAAAATTAAGTATTTTAAACTAACATTTAATTTTTTTCTACACTCTGGCACTAAAGAAGTTGAGGTATTGTCATCATTTATTTCAAAATATCTATAGACGACATTTCTTTTCTTACACCCCATCTTGAACTTTTCGGAATCGTGACTCAAAACATAAGAACTAAATCAGCTGTAGTAGCTAATCTAAATTGAAGTAACAATTCGCGAGCGTGTTCTGTAAGCGCGTGCGACTGCCGTGAGAGTTGAAAAGACGACAAACGAAATGGCAACAGCGCCGGACAGCGCGTCAGAGGGGCGCGCGCCGACGCCGTGCCGCGCCGGCGCGGCCTTGGAGAAAACGGCAACGTCGCATAAAATAACCAAAATATACCGTTACTAGTTACCACTATTTTTACAATAACAGCAAAAATACCGTTATAATTTTTAACGTTATTATAATGTTATGCTACTAAGTAACGCTACCAAATCTTACCGATATGTAAGTATCTCTATGAAAATACCGTTACGTAACGTTATTTTTAATGTGAATTGGTATCGTTTTCAAGCCCTGGCTTCGACAGATGATTCAAGTATTTTTATGGGTAGTTTAGTACCAATAAAAATTGTTTCCGAGGAACAAATTATCTGGGAAAACGACTCCCCAAATTCAGCGTATTGGTGTCGACCAATATTTTTCAAGTTTGAAAAAGAGAACAAAGCAACGATTTTAAGAGAGAAAACCGAAATTGAAACGGAGATAAGTGAATTGAAGGAAACAGAAATTGGCGAAATAAAAGTCTCACATTCATTATTGCTTACCATGATAGATGGTAAAGCAACATCAATCCTCTGTGAAACTTCAGCTCAACGATGTGACATATGTAAAGCTGTTCCTACAGAAATGAATAACTTGTCTTTGTTATTGACTAAAAACATTGATACCGACTTGTACAAATATGGTTTATCATCGCTACATATATGGATACGTTTTATGGAATGCATTCTTCACATAGCCTATAGACTAGATTTTAAAACATGGGTTGCAAAAGGTGAAAACAAAGTTTTGATGGAAAATAGAAAAAAAATAATTCAGGACGCTTTTAAAAATCAAACAGGGCTTTTAATCGATGTTGTAAAGCAAGGGCATGGAACTACTAATGACGGGAATACCGCTCGAAGATTTTTCTCAAATACAGAGATTGCTGCTGTAATTACTGGTGTCATTTATTATTTATTTATTTATTAAAGGCAAACCAACAGCTTCTGTATACAGCACTACATATGTACATATAATATTAGCAAAAGCATCAGACCTATACAGTCGATGAAAACTTAATAAAACGGTTTTCAATCATTTTAGAAACAATATCTTCAGGTCATAAAATTGACACAGTGAAATTTAAGGAATATGCGGAAGCCACCTTAAAATTATACGTAGATTTATATGACTGGTTTCACATGCCGTCTAGTGTGCATAAAGTTCTGGTTCATGGAGCAGCTATCATTGAAAACTTTGGATTAATTCCGATTGGAAAGTTATCGGAAGAAGCGGCTGAATCCAGAAATAAAGACTTTAGGCGATATCGCCAATACCATTTGTAGCTGCAACACAAGCATACATCAACATGCGCGCGCACTAGCGGCTAGTGGAATACTGCCGGTGGGGCGCCGCGCAATCTTCGTTTTCGTCCTACCGTCTTAATATTTGATTTATTTTATTTTATTAAACATGTAGGTAGCCACTAAATTAATGGCAAATATTTTTGTATATAATAGGTGAAGTTAAGCAATAAAGATTCATATCGCAACCGTCTTTCACTCCAGTCACTACCAGGGACTCTTACCTCAACAGTGGTGACCCCGACGTGATCATTAAGGCTACGATGGCTACGACACAAGCAAATTTGAAGAAAGACGAGCATGAAGTTTCGGGTGTGTCTCTTTCTCTTCGCATCCCACCGATTTGGCGCGACAGACTGCGGTTATGGTTTGCGCAGTTTGAAGCAATAGTTTCCCCTCACAAGAAGGGTGACCAGGCAATGTACGAACTCGTCATCGGCCAGCTAGAACGTCAAGATATCGACGAGATAGCCGACATAATCCTTCGACCGCCAGAAGACGATAAATACAAAACCTTGAAGAATCGGCTACTACACGTGTACGAGGAATCAGAACAAAGACAAGTCCAGCGATTGTTGTCTGAAATGGAACTGGGCGATATGAAGCCATCACAACTACTGCGGCGAATGCAGAACCTCGCTGGTGCCAACATATCCGAGTCAGCTCTGCGTATCATGTGGACGAACCACTTGCCCCAATCAGTCCGCGCTGTCCTCGCAGTCAGCGACAACATCGCCAAGAAGTCCGACATCGACGATCTCGCGCAAATGGCTGATAAGATTCTAGAACATTCACTCCCACAAACTATCGCTGCCGTCGCCACCTGCTCAAGTCAAACAACGAGCCACGAAGCGAACACTACTCAGAAACTGGCTGAGAAGATCGACTTGCTGACGCGTGAGATCGCCGAACTGAAAGCGAATCAATCACCGTATCGACGAAGACGATCATTCCGAAGATATCGATCCAGATCACGAACGCCATCCAGATCCCGCTCGAATCGCGATGACTCATCATTTCGAAATGAAAAGACCTGTTATTACCACCGGAAGTTCGGGAAACAAGCTCGACGCTGCACACGTCCTTGCAATTTTGAAGACTCAAAGGCGACAACGGAAAACTAAGATCTGCGTTGGCTGAGGCGGCAACCGGCGCAACAACACTTTCTCACCGCCTATTCATCACCGACCGGAACTCACGCCTGTCTTTTCTAATCGACACCGGCGCAAACATCTCTGTCATACCAAAGAAAGTCGGTATGAAAGCTAAACCTACAAGCTTTTGCCTATACGCTGCCAATAATACCACTATTCCGACTTACGGTGAGAAGACGCTTGAATTGGACCTCAAACTAAGAAGACCTTATCGATGGAAGTTTATCATAGCAGCGGTCAGCAAACCAATCATCGGCGCTGATTTTCTAAAATACCACCGCCTATTAGTGGATATTGCCGGCGAACGACTCATCGATAAAGTTACAAACTTATTCGTCAAGGCACCAACGTCATACTGCAGTGAGCCAACGGTACGGAGCATTGACATTGAACATCCGTATCATCAGCTTCTAGCCAAATTCCCTAATATTGCCCGACCGTCATCAATGAAAGAAACGCCGAAGCATCGCATCGAACATCATATTGAAACCACCGGTTCACCATTGTACTGCAAGACTCGACCATTAGCACCGCACCTATATTCGGCTGTGAAGAAAGAATTCGAAACCATGATGCAACAGGGTCTGTGCCGACCAAGCAAGAGCCCGTGGTCAAGCCCACTGCATGTGGTTCCCAAAAAAAATGGTGATCTCAGTTACGAAGCCCGACCGCTATCCTGTTCCACGCGTTAAAGATTTTACATATCTCCTACACGGCAAAAAGTACTTCACCACATTAGACCTCTGCCGTGCATACCAACAACTTCCTGTGTATGGACCCGATATTGAAAAGACTGCAATAACAACACCATTCGGGTTATATGAATTCCCTCGCATGTGTCCCGGACTAAGGAACGCTGGACAAACATTCCAGCGATTTATTCATCAAGTACTCAGTGGATGCGACAGCACTTTTCAATTCATCGATGACGTCATCATTGCTTCTGAAGATAAGGAGAAGCACTATGAAGACTTACGTGTTGTCCTACAAAGATAAGACGAATACGGGATAACCATACATCCATCGAAGTGCGTCTTTGATTAGCAATCTGTCAAGTTCCTCGGCTACGATGTGTCAGAAGAAGGAATCAAGCCACCACGTGAAAAAGTAAAAGCTATCATCGATTATCCAAAGCCAGAAAATATACAGGAACTACGACTTTTTCTCGGCATACTGAACTTTTATCGTGACAGTTTACCCAACGCTGCAAGCATTCAAGCACCACTGAACGCATTCCTTCATAACTCAAAAAAACGGGACAAAACTAAGATCAGTTGGACAAAAGAAACAGACGAAGCCTTGAAAGCATGCAAAATGAGCATACAAAACGCCACTCTGCTAGCTCATCCATCACCGTCTACGAAAAACCCACTATCGCTAATGTGTGACGCATCGAACACCTGCGCCGGCGCTGTTATACAACAACGAGTCAAAAACAAATGGATCCCACTCGGCTACTTCTCAAAAAAGTTATCAGAAACGCAACAACGTTACAGCACATTCGACAGAGAGTTACTGGCAATCTACATGGCTGTAAAATATTTCCGCAGAATATTCGAAGGGCGTGAACTTATTATATACACCGATCACAAACCGCTCACCTACGCAATTCACAAATCGCCGTCAGCTAGCGACACTCAGCGGCGAACACGGCAATTACTATTTATCAGCGAGTTCACTACAGATATCCGACATATAAGCGGAACAGATAACGTAGTAGCGGATGCCCTTTCACGTGTCGAGACAATCGACGTACCAACTCCAATCGACTACGTACAGCTAGCTGCAGCGCAAGAGCGAGATGACACAATACAAACACTTACCAAACAAAGCAACATTCAACTTAAAAAAATCTCGGTTCCCGGAACAATCAAGCCAATATACTGCGAAACATCAACAGCAAGCTTACGACCGTATTTGCCTAATGACTATCGTCACATCGCTTTCAAAGCCGTGCACAACATAAGTCATCCCGGCATCAGAACAACAAGAAAAATGATACAAGACAGATACTTCTGGCCATCTATGAACATTGATATTGGCAAATGGGCAAAGCAATGTACAGCGTGTCAACAATCAAAAATACAACGCCACACGCGCAGCAACATCGAAATATTCCCGATTTGCGACCGTTTCCAACATATACATGTAGACATCGTGGGACCGTTACCGACGACAGCACACGGACACCGGTACCTGCTAACAATAATCGATCGCACGACACGCTGGCCCGAAGCTATCCCTATGCAAGAGATGACGTCAGAAACAGTAGCAAAACACGTCTATGAATCATGGGTATGCCGTTTTGGTTGCCCGACCACCATCACCACGGATCAAGGTCGACAGTTCGAGAGTCAGATATTTAACGAACTCACAAAACTATTGGGCGCAGAGAAAACCCGTACTACTGCCTACCACCCGCAGAGTAATGGGATCGTCGAACGTTGGCATCGATCACTAAAGGCTGCACTCATGTCAAGACTCTCGGACAACAACAAGTGGTTGAATAAACTACCTACAGTGCTTATGGGATTTCGTGCTGTTGTTCGAGCCGACACCGAAACTAGCCCTGCTCAACTAACCTACGGACGACCACTACGTTTACCCGGCGACTTCATATCTCCATCTGCGAACAACGTCAGAATGAGTCACGACTACACGGAACAATTACATCGCATTATCACACGACTTACGCCGACATACCAGCCGTATAGCAACAAGCGCAATATGTTCGTGCACAATGATCTCCAAACATGCCATTCAGTGTTCCTGCGAGTAGACACCATCCGCAAGTCACTTCAACGACCGTACGAAGGGCCGTACCATGTCTTGGAAAGAAATGACAAGTATTTCAAAATACAGATGCCCGGTAGAACTGCAAACGTCTCCGTCGACCGCCTTAAACCTGCGTACACAAGTAACACCGACATCGAGCAACGCAGCGCGGACGTAAATTCAAGTTCAACAACAACATCTTCAACTACAGACACTAAGACACCAATAAACGACGAACGAAGAACCAGATCCGGAAGACTTGTAAAGCTGCCCGTACGCTTCGCTTGAGGGGGAGTCCTGTAGCTGCAACACAAGCATACATCAACATGCGCGCGCACTAGCGGCTAGTGGAATACTGCCGGTGGGGCGCCGCGCAATCTTTTATACGTCAGCCCATAACCACAAACGTTTTCGTCCTACCGTCTTAATATTTGATTTATTTTATTTTATTAAACATGTAGGTAGCCACTAAATTAATGGCAAATATTTTTGTATATAATAGGTGAAGTTAAGCAATAAAGATTCATATCGCAACCGTCTTTCACTCCAGTCAAGACCATTCAAGAAAATTCTGCAGAAGAGCTAATAATGAGGATATTTTGAATAATTTAATTATTAGTTCAGATTCTTATATTTCATCAAAACGTCATAAAATGATACGGAAACACAAACCATTTTCAGAAGAAGCGAAAACCATGCTTCTGTTGCTTCCAACATTTGAGGATGATGAGCGGGAAAATATAGAATTTGTAAATGTGGAACATTTAGACAACGAATCTGAATCAGAATCTGATAAAATTGCGTAAGTGATAGTTTTGTGAGTGCGTGTGTGAGTGAGAGTGTGCGTATGAGTGGATTAGGCCTCCTGGGGACACCACTGATAAAAAAAACGCGCTTAGTTCTCTACCTCAAGGGTAGTGCGGAAAAGGGAATGAAAATCAATTTCCTCCAAAATCGAAGAAAATCGAAGCAAGTGATATATTGGATAATTTGCCTAAAAATAGCACAGTCGAATACCAAAAGCCGTTTCTTGAGAACTTTTGAGAATTAAAAGTTATTCACATAAAATAAAATTTCTTCATACAAAAATAAATTCAAATCGTTATAACTTTAAAAATATTAGGTATATACAAAAATCGAAAAGAGTTAATAATTTTGTTAGTAAAGTAAGTGATTTATGGAAATACAGTTCAACAACATCTATAAAGGGTTAGATTATATCAGAGTAAGTCTTAGGAAATTAGGTCCAGAGAAAAGATTACAAGAAGTAGGTAGAAGTAAAATTGGAAGAGCTAAAGAAATATATAATTCTTATAAAAAATGTATTACACTTAACAACTGAATATTTGGGGCTATTGATTGATAATTTGTGTAAATCTATAGAAGAAACTTATATAAAAATATTAAGTTACAGTGAGTCTGACGAATTCACTTATTCCTGTGATGGATGGTAACGAGGAGACCACAGAAAAAATGATACAAGGTATTGAAATGTATGATTCTTGTTTAACTGAAGCAGCAGATAAGAAACTACTAATTACTTTCGTGCTTAAAACTCGATTAACAAAATTAGCAAAATTAAAGTTAAAGTCAGATTATTCTAGTACGAGTCTTTTAATCGCAGATATAAAATCATTTCTTTTAACAAAACAGTCAGCAAATTCCTTACTCATGCAAATTAATACATTTTCCCAGAATGATTTGAGTATAGCAGAGTTCGGTAGTAAGCTAGAAGAACTTTTTAATAATTTAACTATTTCTCAATCAAACGATAACGAAGCTACGAGTGACGTTTTGCAACCAATAAATGAAAAATAAGCAATAAAACGGTTTTCAGATGGCCTCCGAAATAGAAGACTCAGTACAATAATTGCGGCTCGCGATTACCAACAGCTGAAGGGCGCTATTCGTGCAGCACAAGATGGGGAGCCAGACCAGTCGGCCCAGCAAGCGGTAATGCATTTAAGAGGTAAGCCATTGGCTAGAGAAAGATTACAAAATAATCGCGGCCGTGGGTTCTACAATCGAAGGAACTACAATCCAGGTAATAATTATTATAATCATTCTTCCTATCGCGGACGCGCCGATCCTTCAAACTACAGAGGAAGGAGTAATAATTACTACCATCGAGGACGAGGAAATAGTTTCCACGACTCAAATCCACACCCACGATTCCAATTACAGACAGGTTACGAACATAGACGTAGTTTTAGAGGTCAAAATCGTCAATTTCATAGTCGAGAAAGCCAACAACGAGTTGCACATGTTGCTGACCAACGAGCAAACCAGCAGCAGCAACAAAGTACGACACAAAACCGTGAGTTGGGTAACCCAAATACGTTTTTTCGAGCATAAAACATGTCGGGGACTACATTGCGTTAAATTTAAAGTAGGTAATAAATTATGTTCATTTTTGGTAGATATAGGGGCAATATTGTCAGTCAGAAAAGGAAATGCAGACTGCAGAGGACGATAATCAAACCAAATCTCGCAGTGATGAAGAGTCAATAAATTTTAGGCCCTCACCAAACTTCAAGCATATGAAAAAGTACTTGAAAGTTCACAAAGAAGAAGCCAATTCTTCCAGTGGGCAAGCCAATTCTACTGGTGTGGAAGCCAATTCTTCCTGTGGAGAAGCCAACTCTTCCCGTGGCGAGGCCAATTCCTCCCGGGGCGAGAGCAATTCCTCCCGGGGTGAGGGCAATTCTTCCCGTGGCGAAGCCAATTCTTCCCGCGGCGAAGCCAATTCTTCCCGCGGGGAAGTCAATTCTTCCCGTGGGGAAATCAATTCTTCCAGTGGGGAAGCACACACATCTTTGTTGGGACACAAGAAACCACAGAAAGTCAATAAAACCACGATGGTGGCAACTGCAGCAGTGCAGCCGCCTCTGCCGCCTAATCCGCCACCGCCGGATACGCCGCCGATGATCGTCAACGTCAAACAAGAGGTTGTGGACGACGAATATAACTGTAGCACCACAGAAACACCATCTAGCGTAGAGCACTCAAATGAACTAAGGGCTGCTGCTGCGCCTATTAAAACCGATCACTCAGAGGAAAAGCAGGGTTTAACAATGTGCCGTAACTTTGCACGAGGCACTTGTAAAAAGGGCGCTGCATGTATATTTGCGCATGAGTTAATTTTATCCCAGCTGCCAGGGGTTTATACATTTTGTAGAAACTTCCAAAACTCAGTGTGTTCTTTTCCGAAGTGTAAATACGTACACGCCACTGTATTTGAAAAGGAACATTTTTTCAGAACAGGCTATTTGCCACCTCATGCTTTAGCTCATCTTCAAGAACCTAGTGTAGTACAACCGCCGCCACCACCACCACAACCTGAAGAAGCACCAGCAGTACTGCCTGCTGTATATTCTAATGCTGTACCAGCCCCCTCCATACCATGTGTCCCGGCCGTGGTTAAATACAACGCTGTACCCGGCCCAGAACTCATACATACCGCGGTAGCCGATCCAAACATCTTCAATACTTTACAGCCAGTCACAAGCGCGTCTCCAAAACGCGAGTGGCGCGAGATTGATGAAGCTAGCTGCACCACGCGCGCCCTCGACTCCGGCGAACCGCTGGGAAAGAAATGCAAAAATTGTGATAATAATGAGCTCAGAGAACAGCTATGAAGGCTAAAGTTGAGAAAGACGCTCGCTCTAACAAGGTGCTCATCCAGAAGATAGAGGCAGCCTACAAAAAGAGTTCCGTGATTTCGGAGTTGATCAGAGTTATTTTTGAGACAAAGGATATTATGCCGACAGTTGCTGAAGGTCTGCGTTTGCACCCACCCAGCACAGAACCAGAGGTTAAACTTGACATGCTGTTGGGCGGTTCTTCTCACAACAACCTCACATCGGCTCTGGCCATGTTACTGCGGACCGCGAAGTCAGTGTTGAAGCCTGCAGATTTGTGAGATAAACCTCCCGATTAGGCTAGTCTATCTTATTTCTAACATTAAGCAATGAAGCTAAAATAATCTTGAATAAATACACTGACATTCAAAGGAATTGCATCAAAGTAAAGAGTAGTTTAAAAAAGTAATGCATTAGTAAAGACTGGTGCAAGATTAAAAATCAAATTTGAAACTTGAATGATCACTACAAACAACTTACTGACAGTAAAGAATTATTCAACAATCTTATTCAAAGTCGTTCGTCTAACATTATGCGTATCTTTTCATTTCAAGGCCTATCAATCACTTTTGTATTGTAATTCCATTTTCAATTAGTTTTTTTTTTTTTTTTTAGTTGTAAGCCAGTATAAATTAATTTTTTGAAAATTTTACTTTTCTACAAATATCTGTTTCATAATTACCTCGCACTTCAATGCAGTTTCTTCGACCGCCAGTATATAATAATAATGTGTAAGTACCAGTACATAAAAGGGCCAGTTGACTCATGTCGAATAAATGTGAAACGCTATCCACCACGGTCATGTCATCAAAATCAACCAACTAAACGTTGTTCACTCATGTTACTTGTGGTCTTTTCTGGTTGAAATGGACAGTAAAGCTTGTTGGTTATCATTCGTGTACGAAGCCCTAAAAAGGGTCAACTAGCCTTTTGCGCCAACTACTTATTGTTTTAAGAGTGAATGAAACAATAACCATGCAGACCCGACTGATGAATTATATAAATTGCGTCCCCTTATTGATCGTTTGAACTATCTTTGTCAAAACAATGCAAATACAACTAATTCTCAGTCAATTGATGAATGTATGGTTCCATTTAAGGGTCGCTATAGCCTGAAACAATATATGCCAATGAAACCCATGAAACGGGGATAATTATAAAGTATGGTGCAGAGCTGACAGCAATACAGGGTGTCTATATATATAATTTTTTTTTATCAAGTTTTGAACTAATGCAACAATTATAAGAACAAGGTGTCTACAGTACGGCAACGATTCGAAGTGATGGCGTCGATTTACCTCTATTGGTAAAGAAACCTAGTGGATAGCTGAAGCTTCTAATAGGGCAAGTACAAAGATAAAAAAAAATGAAGAAAGGAAGTCAAGAAGAACGTAGGATTTGCTGTTTGGAAAGATACCAAACAAGTGAATGTTGTAAGCACAGCATTCCATCCTAAAGAAAAGAGAAATTGTAATAGAACTCAAAAAAGTCTATCAAATGCCCATTAGTAATACCCGAATATACGAAACGTATGGGTGGTGTCGATCGTTTTGACCAAAAAAGAACATCATATTATGCCGTGGGTAGAAGAAGTCGCAAATGGTGAACCAGAATATTTTATTTTTTGATAGATGTTGCAATAACCAATGCCGATATCGACGGTTAACCGGCAAGACCTCCTGAACTGACATATTTTGATAAAACACTTTTTCTTAGTAAAAAATCCAAAAAAATCTATCCCACTATTAAAATCTCCTATATAGAATTCGCAATATTTCCAGTATTTTTTCTGTCATGCCTATACCTCCGAAATACACGCGTGCAAAATTTGGCGGCAATTGCTGCTAACTTCAGTGTGTGCTTCGCAACTTGAAGGAACTCGTCGCGAGTTACGTGTGCGCTCCACTTGAAAAGTAAGTTTTACTGTTTTTTTCTTATTTAGCACCAAAATGTTATGGATATTGTGTATATGTGATATTATTTTAGTATAATTGTAATGTTTTTTATGTAACATTGACAGTTTATTGTGAAGAAATCTGCTGAAAACAAATAATATGTAGATAGAAGTTATTAGTTGTTAAAAAAAAATGCGATCGCTCGTTACTCTAACACAGTTTAATAGCACTTAGGAGCTATTGTACTCTAATATTTACGACTAAATAGAAGTAGTTTATAATTGTTTTATTCATTTCAGAATGACTTCACACCGATCAAGAAACTTGGTCAAACTTTGTTTGGAATCAGAAAAACAAGATGCATACCAACAAGATTATCCAGTACAAGACTTTACCATACCTTCGTACACTGCTCCCCTGATTCCCGTACAGATAGAGTTTATAGAACAATTCAATATCACTTCTGATTCACTGGAGATCCCTAACATAGACAATCGAATTATCGACAATGTTCCTTTAGCCAATTCTTCACAAATACACACAGACTTTGAAGAAATTTTAGAATTCACGCTAAAAAGTAATTCAGGAAGTTTAAAACCTCCTGAGATGTCATCAACAATCGATGCCTCACTAATTCAGTCAGAAAGTTCGTCTTCTGACAGTTCTATGAGTGATGTAGAGAATACAGTACAAGAGCTGCAAAGTAACTCAGAAGTATTCTATGGCGATATGTCTGATGGCAGAAGAAGGAGAAAGAAAGCTGATCCTGAACAATGGAAAAAGAACCTCAACAAGAGGCTTCGGATGGAAGGTAAGAGTTATTTAGGCTATGATGCGCCAAAAGGTAAAAAGGTTCAGCATAATAAGAACAGACCTGAAAGATTAATGGGACCTCCATGCACATCTGACTTCTGCAAAAAATCTGCAGTACGCCGTTGTGATGAATTTACAGAAGACAGCCGCAAAAACATATTTGAAGCTTTTTGGAAATCTATGGATTCGTCACAACGTAAAATTTACGTGGGTAACAATGTTACTGTTGTTGGTAAAAAACAAGCAACCACTTCAGGCCCGTCACGTCGTGGAGGCACGTTAAAATATTACATGCCTCTTAATAAAGACAATAATATGACGGAAAAAATTCCGGTGTAGAAAAATGTTTATAAACACCCTTAGTCTTAGTACTTTTACAGTCCAATCATGGGCGAAGAAGAGTCGATCTGGAATAATTCCTTCTCGAGAAAATGAATGTAGATCCAGGAATGTTACGCCACGTGAAGGTCGGACAGCACAAGATGTAATAATAAACGAATTCTTTGATTCCATCCCCAAACTACCATCACATTATAATAAAAAATATACAAGTAAACTTTTTATAGAGCCAATTTTTCGCAATAAGTCTCATTTATACCAGGTTTATAAACAGTTCTGCAATGATAAAAATTCGAGACCATTTTCAATAAAAAAGTTTGATATTGTTTTTTCAAATAAAAATATTGCAATACACCAATTAAAAAAAGACATGTGCGACACTTGTTTGACCTATCAAAATGGAAATGTAACTGAAGATGATTATCAGCAACATATTTCCAGGAAAAATACTGCTAGACAGAAAAAAGAAAAAGACAAGAAGGACGCTTTAGAACGTAAATGTATAGTTTTAAATGTTGACCTGCAAGCTGTAAAAGTATGTCCGTTTTTGACTGCTAGTGCAGTATATTATAAAACCAAATTGGCTTTACATAATTACTCTAGTCTATAATGTGCCAACTCATAATGCTACGTGTTATTGGTTCGCGGAAACTGAAGCCGATTTATCATCTTCTACGTTTGCGACCATGCTTATAGATTATTTAGAGAAACATTGTTTTTCTGATAATATTCCTATTATAATATACTCAGATGGTTGTGCGGCACAAAATCGAAACAATGTTATAGCTAATGCTTTACTTAATTTTTCTATACGTCATAACGTGACTGTGTACCAAAAGTTTTTAGAAGTAGGACACACCCAGATGGAAGGGGATTCGGTCCACAGTTGTATTGAAAGGTTGTATTTAAAAATAGGACAATAAATTTACCAAGTGATTATGTAACAGCTACAAAAGAAGCAAGAACCAAACCCTTTCCGTATGAGACATGTATGCTGTACCATAATTTTTTCCTTAACTATGCAGATCCTAAAATGTGGCGATACACTTCGATAAGACCAGGTAGAAAACCCGGCGACTCTAAAGTAGAAAGAAAGAAAGAAAAAGCGTTTATTTACCACAAAATAAACGACAGCAATTGTTCTAAACTAAACCGTAAACTATAGTGTTAGTAGGTATATCTTAATTTATGTTAGTCAAGATAAGTAAGTCAAGGTAAGTAGCGGACATTAAAGCTATTTCTTACCTACCAGATGGATTGATTAGAGTAAAACTTGATTATAACTCAGAATGGATAGAACTTCCTCAAAGACCAAAAAGACTTCATGTCATAGAACAATATAGAACATTACACACCAAGCAGTTACCGATTCATCTTCAAGAATTGAAATCTTTACTGCCGCTGGATTGTCAGTCATTCTATGATTCTTTGCCTCATGTTTAATTTATTTAAACTCTTAATGCCAAAATGTTTAAATTGATTTAAAGTAGTACAAAACTAAGATCTCAATTAATGACCAATTATTATTATATTAGTGATACCACAGATAATATAATACAACAGGCGATACTAAATAATGTAAGTCTGAGTGAAACATTGTGCTTTATCTATTTTTTTTATATTAAAAGTTATTTTCTTGTAATGCCAATAACTTTTATTTTTTGACTTCTTGTAAAATCCATATTAATTTTGCGACCAATTGCTCCTAAATGAAATGATAAGACCTATCTACAAATTCAAAGGGCTTGCTCAGTTTGTTAGGGCAATTTGGCTTAACATGAACATTAAGTATAACATTTAATGACTAGGGTTTTTAATAGTTTATACCTAAAAGAAATGAATTATAGTAATAAGGTTGCAGGAAAGTGTAAAAATAGTTCATATTTAGCATGTCTATTGCTAAAACTTGTCGCTGAAAAAGTTACAATTATGAGTGTTTATTTTCCAAAATAAATCATTTGCCTTTTTAATCATGATATTATCTTATTTTGAATCCGGTAGTAACATATCCTAAGGTCATTTAAATGGAAAAAATAAAACTAATATTTTTAATCCGAATGGTAAATTAATAAAATATCATCTAAAAAATAGGCTGGCGGTCTAATATTATTTTCATGCCTTGCCCAGCTTAAGTACCATATTGTGGTCATAACGTGAGCACAGCAACCTACCGTTCTTCGCCCTACAAGGCAATTGCAACAATATGGAGTAATTGCTTCTCTGCCTTGCAGATTATGTTAATTATAATATACCTGTACGAAATATAATTTTCGGCTTATGTGCCTGCTTTGAATTTTTCCTCGTAATAGAGTGCAATTGCCAGATAAGGGTAAACCTTCAAGGTTTCACGTTTAACAAAATAGAGCCAGGGTCATCGTCATGAGCAGATTCAGTGTCCAAGGGTAAAGCCGGGTCGTCAATTGAAGCGGTATCAGAGTCCATTATAACTATAACAAAAACCAAAAACTTCGCAAAAATAACTGACACAACATTCACAATACACTTCATAAATAATATTTTCATTTCGTTGTCTAGATTTGTCATTATTGACAGTTAGTAGTGTTGCCAGGTAATAAAAAATATCGATTTGACAACGATCAAACTAATACTATAATCGGATGTAAAATGATTTGATGGCCTAAAACGACGAGTGTTTTGTTTGTTTTTAATGTAATTAAAGGAACATAAGTATAAAACCTTTTGAAAAAAAAAACTTGATTAAAATACATACTTTTTACTCAGTTTTAGCAATCGATTATTATCTTTAATAATCGATTGAAATCACAATTATTATTAATGTGGCCACACAGAATCGGTCGCCAACCATAAAATGGCGACGCTTTTTAAACTCAATCGGCTTAAATACTTATTAAACGACTTGTTTTTATATTTAACTTCCTGCAACGAGAATCAAAAAAATATTCATTTTAGTTTTAATTATATTGTTTCGTAAAAATACTTTTCGCATAGCAACTTGTCCACGTTAAGCCAATAATGAGCAAAACCCTTTAAAAAAAGTGTAAATTACTCATAACTCACCTAGCCAATTATTGGAATGAAGTAAAGAAATGAATTCATCTGCATATTGTAAATAATTATATTTGAAACCAACTATATTTTTGGTTTGTTCATATTCACCTTTGTCTCAAAGTAACAAGATTTTTAGCGCCTCCTGGAAAATTTTGACTAATTGATTTAGCAGTTCTTGACGGTTAACCGTCGATATATTCGATAAAACGAACACCCGAGTGCACAATGTTATGAGCCAAAAAGAATTTAGAATTATCTTTCAAGGGAGTTGGTGTATAATAAAAAAAAGATAAAAATATCATTCCAATCAACGCCAAAACATGTAACTAAAAAAAGAAACGAGTGGAAGTGAGTGATGAAAGACAAAAAAAGAATTTACGGACTACCAGAAGAAATTAGATTTGAAAGATAATAATATAACGAATCTTTATTCAAAGTTCATATTGGTTAAATAAACAATAAATCTTAGATAGTAATGTACGCAGAACGATGTTAGATGCCTGTACTAGGAGAGTCCTGTATCACAGGCAATATGTATGTATACATCCCTGTTTTAAATTATTTCACCAATTGCCAGAAAATCAATGAAGGTGACCAGAACCCAGACTGGTGCTGGCAAGGATATTGCCATCATGTTTTTTTCTTATCCTAAACATGTTAAATTTTTTTCTTTAACATTCATTATTAAACTTCCCACAATTATACCATAAAACGAGATTTTATTTTCTTATGATTTTATTTTAAAATGCTTCTACCATTAAAAGGGGTTAAGTGATTATTCTTTGATAGTGTTAGTAATATAATTTTGTTAGTAAAGTAAGTGATTTATGGAAATACAGTTCAACAACATCTATAAAGGGTTAGATTATATCAGAGTAAGTCTTAGGAAATTAGGTCCAGAGAAAAGATTACAAGAAGTAGGTAGAAGTAAAATTGGAAGAGCTAAAGAAATATATAATTCTTATAAAAAATGTATTACACTTAACAACTGAATATTTGGGGCTATTGATTGATAATTTGTGTAAATCTATAGAAGAAACTTATATAAAAATATTAAGTTACAGTGAGTCTGACGAATTCACTTATTCCTGTGATGGATGGTAACGAGGAGACCACAGAAAAAATGATACAAGGTATTGAAATGTATGATTCTTGTTTAACTGAAGCAGCAGATAAGAAACTACTAATTACTTTCGTGCTTAAAACTCGATTAACAAAATTAGCAAAATTAAAGTTAAAGTCAGATTATTCTAGTGCGAGTCTTTTAATCGCAGATATAAAATCATTTCTTTTAACAAAACAGTCAGCAAATTCCTTACTCATGCAAATTAATACATTTTCCCAGAATGATTTGAGTATAGCAGAGTTCGGTAGTAAGCTAGAAGAACTTTTTAATAATTTAACTATTTCTCAATCAAACGATAACGAAGCTACGAGTGACGTTTTGCAACCAATAAATGAAAAATAAGCAATAAAACGGTTTTCAGATGGCCTCCGAAATAGAAGACTCAGTACAATAATTGCGGCTCGCGATTACCAACAGCTGAAGGGCGCTATTCGTGCAGCACAAGATGGGGAGCCAGACCAGTCGGCCCAGCAAGCGGTAATGCATTTAAGAGGTAAGCCATTGGCTAGAGAAAGATGACAAAATAATCGCGGCCGTGGGTTCTACAATCGAAGGAACTACAATCCAGGTAATAATTATTATAATCATTCTTCCTATCGCGGACGCGCCGATCCTTCAAACTACAGAGGAAGGAGTAATAATTACTACCATCGAGGACGAGGAAATAGTTTCCACGACTCAAATCCACACCCACGATTCCAATTACAGACAGGTTACGAACATAGACGTAGTTTTAGAGGTCAAAATCGTCAATTTCATAGTCGAGAAAGCCAACAACGAGTTGCACATGTTGCTGACCAACGAGCAAACCAGCAGCAGCAACAAAGTACGACACAAAACCGTGAGTTGGGTAACCCAAATACGTTTTTTCGAGCATAAAACATGTCGGGGACTACATTGCGTTAAATTTAAAGTAGGTAATAAATTATGTTCATTTTTGGTAGATATAGGGGCAATATTGTCAGTCAGAAAAGGAAATGCAGACTGCAGAGGACGATAATCAAACCAAATCTCGCAGTGATGAAGAGTCAATAAATTTTAGGCCCTCACCAAACTTCAAGCATATGAAAAAGTACTTGAAAGTTCACAAAGAAGAAGCCAATTCTTCCAGTGGGCAAGCCAATTCTACTGGTGTGGAAGCCAATTCTTCCTGTGGAGAAGCCAACTCTTCCCGTGGCGAGGCCAATTCCTCCCGGGGCGAGAGCAATTCCTCCCGGGGTGAGGGCAATTCTTCCCGTGGCGAAGCCAATTCTTCCCGCGGCGAAGCCAATTCTTCCCGCGGGGAAGTCAATTCTTCCCGTGGGGAAATCAATTCTTCCAGTGGGGAAGCACACACATCCTTGTTGGGACACAAGAAACCACAGAAAGTCAATAAAACCACGATGGTGGCAACTGCAGCAGTGCAGCCGCCTCTGCCGCCTAATCCGCCACCGCCGGATACGCCGCCGATGATCGTCAACGTCAAACAAGAGGTTGTGGACGACGAATATAACTGTAGCACCACAGAAACACCATCTAGCGTAGAGCACTCAAATGAACTAAGGGCTGCTGCTGCGCCTATTAAAACCGATCACTCAGAGGAAAAGCAGGGTTTAACAATGTGCCGTAACTTTGCACGAGGCACTTGTAAAAAGGGCGCTGCATGTATATTTGCGCATGAGTTAATTTTATCCCAGCTGCCAGGGGTTTATACATTTTGTAGAAACTTCCAAAACTCAGTGTTTTCTTTTCCGAAGTGTAAATACGTACACGCCACTGTATTTGAAAAGGAACATTTTTTCAGAACAGGCTATTTGCCACCTCATGCTTTAGCTCATCTTCAAGAACCTAGTGTAGTACAACCGCCGCCACCACCACCACAACCTGAAGAAGCACCAGCAGTACTGCCTGCTGTATATTCTAATGCTGTACCAGCCCCCTCCATACCATGTGTCCCGGCCGTGGTTAAATACAACGCTGTACCCGGCCCAGAACTCATACATACCGCGGTAGCCGATCCAAACATCTTCAATACTTTACAGCCAGTCACAAGCGCGTCTCCAAAACGCGAGTGGCGCGAGATTGATGAAGCTAGCTGCACCACGCGCGCCCTCGACTCCGGCGAACCGCTGGGAAAGAAATGCAAAAATTGTGATAATAATGAGCTCAGAGAACAGCTATGAAGGCTAAAGTTGAGAAAGACGCTCGCTCTAACAAGGTGCTCATCCAGAAGATAGAGGCAGCCTACAAAAAGAGTTCCGTGATTTCGGAGTTGATCAGAGTTATTTTTGAGACAAAGGATATTATGCCGACAGTTGCTGAAGGTCTGCGTTTGCACCCACCCAGCACAGAACCAGAGGTTAAACTTGACATGCTGTTGGGCGGTTCTTCTCACAACAACCTCACATCGGCTCTGGCCATGTTACTGCGGACCGCGAAGTCAGTGTTGAAGCCTGCAGATTTGTGAGATAAACCTCCCGATTAGGCTAGTCTATCTTATTTCTAACATTAAGCAATGAAGCTAAAATAATCTTGAATAAATACACTGACATTCAAAGGAACTGCATCAAAGTAAAGAGTAGTTTAAAAAAGTAATGCATTAGTAAAGACTGGTGCAAGATTAAAAATCAAAACATGTAACTAAAAAAAGAAACGAGTGGAAGTGAGTGATGAAAGACAAAAAAAGAATTTACGGACTACCAGAAGAAATTAGATTTGAAAGATAATAATATAACGAATCTTTATTCAAATTTCATATTGGTTAAATAAAACAATAAATCTTAGATAGTAATGTACGTAGAACGATGTTAGATGCCTGTACTAGGAGAGTCCTGTATCACAGGCAATACAACGTGTTGTTTTGCATCCTCGTCAAATTTCAGGAGGTTGTCATAAAATACATAAATAATCAATTGAAAGTACGGTACCGGTCAATAACCAATAAGCGCTGCTTTTTTTTGTTATTGAAATTTAACAGTATTTCAGAATAAAATCCCGAATACCACAGAATCAGGCGCCTACGCACACAGCGACAATCACAGAACAGAAAAAAACAGTAGAAATCGCATAACGCATAAATTACTATCAGAACCAGCGTGCCCTAACAAACACATCTTCAAGATAATCATATTATGTCACACTAGCAAATTCGTTTTGTGATTGGTCCATGCCAAAAAGTCTCTATAGTCAGTCACTATTAAAAAAAAAAGTGCAACTACATCATATAAATAGAGTTCATTATTGTCAATCTTTTGTAGGCATTAAATCTTATATTTCCGTGAGAGCTCGTAGGCATAGTTTTACTAGCAAGTTCCGCTATTCGACGCTAGATGTCACTAAATTGTAATATATTCGATTGTATGCAGTATGGCATTGAACATAAGATAGATATTTGTTTATGGAGTTGATCGCTATTATGATATTCGCTAGTGATGTACAACATCGTAACCTTACTTATCGATATTTAATTGTATTCGTGCATTCTGTTTATATTTATATTCGTATTCAATAAGCATAAAATTCTTCGTATTTGGCGAAAACTATACACTGATAGCTGAATACGCTGATGCTAAAACACAGATTAAACTCAATTAGTCAGGTACATAGAAATATAAAATACAGGAGAAGTGGCAAGGGGGCGTGTCGGCGTCCACGCGACATGGTCTGGGCGAGCATGTCTTACGCAATGGTCGAATCCGCGAACTAGTGCGCTTCCGACCGTGAGCGTGATAAGATATAAGAATGCCGTGTTGTTCAGTGTTTTCTTGTAAAAACCGAAGCCTAAACCAAAACTTTGTTAATTATGGAATCATTTACCATATCAAAATACAAGTATTTTACTATATTTGTCTTTAAAATCATGAAAAACAACAAATCGTAAAATATTTCTTGCTTATACTCTGTTATATTTGTTTTCAAATGTCACAGCGACAATAACATATTACAATGAATACACTGCTCCTTAACCACTACCTAAGTTTGTCGCTAAGTGACTGGATGAGCAATGTAAAAATCACAAAACGATACTTTAGCAAGCCGATGTATCGCATAGTACGGCCGCTGCTTCTTGCCGCGAGTTAGTGATGTAGTTGTGCAGATACACTGTCGACAACAATGTCGATTGTTGAATGAAATATTATAAAAGTGTACCAAACTTTCTTAGATTTCATTAAATTTTTGGTAAATAATCGTTCAAGTGTTTTTGGCTTTGAATTATCGTATTTATGCCTTATCCTCGTGCTACTTCCTTACTTTTTATGGTAATTGTATTTTACTTTCGATAAAGTTTCGAATGCATTATAGTAATCGGCATGTTTAAGATAATATATTAGTGACCTTTGCTTAAAATTAGTCAACATATTCATGCTATTTATTTGTTATACATGAGCAGCATGGCGTGTGTAATAAATGCCAGAATCGATAACTTTCCGATTTAGTCAATCACTAGCGTATATGTAAAATAAATTGCTTTTGCACAGCACAACGATACCCACCGTTGTTTTTGTGTGAGTAAGTTGCACGGTGTACTGTAAATATACGCTGTATTTATTAGGATAAGGTTTATAATTGATTGTGTAGTACAGTCCGATTTCAAAAATGCGGGTGTTTGCGCGACTGCGTATCTATTGCTTTTACTGAACTGCATTCGTAGTAGTTGCCGGGTGGTAGGGCAAAACAGGAGACACAGGTTCCGATACATTTTCGGCTACAGGGCATATCTCCTTGTTTATTATATCTATGGTCAGGTACTATTACCGAATTTTCCAACCCACTTATACAAAGCAAAATTATCTTTAAATGGAACAAAAGTTTTATAAAATCAATTTAATTTTACTAAACCAGATTTTTTCACATGTTTTACATAAGTAAAAAATAACAAAACAAAATTAAAATCTAAACGAATTACCGAAATGTACCTTTATACGCGTGTTACGTCCGATCGACTGCTTAATGAATATTTTTATATATATATTATTTGTTAGCTTTACTTCTTTAGCTTCTGCTAGATGGTCACCTATTAATCCTGTACCCATGTCAATATATCCATGAAACCATCGCATTCAATTCTTCTACGTATAGCCATTTCATCAATTAAGTACTAGTGAAGCTAATATTGGATGACTTGATGAATCCGCTTTAAGTTTTAAAGCTGTAAATGACTCTTTTGTGAAACCAGGATCTCCACCGATATTAGCATACCATTTTGTTAAGGTTTGTGGATGAGGCAAAGAGCAATCAAACGTACTACGCACGTATTTATAGGCTTTCGGTGAGTAATAATGTAGAGTAAGGGCGAAGCTGCGAAGTTCTGGCGAATACATGCTTATGCATACTCTCACGATATTTCATTTTCAACGTATATAAATAAATTACTATCTGTTTAACATCAAATAATATTACTATTAATTAATCTTGAATTTTTATTTGATACGGTCACATCGACAACCCGTTATCGATAACGTCTTTCTCTAATTGAGTAGCAAACTGTCACATGACATAGGATGGAATCATCTAGAATAACAGGTTTGATGTGAAAGAAAGTAGACCTTATGGTTTAAATCATAGATTCTACTTTTGTTTAGCGTTTTTGAATAAAAATGTAAGCAATGTTTTATCATATATTAATTAAAATAAAATAAAATAGTACTTAATTATGATACGATATACCACTATGGGATACATTTTTGGTACGGCTATCGTTTTTATACTCTAAAACAGCACAATACGGCATATTTGATTTTATTTCGGATTTTCGAGAGTAAGTGACGTGAACGCAGTCGGAACTAGACTGATATGCGCGACAGCGCTTGGGCGCCTACAATTGCGGAGCTACGCAATACTAGGGCTACGCGTGCCCCGCCTACTTGCGACTTCTACTGTTTTTTTTCTGTTCTGTGGCGACAATGCAGCTGTGTGTGTGAGTGTCGACGTCTTACCTACGAAATTCTAGCGCGTAGACCTACGTGTGCGATCGTGCGATGACCTACGGCGACCAGTAGCAATAATTTGACCTAATTTTATTTCGGAAATCATCTACTTTACTGTCATAAATTTCGCTTGATAATGAACTCATTTTTAAGCATTATTGGAATACGGAAATCTTACTAATGACAGTAATACTACTTAGTGCGCCAAAGAAAAGTTCAATGACCTGTTATCAGATGATTATTAAAATGTTAGTTTTGCTTTATTGCTATCCGTCAACTTAAAGTTTTCGTAATGATTTTGTTTTTATTTGTGGATTAAATTGGTTGATTTGAAATTTTCCTTCTTACTTAACGGGCTTAGGACCGGCAATAATACCTACCTTAGTTGGTATGTAACCGATCTAGGTACCTACTAAGTCAAAAAATGTTTTCTACGTTTGATGGAAATGGAAAGATGTGCTAGTTAAGTGTAAGTAAGTGGTGATACTTTCGAATCTTAGGTATTATTGATTCACTTAAAAATCTGAAATCGACTTATTTACAGTAGGTAAGCTAACAACGTATTTACAAAATGAACAAATAAATAAATTACCTACCTACTTATGTTACCCGGAGGTATTGTTCAGTTTCCATCACCACACTCTTGGCACAGTCGACCACAATGTAGCTGGTTTTCTTTCAACCTACGTTAGCAAACTAACACCTTCGTTTTTAAAGAGTCGAAAGCACTAATTATCCTTGCACGTAATTTTGTTACACTTGTCACTTTTTACGTCTAAACTAACTTTTTAACGTCTCCTCACAAAATAAAAGTTAAGAGGCCACAGGTCCTCCGCGACCGATCCAGTAGTCAAGAAACCTTTCACGCTTCAGTAGGCGCCACACTGTGGTGTGGTGCACTCCAAAGCGGTCACCAGCCTCCCGCGTGCTTGCCCGTGGTTCTTGCTGGAAGTATTCCAGGATGTCTTCCTGCAAGGCGACAGGCAGGCCTACGCTGCCGCGAGCTTAAACTGCCGATGATCCCGTAGTCTCTGCGTAGCAGCCAGCATGACGCTCTGTGATGGGGGTTCCCGATCGGGAAACATTTCCGTGAACATCCGGATGGCTCCACGTAGGCTGTTTCCACTGATGGCATAAAGGCGGACCATCTCTACCAACTCGACATTGGAATAATTGTCCGTCATCTTGCACTTTGTACCTACGTCTGAACGATGTACCGAGAAAGGAATTCGCAAAACGCGCGCACACGGCGCGGCGGCGGCGACGTCAAAATAAACTGTTGCTGTCGTGTCTGTTGGATCAGACGCCGCGCCGCGGGGCGGGGGAGGCGCGGCTGGCGGTAGGCGCGTGCGGCCGTGCGCGGGGGATTAGGAACCTACGAATTTTTCGAATGATCGATGTATTGTTTGCGTTTGTTTGTGTGTGTGAAAGCGCAGTTATAAGGCTAGGAACAGACGGGCCGCATTTAAATACGTCTTGTTCACACGGATTTCCGTAAATAGCAAAAATAAATTAAAAAAATACCTACTCATTTTATTGTTGATTTGGGTCGAGAATCATTAGCATAATTACGTCCGTGAATTTGACGAGGATGCAAAACAACACGTTGTATGTATACATCCCTGTTTTAAATTATTTCACCAATTGCCAGAAAATCAATGAAGGTGACCAGAACCCAGACTGGTGCTGGCAAGGATATTGCCATCATGTTTTTTTCTTATCCTAAACATGTTTAATTTTTTTCTTTAACATTCATTATTAAACTACCCACAATTATACCATAAAACGAGATTTTATTTTCTGACATAACAAAATGCTTCTACCATTAAAAGGGGTTAAGTGATTATTCTTTGATAGTGTTAGTAATGTTACGAGCTTCGGGTTCGTTACAATTAAAATCAGCCGATTAAATAAACAAAGATGACACTTTAATTTACACCACACTAATTACACTATAACTCACTAATCACAAAACACAATCGCACTATTAATCACTTGAGTTCGCAGTCGAAGATCGCTCTCGAAGTTATCACTTGTATCGCAATTCCAATACTGCCTCGGTCGGCACATGTGCCGGCCTTATATAGGGTGCCGAGTAGAACTCCAGAAAGTTCGCGTACATATCGGTCGCGACCGACTAAGGTCCGAGAATTCTAGCATAGATAAATCTCGAAGGTCCTTGACTTCACTAGTTCTGCTACTCGATACTAGATGGCGCTAGTGGTACCGAATGCCGCCATCATCCTCCTAAGACATGCTCGTCCCGAGCATTATCAGCGCCATATTAACGCGCCAGTCGATCAACATGGACGATCTTAGGAGCGCTTCTTGTACCTTTCTGTATACGGTAGGTTACGTCATTGATCTTCGTCACAATCCGGTACGGTCCGTCCCATTTAGCTTGAAGCTTAGGAGATTTCCCTTTGCTGCGAACTGGATTGTGCAACCACACTAGTGAACCTTCCTCGAACCCTTTATTGTTCATTTTGCGGTCATAGCGGGTTTTCATCTTTTCAGACATTTGCTGGCCCGATTGTCTGACATGCTCATGAATGTCGTTCATTTTGTTCCGCAAGTCATTCGCATAATCGGTTATACTGCGTGGGGCATCAGGTGGTATTCCGGTGATCAGATCTGCAGGTAGCCGCAATTCTCTTCCAAAGTTTGCGAAAGCTGGTGTCACTGACGTACTTTCATGAACAGCACTTCGGTATGACAGCAAAAACGGTTGTATGTGCTTGTCCCAATCACGTTGCCGGTTTTCCACAACTTTGGCCAGATATCTCTCCAATGTCTGATTAAATCGTTCCACCATTCCATCCGACTGTGGACCCGGTAAGAAGTTGTCCGCGTTTTATGAGCACCCATCACTCGGCAAGTTTCCTGGAATATTTGAGACTCAAAATTCCTTCCTTGATCACTGTGAATCTCCAAGGGTACTCCAAAACGACAGAAGACTTCATGAATCAGTTTATCCGCGATTGTTGAAGCTTCTTGATTTGGAATAGCGAAAACTTCCGGCCACTTAGTGAAGTAATCCATTACCACCATGAAATATTTGTTACCACTTTCACTTTCCGGAAACGGTCCCGCAACGTCTAGCGCTATCCTTTCCCATGGTGCACCAACATTGTACAATCTCAATGCACCTCTGCTACGTGTCTGAGGTCTTTTTACAGCCGCACAACTTGTACACTTGCGACACCAGTCCTCAACATCGTCACGACAGTGGACCCAGTAAAACCGTTCCCGTATCTTCAGTAGAGTCCGTTTAACTCCCATATGGCCTCCTGAACAACCATTATGGTACAGCTGTAGAACATCCGGTACTTTAGCTTTAGGGACAACCATTTGCAAATGACAGCTGTCTCCCTGAGCATTTTCCCATTTACGGCACAGGACTCCATCCTGAATCACTAAGCTGTCCCATTGTTCCCAATAGCTTTTTGTGGCGGAACTCATCGCTGAGACATCGCTCTACGTAGGCTTCGGAACACTGGCCTTCATCCACTCCAAGATCGGCTTGATGTCCGAATCTTCCCGCTGTGCACATTGTATGCTTTCCTTCCACTCGTTGCTGAGGTCTGTCTTGAGCATCCTCACAGGCACGACTTCTTTACCCTCTTGCCGAGTACAATGCTTGCAGTCTTCAGGGCAAGGTCTTCTTGATAATGCATCTGCGTTGCCATGAGGTTTCCCGCTGCGATGTTCAATCAAATAGTCGTATTCTTCCAATCGCTGTCCGCGATTCTCAGCCGCTCTACCTGCTAGAGGTCGGCTGTCTGCCCTTTGAGCCGTTCGTTTAGGGCAACTGGGCCTCAAGTGGCCCCTTTCACCACAGCCGTAGCATCTAGGGCTGCGCCTTTTATAATGGTCACGAACTGCAGCTGCTGCAACCTCCCTGCCATAGTGGGAACGATGGTTCTGCCGCACAGCTTCTCCTTCTGAAGTTCGACTAGGGCAACTGGACCGTAGGTGGCCCCTTTCTCCACAACCATAGCATCTAAGGCTGTATCCTTTAAAACGGTCGCGAACTGTAGCCGCTGCAACCTCCCTGACGCGATGGGAACGATAATCCTGCCGCGCAGCTTCTACCTCCAGTGCATGTGCCAAGGCGTCTTTAAGCTTCTCATGGTGCCCGAGCCTCACGGCAGCTCTAACTTCAAGGTCGCGGATGCCGTCAATGAATGCCTGCACCAGGTTCCCTTGAATGAGCGCAGGTACAGACTGGTATGCTTTTCTAACAAGCTTCTCCACCTCAAGGGCCCACTGCTGCAGGTTTTCACCGCTGCGTTGCACGCGATCCTTTAGCTGCGCCCGAAACACGTGTTCCAGATGAGCGTCGCCATACCTAGCTTCCAGTGCCTCAACCAGCTGCTCGTAAGTCACCTCGTTACCGAGGGCTTCCAGGATAGTGAGGGCCTGGTCGCGGAGGCCTAGGGTGAGAGCAGTCATGGCCTGGTCCTTACTCCACCCGTTCGCCTTCATAACAGCGTCAAATTGCTTTTTGTATGCCGACCAGGAAGATGTTCCATCGAACGCACGGCGGCACTTTGAATCCACGTAGAGAAGGTGTAGTAGCTACAGAGGTTGCGATTCCATCTCCCATTTTAAGGTTATCCAGCGTTTTCCTCACGTCAACTATCACGTTGTCAACCCGATGATTAATTTGGTCGATTCGTGATTCAGCTTCCGTCAGGCGATTCTCGTGCTGAACCACCTTATCTTTAACAACCTTCATCTCTTTGCTGAAAGTGGCATGCAGGTCCTTCATAAGGAACATCTGTTCTTCCTGGCGGCGCGCCTGCTCCTCCTTGTCACGTTGGAGCCGTTCTTCCAATCGAAGAGCCTGTTCCTCCTGACGACGGGCCTGTTCCTCCTGACGACGAGCCTGTTCCTGCAGCATCATCATCAGAGCAGCAAAGTCTGGTGCTGATGATGATGCTGGAGCTACTGCTGACGAGCCGGCCTCCAAGGTCGGCAACTGTCTCTCCGTCGTCTGCGGCATTACACCTCCAAAACGCCTCTGGTCCGTCTCTTGCTGGCGTTGACTACGGGTACGGATACCCTCAGTGTCTTCCTTCGGTAGAATCGGCATCTTTTAAATCCTCTCTTCTGACACCAATTGTTGCGAGCTTCGGGTTCGTTACAATTAAAATCAGCCGATTAAACAAAGATGACACTTTAATTTACACCACACTAATTACACTATAACTCACTAATCACAAAACACAATCGCACTATTAATCACTTGAGTTCGCAGTCGAAGATCGCTCTCGAAGTTATCACTTGTATCGCAATTCCAATACTGCCTCGGTCGCACACGCACTCGTAGCAGTCGCTGCGCCCCCGTAAGGGGGCGCGGCGAGCGGTCACAGGACTTTCATCCCCTGGCCGCGGGGGCACTCCGGGGTGCGTAAATACGCACCCGTGATTGGGTTGCCATCATGGGCATGGCTGATGGCGCGCGCCTGCGGATGCTACGCAGCTGCGCGCGCCTAGGTGTAGCTGTATTTGTATACTGCAGGTGGGCCGCGACGCTGTCCCACAGCGTCGCTTCTTCACGGCAACCCCCGGCGGTCAGTCCCCGCCAGGTGAGACCCCCGGTTACCCGAGGGAGGCCCAGCGAGAACGACCTGCGACAGAGGCGCCGACTTTGTTGGCTCACCTTTTTTTTTTTTTTTTTTTTTTTACGGGGGGAAATCTTCATGGATGTCCTCCACCCTGGGGCGGGCGGAGGGGTCTGTCAGACTCTTACTGACTAAAACCACCCCGGTGTTCCATCTCTCACTTTATTTTTGTATATGGTCGCTTCTGCACTTCATATAATTGTTTTTAGATTATAGAGAACTCATTTTTATACAGATCGAATCACTGGTAGTCTAGTAATGTCGATATTTCACTTCACTGTTTCACATGTATTTAGATGGTTTTACACTGATTTTAGTTATTTGTCCACAACATATGAAAAATTGTAGCAACGTAGTGACGTCACGTGAGTTTTCAACGCACTGTATCGTCTTCATTTTTTGTTTACGTGAAAAAAGAAAAAATACGTGTCCAATATTTTTTGTAAATCTATCAGACGGACTAATTAGATTTTTACAGTAAAATACCCTATTGGGTTGCCATCATGGGCATGGCTGATGGCGCGCGCCTGCGGATGCTACGCAGCTGCGCACGCCTAGGTGTAGCTGTATTTGTATACTGCAGGTGGGCCGCTACGCTGTCCCACAGCGTCGCCTCTTCACGACACCCCGGCGGTCAGTCCCCGCCAGGTGAGACCCCCGGTTACCCGAGGGAGGCCCAGCGAGAACGACCTGCGACAGAGGCGCCGACTTTGTTGGCTCACCTGCAGCAAGTGAGTGGCCCCCGCCATCCCCGTTTCCAGATCGAGCCGGTTACGGTTTGGACTGCGAGGCCGTATCATGTATGTGTGGGGGCCGTGATGTGTGAGTCCTGCCACCCAGTGTATCTGCACCGAATAGTGAGCCCGCGCTACCGTATTCGATGCGTGAGTCCACGTGCATGTGTAGAGATGCTTGTGTGGTCGGAACGCAACTTGCCTATATTAACTTAGCACAAGTCGCGCGCCGAGGTGAGAGTAGGGTGTGGAGTACTATTGTGTGGGCAAGTCGCGTGTTGCCTGGTACGACTCACCCAGGCGTCAGGTCCGGTGCGATGGAGCCGCCGTCGTCCGCTACCAGGTCGCGGGGCAGCCGCCTCGCGTCAGGCGGGCGCGCGTGCCAAGGCGCCAGGTGCTTGACATGAGGCCAAGCAGATGCGTCGGCACGCGCGAACATGGCCCTCGCGAGGCGCTGCACGAACTCGTCCAGGCCCTCAATCCCGAGGTCCCGCTGGATGACGCTATTCCTCACGTAGCGAGGGGCGTCGAGGATGGTCCGCAGCGCGAGATGTTGCTGCGCGCGGAGAGTCACCCGGTTCCCCTCGCTCGTGAGGGCGTACCAGGCGGGGGCGGCGTACGTCAAGATTGGGCGAATGTACGTCTTGTACACGCTCAACTTGACGCGCGCCGGGAGTCGGGACGAGAGCACTGGCCTGAGCAGGTTGCGGGCGACCCTGCCCTGCGCGGCGACCCGGCGAACGTGCGGCCCCATCGTGAGTCGGCGGTCGATGGTCACACCCAGGTACTTGGCCTGGGGCGACCACTCGACGTCGACTCCTTGGAGCTTCAGCCGTGGTGGGAGGTGCGACTGACCTGTAATGATCGCCTGCGTCTTACCCACGTTAACTGACAGCCGCCACTTGGCGAGCCATTCTGGCAGCACGTCGAGGGCGCGCTGCATCCTGACGGCCGCGTACTTCGCATTGAGCGAGATGGTAATGTACGCGGCGTCGTCGGCGTACAGCGCGAGCGTCGCATCTGGTACGGTGGGGATGTCGTCCGTGTAACGTGAGTAACACGCCGGCGACAGGCAGCTGCCCTGCGGCACGCCCGCCCTAATGGGGCGGGGGGCGGACAGCGCTCCTTCGACCACCACTCTGAAGCTCCTGTGGGACAGAAAGGATGAGACCACTCTTACTACGCGACGGGGCGTGCTGGAGGTGGCCAGCTTGTAGAGCAGGCCCTCGTGCCACACGCGGTCGAAGGCCTTCTCCATGTCGAGGAATACTGCAACTGCGTACTCCTTTTTGTTCATAGCTGACGACAGCAGGTGCAGTACCCTCGACAGCTGGAGCGTCGTGCTATGTTCCGCCCGGAACCCAAACTGCTCCGGCCTTGGGGTGATGTGAGGTGTGAGATGCCGCAACAGGAGCGACTCAAACACCTTGGAGATGGTTGGCAGCAACGTGATTGGCCGATAGCTCTCCGGCTTCAGTGTGTTTTTCCCCGCCTTGGGCAGCATGATGACGCGCCCCTCCTTCCAGGACGCGGGAAAGACCCCCGTGCGCAGTATCCCGGTGTACAGGCGCGCCAGCGCCGCGACCATTCGGTACGGCAGGTGGCGCAGCACTGTGTTCGAGATACCGTCAGCACCGGGGGCCTTTTTGGGCTTGGTTTTTAGGATGGCGCGTCTCACTGCGCCCGGCGGGAAGAATACAGGGTCCTCCTCGGGAGCTATCGGCGTGGCGAAGTACTCTCCAAGGTGGCGCTCGACTGCTGCGACATGCTGGTGTTCGGCAGTCGGATTCGGGCGGAACTGACGCTCCAGGTGCTCGGCGAAGACCTCCGCGCGGTCCTCTGCTACGTACTTTAGAGCCCCGTCGCTGTTCAGTAAAGGGCGCACCGGAGCTGGGGTGTTGGACAGAGCCCGGCATAGCTTGTGAATGGAGGGCCAGTCGCCCTCCGCATTGTCAATTGTTTCTTCCCAGCTCGCGGCGGCCAGGGCCTTTAACTCGGCCTTGACTTTGTCCGCGAGACGGTTCAACTGGTTCTTAAGTGTAGGGCAGCGGGTCTGTTGCCACTGCTTGCGTAGGCGCCTCTTCTTTGTGACCACTTCACGTATCCGGGGCGGTAGGGGCGGCTGTAGCACTCTCCCCTCCGCTGGCGCTGTGATGGTCGCCTCTTCCAGGGCGCGCTTCACGCAAGCAGTGATCTCGTCTGCCAGTGAATCCACGTCTGCGGCGTCACTCACAGGCCGAGTTGGCGTTGTGGTCTCGATCCTTTCTGTAAACAAGTTCCAGTTGATGGATCGACGTGGCGCTGGCGGCTTTACTCGGGTCGGCACCCCCGATAGGACGAAGAGCACTGGCTGGTGATCAGACTGCAGCTCGTCGTCAATCACCTGTTGCGTGATCTGGTGATTGAGCCCTCGGTGTACCACAATGTCCAGGACGTCCGGCATGTGGTGGGCGATATCCGGGTAGTGGGTTGGCGTCTCTGGTCCGGACACTGAGTACCCGAAGGCTTCCGCGTCCGCGAAGAGCCGTCTCCCCTCGGTATTCGTGTTGGCCGAATTCCACGCTGGGTTCTTGCAATTTAGATCGCCGGCGAGGATCGTGGGCCTCTCACTGGTTATGACCGCCCGCATTTCGTGGAGGTCCAGCTTCATTGCGGGCGGTTTGTAGGCTGCGTAGACGTTGATATCCTCGCCGGCCACGTGCAGCTGTACACCCAGCGCGTACATGGTGCGTAGTGACTGCGAGGGGAGTTGCTGGTGGACGACTCTTCTCTTTACTAAAACCACCAGACCACGGTATCGGTGGTTTAGTGCCGACCTTTCGTCCTCACGATAAACGAGGAAACCCGGGAACCTGATCTTGTCCTCAGGCCCCAGGTGCGTCTCGTTTATTAGCGCCACGTCGATGTCTTGTTCCCGCAAGAGATGACGGAGGGGTGCGACTTTATTTTTTAGGCCGCGGGCATTCCAGTTAAGGATCCTCAACGGCCTAGCCATGGTACAGCGTCAGTAACTCGGCCAGGCCATCGAGGATCACTTGCTCCGCGTCTTGCCCCTGTCTGATGGCCTTTATAAGGTCCATCAGCAGCTTGATCGCGCAGGCTGTGAATTCCTTCTTATGTTGTTCCTTAGCGCCGGCAGCTGTGGCCGCGCTGGTGGCTTCTTTTTGTGTTGCGCGCCTCTGCGCTGTGCCGGCGCTAAGGCTGGCGTTTGTTTTTCCTCCTTCTTCTTTCTTCTCGGTCCTCGTCCTTTCCTTCACAGCCTGCGCCATCTCCTGGACAGGGGCAGCCTGTATCCTTTCGCTCCTTTGTGCGACCTCTTCCTCTCCTTGGTTGGTCGCAGTCGCGGGCGCGGGGGGGGCGGACTCCTTCTTCTTCCTCTTCCTCCTGTTCCCCCGCCTGCGCTTCCTCCGTCCTGAGGTAGCTCCTCGGTCGGTGGGCCCGTTCGCGGCCGCCATCAGCGACGCGCTCTGGGTCCGTTCCTGCGCCAATTCCCCATCTTTGGTTGCGGCGGCGTGAGTTGTGTGCGCCGTGATGGCGACCGTGCCCGCCCGCCTCTGTCGCGTCTCCCTCTCGAAGACGGGGCACCTTATGCTGCACGCTGGGTGGTCCCCACCACAGTTAGCACATGTGGGGGGGTCGTCGCGCGTGCGTGGGCAGTCCTTAGCAAAGTGCCCCTCTCCGCATCTGACGCAAGCGACCGGGCGGTGGCACATGTGCGATGAGTGCCTAAACTGTTGGCACCTATGGCACTGCGCGGGCCCACGTTTCCCGCGCCATGCTTCAATTTTGACACCACGCATGAACATGAAGGTCGTGGTGTCGTAGATGGTGCGCGCGTCCGCTGTGCGCTGAAGCACAGCGTGGAACACGCAGCCGGGTCGTCCCTGGCGCGCCTTAATATGGCGCACGTACTCCGGCTGGTATCCCAGGGACCGGAGCTCCTCTTGTATCTCTGCGGGATCCGTATCTGCCGGCAGCCCCCGGATAGCAATCTTCATTTTTTTCTCAGCTGGTAGCGAGTACGCAAACCAGCTGACACCTTCATCTTTCTCGAGGGCCGTTAGGTACCTTTGTACCACCCTATACTCGTCTTCGGTTTCCGGCGAGAACCGTACGCCGGCACCGTACGGACGAGCATTTGGGGGGCGACCTAGTTTGGCGGCTAGTGCCCTAAAGTGGGTTGCCCAGTTGGGCAGCCGTTCCACTACAAGTGGGGGGTAACGGGGGCGCTTGGCCTTAGTCGGTGGCTTCGCGGCCGCTGGGTTAGCGGCGGCGGCGGCGGCTTCCGACTCAGGGGCTGCCTCGTCAGGGATATTAGTAGTTGGAGGGCTTACTTGATTATGCTCGGGCTCCTCTGGTAGTTCCAAGCAATACCGCTTGGCCTCCTCTTCAGCCTCGTCGTCCGTGCTCCTCCTCCAGCGTTGTGGTCTGCCTTCGGGACGACGGCTATCTTGGCTCGGCGGCTGCATCGGCGACGATTCTTCGTCCTCATCGGACGCCAGCGACATGCTTGAGTCCACCCTAGAAGAGCAGGCCGACATCATCGCTGGCGAGTCACAGGCGGAGACGCGTGGCGGCGCGGGCGAGGTCGGTGTCGACGGCACTGACACTGCGGCGGCACGGTTTAGTCGCGGATCGCGTGATGCCGCTCGATCGGTAGTCGGCACCGAACCCGACAACGATAGGCGGGGAGCGGATGACGCGGCGACGCGCTGCGGCATTGGGTTGCCCGCTTTAGTCGCGTGCGCTGCTGCCATGGAGGGCGCGCGCGGCGGTGCGGCGGGGGGTGCGTGGTCCGCGGGCGTGGACGCGGTCGCATGCGCATAGGTGTGCGCGGGGGGGTGCGCGGCGTGCGCGGGGGCGGGGGGCACATGGGTGTGCACGGGGGGTGCGCGGGGGGCGCGGGGGGCCACGTGTCGCGGGCGCTGCTGAGCGCGCGGCGGGCACGGGAGCCCGCACCAACGGCGCGGCACTGCGTACGGGCGCAGGTGCAACAACATATATAAAGGGTTAGATTATATCAGAGTAAGTCTTAGGAAATTAGGTCCAGAGAAAAGATTACAAGAAGTAGGTAGAAGTAAAATTGGAAGAGCTAAAGAAATATATAATTCTTATAAAAAATGTATTACACTTAACAACTGAATATTTGGGGCTATTGATTGATAATTTGTGTAAATCTATAGAAGAAACTTATATTCACTTATTCCTGTGATGGATGGTAACGAGGAGACCACAGAAAAAATGATACAAGGTATTGAAATGTATGATTCTTGTTTAACTGAAGCAGCAGATAAGAAACTACTAATTACTTTCGTGCTTAAAACTCGATTAACAAAATTAGCAAAATTAAAGTTAAAGTCAGATTATTCTAGTACGAGTCTTTTAATCGCAGATATAAAATCATTTCTTTTAACAAAACAGTCAGCAAATTCCTTACTCATGCAAATTAATACATTTTCCCAGAATGATTTGAGTATAGCAGAGTTCGGTAGTAAGCTAGAAGAACTTTTTAATAATTTAACTATTTCTCAATCAAACGATAACGAAGCTACGAGTGACGTTTTGCAACCAATAAATGAAAAATAAGCAATAAAACGGTTTTCAGATGGCCTCCGAAATAGAAGACTCAGTACAATAATTGCGGCTCGCGATTACCAACAGCTGAAGGGCGCTATTCGTGCAGCACAAGATGGGGAGCCAGACCAGTCGGCCCAGCAAGCGGTAATGCATTTAAGAGGTAAGCCATTGGCTAGAGAAAGATGACAAAATAATCGCGGCCGTGGGTTCTACAATCGAAGGAACTACAATCCAGGTAATAATTATTATAATCATTCTTCCTATCGCGGACGCGCCGATCCTTCAAACTACAGAGGAAGGAGTAATAATTACTACCATCGAGGACGAGGAAATAGTTTCCACGACTCAAATCCACACCCACGATTCCAATTACAGACAGGTTACGAACATAGACGTAGTTTTAGAGGTCAAAATCGTCAATTTCATAGTCGAGAAAGTCAACAACGAGTTGCACATGTTGCTGACCAACGAGCAAACCAGCAGCAGCAACAAAGTACGACACAAAACCGTGAGTTGGGTAACCCAAATACGTTTTTTCGAGCATAAAACATGTCGGGGACTACATTGCGTTAAATTTAAAGTAGGTAATAAATTATGTTCATTTTTGGTAGATATAGGGGCAATATTGTCAGTCAGAAAAGGAAATGCAGACTGCAGAGGACGATAATCAAACCAAATCTCGCAGTGATGAAGAGTCAATAAATTTTAGGCCCTCACCAAACTTCAAGCATATGAAAAAGTACTTGAAAGTTCACAAAGAAGAAGCCAATTCTTCCAGTGGGCAAGCCAATTCTACTGGTGTGGAAGCCAATTCTTCCTGTGGAGAAGCCAACTCTTCCCGTGGCGAGGCCAATTCCTCCCGGGGCGAGAGCAATTCCTCCCGGGGTGAGGGCAATTCTTCCCGTGGCGAAGCCAATTCTTCCCGCGGCGAAGCCAATTCTTCCCGCGGGGAAGTCAATTCTTCCCGTGGGGAAATCAATTCTTCCAGTGGGGAAGCACACACATCCTTGTTGGGACACAAGAAACCACAGAAAGTCAATAAAACCACGATGGTGGCAACTGCAGCAGTGCAGCCGCCTCTGCCGCCTAATCCGCCACCGCCGGATACGCCGCCGATGATCGTCAACGTCAAACAAGAGGTTGTGGACGACGAATATAACTGTAGCACCACAGAAACACCATCTAGCGTAGAGCACTCAAATGAACTAAGGGCTGCTGCTGCGCCTATTAAAACCGATCACTCAGAGGAAAAGCAGGGTTTAACAATGTGCCGTAACTTTGCACGAGGCACTTGTAAAAAGGGCGCTGCATGTATATTTGCGCATGAGTTAATTTTATCCCAGCTGCCAGGGGTTTATACATTTTGTAGAAACTTCCAAAACTCAGTGTGTTCTTTTCCGAAGTGTAAATTCGTACACGCCACTGTATTTGAAAAGGAACATTTTTTCAGAACAGGCTATTTGCCACCTCATGCTTTAGCTCATCTTCAAGAACCTAGTGTAGTACAACCGCCGCCACCACCACCACAACCTGAAGAAGCACCAGCAGTACTGCCTGCTGTATATTCTAATGCTGTACCAGCCCCCTCCATACCATGTGTCCCGGCCGTGGTTAAATACAACGCTGTACCCGGCCCAGAACTCATACATACCGCGGTAGCCGATCCAAACATCTTCAATACTTTACAGCCAGTCACAAGCGCGTCTCCAAAACGCGAGTGGCGCGAGATTGATGAAGCTAGCTGCACCACGCGCGCCCTCGACTCCGGCGAACCGCTGGGAAAGAAATGCAAAAATTGTGATAATAATGAGCTCAGAGAACAGCTATGAAGGCTAAAGTTGAGAAAGACGCTCGCTCTAACAAGGTGCTCATCCAGAAGATAGAGGCAGCCTACAAAAAGAGTTCCGTGATTTCGGAGTTGATCAGAGTTATTTTTGAGACAAAGGATATTATGCCGACAGTTGCTGAAGGTCTGCGTTTGCACCCACCCAGCACAGAACCAGAGGTTAAACTTGACATGCTGTTGGGCGGTTCTTCTCACAACAACCTCACATCGGCTCTGGCCATGTTACTGCGGACCGCGAAGTCAGTGTTGAAGCCTGCAGATTTGTGAGATAAACCTCCCGATTAGGCTAGTCTATCTTATTTCTAACATTAAGCAATGAAGCTAAAATAATCTTGAATAAATACACTGACATTCAAAGGAACTGCATCAAAGTAAAGAGTAGTTTAAAAAAGTAATGCATTAGTAAAGACTGGTGCAAGATTAAAAATCAAATTTGAAACTTGAATGATCACTACAAACAACTTACTGACAGTAAAGAATTATTCAACAATCTTATTCAAAGTCGTTCGTCTAACATTATGCGTATCTTTTCATTTCAAGGCCTATCAATCACTTTTGTATTGTAATTCCATTTTCAATTAGTTTTTTTTTTTTTTTTTTAGTTGTAAGCCAGTATAAATTAAATTTTTGAAAATTTTACTTTTCTACAAATATCTGTTTCATAATTACCTCGCACTTCAATGCAGTTTCTTCGACCGCCAGTATATAATAATAATGTGTAAGTACCAGTACATAAAAGGGCCAGTTGACTCATGTCGAATAAATGTGAAACGCTATCCACCACGGTCATGTCATCAAAATCAACCAACTAAACGTTGTTCACTCATGTTACTTGTGGTCTTTTCTGGTTGAAATGGACAGTAAAGCTTGTTGGTTATCATTCGTGTACGAAGCCCTAAAAAGGGTCAACTAGCCTTTTGCGCCAACTACTTATTGTTTTAAGAGTGAATGAAACAATAACCATGCAGACCCGACTGATGAATTATATAAATTGCGTCCCCTTATTGATCGTTTGAACTATCTTTGTCAAAACAATGCAAATACAACTAATTCTCAGTCAATTGATGAATGTATGGTTCCATTTAAGGGTCGCTATAGCCTGAAACAATATATGCCAATGAAACCCATGAAACGGGGATAATTATAAAGTATGGTGCAGAGCTGACAGCAATACAGGGTGTCTATATATATAATTTTTTTTTATCAAGTTTTGAACTAATGCAACAATTATAAGAACAAGGTGTCTACAGTACGGCAACGATTCGAAGTGATGGCGTCGATTTACCTCTATTGGTAAAGAAACCTAGTGGATAGCTGAAGCTTCTAATAGGGCAAGTACAAAGATAAAAAAAAATGAAGAAAGGAAGTCAAGAAGAACGTAGGATTTGCTGTTTGGAAAGATACCAAACAAGTGAATGTTGTAAGCACAGCATTCCATCCTAAAGAAAAGAGAAATTGTAATAGAACTCAAAAAAGTCTATCAAATGCCCATTAGTAATACCCGAATATACGAAACGTATGGGTGGTGTCGATCGTTTTGACCAAAAAAGAACATCATATTATGCCGTGGGTAGAAGAAGTCGCAAATGGTGAACCAGAATATTTTATTTTTTGATAGATGTTGCAATAACCAATGCCGATATCGACGGTTAACCGGCAAGACCTCCTGAACTGACATATTTTGATAAAACACTTTTTCTTAGTAAAAAAGCCAAAAAAATCTATCCCACTATTAAAATCTCCTATATAGAATTCGCAATATTTCCAGTATTTTTTCTGTCATGCCTATACCTCCGAAATACACGCGTGCAAAATTTGGCGGCAATTGCTGCTAACTTCAGTGTGTGCTTCGCAACTTGAAGGAACTCGTCGCGAGTTACGTGTGCGCTCCACTTGAAAAGTAAGTTTTATTGTTTTTTTCTTATTTAGCACCAAAATGTTATGGATATTGTGTATATGTGATATTATTTTAGTATAATTGTAATGTTTTTTATGTAACATTGACAGTTTATTGTGAAGAAATCTGCTGAAAACAAATAATATGTAGATAGAAGTTATTAGTTGTTAAAAAAAAAATGCGATCGCTCGTTACTCTAACACAGTTTAATAGCCCTTAGGAGCTATTGTACCCTAATATTTACGACTAAATAGAAGTAGTTTATAATTTAGTGTTTTATTCATTTCAGAATGACTTCACACCGATCAAGAAACTTGGTCAAACTTTGTTTGGAATCAGAAAAACAAGATGCATACCAACAAGATTATCCAGTACAAGACTTTACCATACCTTCGTACACTGCTCCCCTGATTCCCGTACAGATAGAGTTTATAGAACAATTCAATATCACTTCTGATTCACTGGAGATCCCTAACATAGACAATCGAATTATCGACAATGTTCCTTTAGCCAATTCTTCACAAATACACACAGACTTTGAAGAAATTTTAGAATTCACGCTAAAAAGTAATTCAGGAAGTTTAAAACCTCCTGAGATGTCATCAACAATCGATGCCTCACTAATTCAGTCAGAAAGTTCGTCTTCTGACAGTTCTATGAGTGATGTAGAGAATACAGTACAAGAGCTGCAAAGTAACTCAGAAGTATTCTATGGCGATATGTCTGATGGCAGAAGAAGGAGAAAGAAAGCTGATCCTGAACAATGGAAAAAGAACCTCAACAAGAGGCTTCGGATGGAAGGTAAGAGTTATTTAGGCTATGATGCGCCAAAAGGTAAAAAGGTTCAGCATAATAAGAACAGACCTGAAAGATTAATGGGACCTCCATGCACATCTGACTTCTGCAAAAAATCTGCAGTACGCCGTTGTGACGAATTTACAGAAGACAGCCGCAAAAACATATTTGAAGCTTTTTGGAAATCTATGGATTCGTCACAACGTAAAATTTACGTGGGTAACAATGTAACTGTTGTTGGTAAAAAACAAGCAACCACTTCAGGCCCGTCACGTCGTGGAGGCACGTTAAAATATTACATGCCTCTTAATAAAGACAATAATATGACGGAAAAAATTCCGGTGTAGAAAAATGTTTATAAACACCCTTAGTCTTAGTACTTTTACAGTCCAATCATGGGCGAAGAAGAGTCGATCTGGAATAATTCCTTCTCGAGAAAATGAATGTAGATCCAGGAATGTTACGCCACGTGAAGGTCGGACAGCACAAGATGTAATAATAAACGAATTCTTTGATTCCATCCCCAAACTACCATCACATTATAATAAAAAATATACAAGTAAACTTTTTATAGAGCCAATTTTTCGCAATAAGTCTCATTTATACCAGGTTTATAAACAGTTCTGCAATGATAAAAATTCGAGACCATTTTCAATAAAAAAGTTTGATATTGTTTTTTCAAATAAAAATATTGCAATACACCAATTAAAAAAAGACATGTGCGACACTTGTTTGACCTATCAAAATGGAAATGTAACTGAAGATGATTATCAGCAACATATTTCCAGGAAAAATACTGCTAGACAGAAAAAAGAAAAAGACAAGAAGGACGCTTTAGAACGTAAATGTATAGTTTTAAATGTTGACCTGCAAGCTGTAAAAGTATGTCCGTTTTTGACTGCTAGTGCAGTATATTATAAAACCAAATTGGCTTTACATAATTACTCTAGTCTATAATGTGCCAACTCATAATGCTACGTGTTATTGGTTCGCGGAAACTGAAGCCGATTTATCATCTTCTACGTTTGCGACCATGCTTATAGATTATTTAGAGAAACATTGTTTTTCTGATAATATTCCTATTATAATATACTCAGATGGTTGTGCGGCACAAAATGGAAACAATGTTATAGCTAATGCTTTACTTAATTTTTCTATACGTCATAACGTGACTGTGTACCAAAAGTTTTTAGAAGTAGGACACACCCAGATGGAAGGGGATTCGGTCCACAGTTGTATTGAAAGGTTGTATTTAAAAATAGGACAATAAATTTACCAAGTGATTATGTAACAGCTACAAAAGAAGCAAGAACCAAACCCTTTCCGTATGAGACATGTATGCTGTACCATAATTTTTTCCTTAACTATGCAGATCCTAAAATGTGGCGGTACACTTCGATAAGACCAGGTAGAAAACCCGGCGACTCTAAAGTAGAAAGAAAGAAAGAAAAAGCGTTTATTTACCACAAAATAAACGACAGCAATTGTTCTAAACTAAACCGTAAACTATAGTGTTAGTAGGTATATCTTAATTTATGTTAGTCAAGATAAGTAAGTCAAGGTAAGTAGCGGACATTAAAGCTATTTCTTACCTACCAGATGGATTGATTAGAGTAAAACTTGATTATAACTCAGAATGGATAGAACTTCCTCAAAGACCAAAAAGACTTCATGTCATAGAACAATATAGACCATTACACACCAAGCAGTTACCGATTCATCTTCAAGAATTGAAATCTTTACAGCCGCTGGATTGTCAGTCATTCTATGAATCTTTGCCTCATGTTTAATTTATTTAAACTCTTAATGCCAAAATGTTTAAATTGATTTAAAGTAGTACAAAACTAAGATCTCAATTAATGACCAATTATTATTATATTAGTGATACCACAGATAATATAATACAACAGGCGATACTAAATAATGTAAATCTGAGTGAAACATTGTGCTTTATCTATTTTTTTTATATTAAAAGTTATTTTCTTGTAATGCCAATAACTTTTATTTTTTGACTTCTTGTAAAATCCATATTAATTTTGCGACCAATTGCTCCTAAATGAAATGATAAGACCTATCTACAAATTCAAAAAAAAAAGTGTAAATTACTCATAACTCACCTAGCCAATTATTGGAATGAAGTAAAGAAATGAATTCATCTGCATATTGTAAATAATTATATTTGGAACCAACTATATTTTTGGTTTGTTCATATTCACCTTTGTCTCAAAGTAACAAGATTTTTAGCGCCTCCTGGAAAATTTTGACTAATTGATTTAGCAGTTCTTGACGGTTAACCGTCGATATATTCGATAAAACGAACACCCGAGTGCACAATGTTATGAGCCAAAAAGAATTTAGAATTATCTTTCAAGGGAGTTGGTGTATAATAAAAAAAAGATAAAAATATCATTCCAATCAACGCCAAAACATGTAACTAAAAAAAGAAACGAGTGGAAGTGAGTGATGAAAGACAAAAAAAGAATTTACGGACTACCAGAAGAAATTAGATTTGAAAGATAATAATATAACGAATCTTTATTCAAAGTTCATATTGGTTAAATAAAACAATAAATCTTAGATAGTAATGTACGTAGAACGATGTTAGATGCCTGTACTAGGAGAGTCCTGTATCACAGGCAATATGTATGTATACATCCCTGTTTTAAATTATTTCACCAATTGCCAGAAAATCAATGAAGGTGACCAGAACCCAGACTGGTGCTGGCAAGGATATTGCCATCATGTTTTTTTCTTATCCTAAACATGTTTAATTTTTTTCTTTAACATTCATTATTAAACTACCCACAATTATACCATAAAACGAGATTTTATTTTCTTATGATTTTATTTTAAAATGCTTCTACCATTAAAAGGGGTTAAGTGATTATTCTTTGATAGTGTTAGTAATATAATTTTGTTAGTAAAGTAAGTGATTTATGGAAATACAGTTCAACAACATCTATAAAGGGTTAGATTATATCAGAGTAAGTCTTAGGAAATTAGGTCCAGAGAAAAGATTACAAGAAGTAGGTCGAAGTAAAATTGGAAGAGCTAAAGAAATATATAATTCTTATAAAAAATGTATTACACTTAACAACTGAATATTTGGGGCTATTGATTGATAATTTGTGTAAATCTATAGAAGAAACTTATATAAAAATATTAAGTTACAGTGAGTCTGACGAATTCACTTATTCCTGTGATGGATGGTAACGAGGAGACCACAGAAAAAATGATACAAGGTATTGAAATGTATGATTCTTGTTTAACTGAAGCAGCAGATAAGAAACTACTAATTACTTTCGTGCTTAAAACTCGATTAACAAAATTAGCAAAATTAAAGTTAAAGTCAGATTATTCTAGTACGAGTCTTTTAATCGCAGATATAAAATCATTTCTTTTAACAAAACAGTCAGCAAATTCCTTACTCATGCAAATTAATACATTTTCCCAGAATGATTTGAGTATAGCAGAGTTCGGTAGTAAGCTAGAAGAACTTTTTAATAATTTAACTATTTCTCAATCAAACGATAACGAAGCTACGAGTGACGTTTTGCAACCAATACATGAAAAATAAGCAATAAAACGGTTTTCAGATGGCCTCCGAAATAGAAGACTCAGTACAATAATTGCGGCTCGCGATTACCAACAGCTGAAGGGCGCTATTCGTGCAGCACAAGATGGGGAGCCAGACCAGTCGGCCCAGCAAGCGGTAATGCATTTAAGAGGTAAGCCATTGGCTAGAGAAAGATGACAAAATAATCGCGGCCGTGGGTTCTACAATCGAAGGAACTACAATCCAGGTAATAATTATTATAATCATTCTTCCTATCGCGGACGCGCCGATCCTTCAAACTACAGAGGAAGGAGTAATAATTACTACCATCGAGGACGAGGAAATAGTTTCCACGACTCAAATCCACACCCACGATTCCAATTACAGACAGGTTACGAACATAGACGTAGTTTTAGAGGTCAAAATCGTCAATTTCATAGTCGAGAAAGCCAACAACGAGTTGCACATGTTGCTGACCAACGAGCAAACCAGCAGCAGCAACAAAGTACGACACAAAACCGTGAGTTGGGTAACCCAAATACGTTTTTTCGAGCATAAAACATGTCGGGGACTACATTGCGTTAAATTTAAAGTAGGTAATAAATTATGTTCATTTTTGGTAGATATAGGGGCAATATTGTCAGTCAGAAAAGGAAATGCAGACTGCAGAGGACGATAATCAAACCAAATCTCGCAGTGATGAAGAGTCAATAAATTTTAGGCCCTCACCAAACTTCAAGCATATGAAAAAGTACTTGAAAGTTCACAAAGAAGAAGCCAATTCTTCCAGTGGGCAAGCCAATTCTACTGGTGTGGAAGCCAATTCTTCCTGTGGAGAAGCCAACTCTTCCCGTGGCGAGGCCAATTCCTCCCGGGGCGAGAGCAATTCCTCCCGGGGTGAGGGCAATTCTTCCCGTGGCGAAGCCAATTCTTCCCGCGGCGAAGCCAATTCTTCCCGCGGGGAAGTCAATTCTTCCCGTGGGGAAATCAATTCTTCCAGTGGGGAAGCACACACATCCTTGTTGGGACACAAGAAACCACAGAAAGTCAATAAAACCACGATGGTGGCAACTGCAGCAGTGCAGCCGCCTCTGCCGCCTAATCCGCCACCGCCGGATACGCCGCCGATGATCGTCAACGTCAAACAAGAGGTTGTGGACGACGAATATAACTGTAGCACCACAGAAACACCATCTAGCGTAGAGCACTCAAATGAACTAAGGGCTGCTGCTGCGCCTATTAAAACCGATCACTCAGAGGAAAAGCAGGGTTTAACAATGTGCCGTAACTTTGCACGAGGCACTTGTAAAAAGGGCGCTGCATGTATATTTGCGCATGAGTTAATTTTATCCCAGCTGCCAGGGGTTTATACATTTTGTAGAAACTTCCAAAACTCAGTGTGTTCTTTTCCGAAGTGTAAATACGTACACGCCACTGTATTTGAAAAGGAACATTTTTTCAGAACAGGCTATTTGCCACCTCATGCTTTAGCTCATCTTCAAGAACCTAGTGTAGTACAACCGCCGCCACCACCACCACAACCTGAAGAAGCACCAGCAGTACTGCCTGCTGTATATTCTAATGCTGTACCAGCCCCCTCCATACCATGTGTCCCGGCCGTGGTTAAATACAACGCTGTACCCGGCCCAGAACTCATACATACCGCGGTAGCCGATCCAAACATCTTCAATACTTTACAGCCAGTCACAAGCGCGTCTCCAAAACGCGAGTGGCGCGAGATTGATGAAGCTAGCTGCACCACGCGCGCCCTCGACTCCGGCGAACCGCTGGGAAAGAAATGCAAAAATTGTGATAATAATGAGCTCAGAGAACAGCTATGAAGGCTAAAGTTGAGAAAGACGCTCGCTCTAACAAGGTGCTCATCCAGAAGATAGAGGCAGCCTACAAAAAGAGTTCCGTGATTTCGGAGTTGATCAGAGTTATTTTTGAGACAAAGGATATTATGCCGACAGTTGCTGAAGGTCTGCGTTTGCACCCACCCAGCACAGAACCAGAGGTTAAACTTGACATGCTGTTGGGCGGTTCTTCTCACAACAACCTCACATCGGCTCTGGCCATGTTACTGCGGACCGCGAAGTCAGTGTTGAAGCCTGCAGATTTGTGAGATAAACCTCCCGATTAGGCTAGTCTATCTTATTTCTAACATTAAGCAATGAAGCTAAAATAATCTTGAATAAATACACTGACATTCAAAGGAACTGCATCAAAGTAAAGAGTAGTTTAAAAAAGTAATGCATTAGTAAAGACTGGTGCAAGATTAAAAATCAAAACATGTAACTAAAAAAAGAAACGAGTGGAAGTGAGTGATGAAAGACAAAAAAAGAATTTACGGACTACCAGAAGAAATTAGATTTGAAAGATAATAATATAACGAATCTTTATTCAAATTTCATATTGGTTAAATAAAACAATAAATCTTAGATAGTAATGTACGTAGAACGATGTTAGATGCCTGTACTAGGAGAGTCCTGTATCACAGGCAATACAACGTGTTGTTTTGCATCCTCGTCAAATTTCAGGAGGTTGTCATAAAATACATAAATAATCAATTGAAAGTACGGTACCGGTCAATAACCAATAAGCGCTGCTTTTTTTTGTTATTGAAATTTAACAGTATTTCAGAATAAAATCCCGAATACCACAGAATCAGGCGCCTACGCACACAGCGACAATCACAGAACAGAAAAAAACAGTAGAAATCGCATAACGCATAAATTACTATCAGAACCAGCGTGCCCTAACAAACACATCTTCAAGATAATCATATTATGTCACACTAGCAAATTCGTTTTGTGATTGGTCCATGCCAAAAAGTCTCTATAGTCAGTCACTATTAAAAAAAAAAGTGCAACTACATCATATAAATAGAGTTCATTATTGTCAATCTTTTGTAGGCATTAAATCTTATATTTCCGTGAGAGCTCGTAGGCATAGTTTTACTAGCAAGTTCCGCTATTCGACGCTAGATGTCACTAAATTGTAATATATTCGATTGTATGCAGTATGGCATTGAACATAAGATAGATATTTGTTTATGGAGTTGATCGCTATTATGATATTCGCTAGTGATGTACAACATCGTAACCTTACTTATCGATATTTAATTGTATTCGTGCATTCTGTTTATATTTATATTCGTATTCAATAAGCATAAAATTCTTCGTATTTGGCGAAAACTATACACTGATAGCTGAATACGCTGATGCTAAAACACAGATTAAACTCAATTAGTCAGGTACATAGAAATATAAAATACAGGAGAAGTGGCAAGGGGGCGTGTCGGCGTCCACGCGACATGGTCTGGGCGAGCATGTCTTACGCAATGGTCGAATCCGCGAACTAGTGCGCTTCCGACCGTGAGCGTGATAAGATATAAGAATGCCGTGTTGTTCAGTGTTTTCTTGTAAAAACCGAAGCCTAAACCAAAACTTTGTTAATTATGGAATCATTTACCATATCAAAATACAAGTATTTTACTATATTTGTCTTTAAAATCATGAAAAACAACAAATCGTAAAATATTTCTTGCTTATACTCTGTTATTTTTGTTTTCAAATGTCACAGCGACAATAACATATTACAATGAATACACTGCTCCTTAACCACTACCTAAGTTTGTCGCTAAGTGACTGGATGAGCAATGTAAAAATCACAAAACGATACTTTAGCAAGCCGATGTATCGCATAGTACGGCCGCTGCTTCTTGCCGCGAGTTAGTGATGTAGTTGTGCAGATACACTGTCGACAACAATGTCGATTGTTGAATGAAATATTACAAAAGTGTACCAAACTTTCTTAGATTTCATTAAATTTTTGGTAAATAATCGTTCAAGTGTTTTTGGCTTTGAATTATCGTATTTATGCCTTATCCTCGTACTACTTCCTTACTTTTTATGGTAATTGTATTTTACTTTCGATAAAGTTTCGAATGCATTATAGTAATCGGCATGTTTAAGATAATATATTAGTGACCTTTGCTTAAAATTAGTCAACATATTCATGCTATTTATTTGTTATACATGAGCAGCATGGCGTGTGTAATAAATGCCAGAATCGATAACTTTCCGATTTAGTCAATCACTAGCGTATATGGGTGAATTTCAACAAGTGATTTTTATATGTCATTTCGGTGGGATTTTTTAATTTCAATGCTATCTACATATTTTTAGTGACAAATAAAACTTTAGCCTATTTTATAACATTGTGCGTGAGTGGACATCAAATTTCATCAAAACTTACATAAATATTTAAGGATGAATTTTTAAGAGTCCACTGAAATGAAAAGTGTCTACCGAAATGATAAAAATGACCACCGAAATGATAAACTGTGCACCGGAATGAAATAAATCCACCGATATGATACAGCTAAGAACAACCGTGCCGGGCAGCCAGGGTTCCGTACTTTGTTAGGTTTGATTTCCACAAATTTTAGATAAACACTGAGACAGGACAGTAGACAGTTATTTTAATATCATCATTAATATATAGATATTACAATTACTATTACATATATCATTCTTTGAGGTTACAATAACCTCAAAGAATGATATTATTGTAATATTTATTATGATATGAATGAATTGTTTCTTCACTTAAATAACCTTTGGTAATTTTTCTGGTTGTTGTTGTGTGAAAATGTTGGAAAACTTTATCGTAAATGCTGGTAACCATAAATAAATATTTTTGTTTGTTTATGAACTAATACTAATTTACTTGATATATTTTCAAAAGAGTGAACGAAGCGCGATAAGAAAGCTTAAAGTTTCTGATTAATATGATGGCTGCATTTGTAAGTTATGCCATTAATAGTAATACATAATGTGTACCCGTTGCACTAAGAGAAAAATGCTAGGTATAATTTAGTTAAATTGGTAACGAAACGAGAATAGTGTTTCTACAGGTATATAAGTAAAACTTCTAAAATTAAATCAACTCTTATATTTTATACTGGGAGCTACTACCCGATAATATCACCGTGGACTCGACAATATACTGTCATCAGCTTGACCGACTCCGTACAGAAATCAACAAAAAGCGCCGTGAACAAACAAAGATATACCTACTTCCTTCACGACAACGCTCGGCCGCACATAGCCAAAGTCGTTCGTCAGAGCTATTGGATTTTGAATGGGAGCTACTGCCACATCCACCTTACTCTCCCGATCTAGCGCCAACGGATTTTCATTTGTTACGCTCTCTCAGTAATCATATACAGGACAAAAAATTTGATGATAGAGCACAGTTAACAGATTTCCTCGAAAGCTTTTTTGCCTCACGGCTCCCAAGTTTTTACGCTGAGGGTATCCATGCTTTACCTAATCGCTGGAAATGGGTTGTAGATAACAACGGTGCCTACTATAAAGACAAGTAATTATAAATTAAAAATATAATTTAAAATTGTTTTGTTTATTTGCAACGCTCATTACTTTCCTACCAACCCAATATATACATGTAGGTACTAGCTACATAGAAATATGTGTATATTATATATCTTTAATCTTAAACACAAATATTACACAACAAATACACCCGAATAATCTAATATACACTTACTTACATTACAAAACTATGACTTTATATTTGATAAAGGATCTCTAAGACTTTATGGTTTTATCATTTCGGAGATACATTTCATTCCGGTGGACTGTGACACCGAAATGAAACTATTTTTGTCCCCATGTTACTGAAATGATAAACTTACTTTTTTGGCGGAAAAACCGCAAGCTTTGGGACCGCTGCGTTCGCGCCGAGAGCTTGAGCCGGACTGATCCGAAGTGAGGAAAGGTGAGAGGGGCGTAACAACGCAATGTTGACATGGATAATCTACTAAAACTTACTGTCCTCTGAAATGATAACTTTTTTCCAGACAAAAGTTGACTGCCTGTCAAATCCATGAGAAAGAAGATAAACAAACAAAAATAGTTTTATTTGATCGAATATATTATAATTTAATGATAAGAGAATTGATTTAAATCCATATTATGAATCTATTGGCAGGGGAAGGTATTTTATGAGCGGAATTGGGTTCAGGACAGGCCACCGTGATGATAAAATAACACTTTGTAATTTTTTTTTTTTGGTATATTAGAGGGTAGAAATCAATGATTTTTTTTGCCAAGGTAGAGAAGTACTTACGTTGTTGAGAAAAAATATATAAAATAAAAAACCAGCACATTGCACTACCGTTCTCAGGTTTGCCGTGTATTTTTTTTGCTTGCGCAATTCACCCATATGTAAAATAAATTGCTTTTGCACAGCACAACGATACCCACCGTTGTTTTTGTGTGAGTAAGTTGCACGGTGTACTGTAAATATACGCTGTATTTATTAGGATAAGGTTTATAATTGATTGTGTAGTACAGTCCGATTTCAAAAATGCGGGTGTTTGCGCGACTGCGTATCTATTGCTTTTACTGAACTGCATTCGTAGTAGTTGCCGGGTGGTAGGGCAAAACAGGAGACACAGGTTCCGATACATTTTCGGCTACAGGGCATATCTCCTTGTTTATTATATCTATGGTCAGGTACTATTACCGAATTTTCCAACCCACTTATACAAAGCAAAATTATCTTTAAATGGAACAAAAGTTTTATAAAATCAATTTAATTTTACTAAACCAGATTTTTTCACATGTTTTACATAAGTAAAAAATAACAAAACAAAATTAAAATCTAAACGAATTACCGAAATGTACCTTTATACGCGTGTTACGTCCGATCGACTGCTTAATGAATATTTTTATATATATATTATTTGTTAGCTTTACTTCTTTAGCTTCTGCTAGATGGTCACCTATTAATCCTGTACCCATGTCAATATATCCATGAAACCATCGCATTCAATTCTTCTACGTATAGCCATTTCATCAATTAAGTACTAGTGAAGCTAATATTGGATGACTTGATGAATCCGCTTTAAGTTTTAAAGCTGTAAATGACTCTTTTGTGAAACCAGGATCTCCACCGATATTAGCATACCATTTTGTTAAGGTTTGTGGATGAGGCAAAGAGCAATCAAACGTACTACGCACGTATTTATAGGCTTTCGGTGAGTAATAATGTAGAGTAAGGGCGAAGCTGCGAAGTTCTGGCGAATACATGCTTATGCATACTCTCACGATATTTCATTTTCAACGTATATAAATAAATTACTATCTGTTTAACATCAAATAATATTACTATTAATTAATCTTGAATTTTTATTTGATACGGTCACATCGACAACCCGTTATCGATAACGTCTTTCTCTAATTGAGTAGCAAACTGTCACATGACATAGGATGGAATCATCTAGAATAACAGGTTTGATGTGAAAGAAAGTAGACCTTATGGTTTAAATCATAGATTCTACTTTTGTTTAGCGTTTTTGAATAAAAATGTAAGCAATGTTTTATCATATATTAATTAAAATAAAATAAAATAGTACTTAATTATGATACGATATACCACTATGGGATACATTTTTGGTACGGCTATCGTTTTTATACTCTAAAACAGCACAATACGGCATATTTGATTTTATTTCGGATTTTCGAGAGTAAGTGACGTGAACGCAGTCGGAACTAGACTGATATGCGCGACAGCGCTTGGGCGCCTACAATTGCGGAGCTACGCAATACTAGGGCTACGCGTGCCCCGCCTACTTGCGACTTCTACTGTTTTTTTTCTGTTCTGTGGCGACAATGCAGCTGTGTGTGTGAGTGTCGACGTCTTACCTACGAAATTCTAGCGCGTAGACCTACGTGTGCGATCGTGCGATGACCTACGGCGACCAGTAGCAATAATTTGACCTAATTTTATTTCGGAAATCATCTACTTTACTGTCATAAATTTCGCTTGATAATGAACTCATTTTTAAGCATTATTGGAATACGGAAATCTTACTAATGACAGTAATACTACTTAGTGCGCCAAAGAAAAGTTCAATGACCTGTTATCAGATGATTATTAAAATGTTAGTTTTGCTTTATTGCTATCCGTCAACTTAAAGTTTTCGTAATGATTTTGTTTTTATTTGTGGATTAAATTGGTTGATTTGAAATTTTCCTTCTTACTTAACGGGCTTAGGACCGGCAATAATACCTACCTTAGTTGGTATGTAACCGATCTAGGTACCTACTAAGTCAAAAAATGTTTTCTACGTTTGATGGAAATGGAAAGATGTGCTAGTTAAGTGTAAGTAAGTGGTGATACTTTCGAATCTTAGGTATTATTGATTCACTTAAAAATCTGAAATCGACTTATTTACAGTAGGTAAGCTAACAACGTATTTACAAAATGAACAAATAAATAAATTACCTACCTACTTATGTTACCCGGAGGTATTGTTCAGTTTCCATCACCACACTCTTGGCACAGTCGACCACAATGTAGCTGGTTTTCTTTCAACCTACGTTAGCAAACTAACACCTTCGTTTTTAAAGAGTCGAAAGCACTAATTATCCTTGCACGTAATTTTGTTACACTTGTCACTTTTTACGTCTAAACTAACTTTTTAACGTCTCCTCACAAAATAAAAGTTAAGAGGCCACAGGTCCTCCGCGACCGATCCAGTAGTCAAGAAACCTTTCACGCTTCAGTAGGCGCCACACTGTGGTGTGGTGCACTCCAAAGCGGTCACCAGCCTCCCGCGTGCTTGCCCGTGGTTCTTGCTGGAAGTATTCCAGGATGTCTTCCTGCAAGGCGACAGGCAGGCCTACGCTGCCGCGAGCTTAAACTGCCGATGATCCCGTAGTCTCTGCGTAGCAGCCAGCATGACGCTCTGTGATGGGGGTTCCCGATCGGGAAACATTTCCGTGAACATCCGGATGGCTCCACGTAGGCTGTTTCCACTGATGGCATAAAGGCGGACCATCTCTACCAACTCGACATTGGAATAATTGTCCGTCATCTTGCACTTTGTACCTACGTCTGAACGATGTACCGAGAAAGGAATTCGCAAAACGCGCGCACACGGCGCGGCGGCGGCGACGTCAAAATAAACTGTTGCTGTCGTGTCTGTTGGATCAGACGCCGCGCCGCGGGGCGGGGGAGGCGCGGCTGGCGGTAGGCGCGTGCGGCCGTGCGCGGGGGATTAGGAACCTACGAATTTTTCGAATGATCGATGTATTGTTTGCGTTTGTTTGTGTGTGTGAAAGCGCAGTTATAAGGCTAGGAACAGACGGGCCGCATTTAAATACGTCTTGTTCACACGGATTTCCGTAAATAGCAAAAATAAATTAAAAAAATACCTACTCATTTTATTGTTGATTTGGGTCGAGAATCATTAGCATAATTACGTCCGTGAATTTGACGAGGATGCAAAACAACACGTTGTATGTATACATCCCTGTTTTAAATTATTTCACCAATTGCCAGAAAATCAATGAAGGTGACCAGAACCCAGACTGGTGCTGGCAAGGATATTGCCATCATGTTTTTTTCTTATCCTAAACATGTTTAATTTTTTTCTTTAACATTCATTATTAAACTACCCACAATTATACCATAAAACGAGATTTTATTTTCTGACATAACAAAATGCTTCTACCATTAAAAGGGGTTAAGTGATTATTCTTTGATAGTGTTAGTAATGTTACGAGCTTCGGGTTCGTTACAATTAAAATCAGCCGATTAAATAAACAAAGATGACACTTTAATTTACACCACACTAATTACACTATAACTCACTAATCACAAAACACAATCGCACTATTAATCACTTGAGTTCGCAGTCGAAGATCGCTCTCGAAGTTATCACTTGTATCGCAATTCCAATACTGCCTCGGTCGGCACATGTATAGGGTGCCGAGTAGAACTCCAGAAAGTTCGCGTACATATCGGTCGCGACCGACTAAGGTCCGAGAATTCTAGCATAGATAAATCTCGAAGGTCCTTGACTTCACTAGTTCTGCTACTCGATACTAGATGGCGCTAGTGGTACCGAATGCCGCCATCATCCTCCTAAGACATGCTCGTCCCGAGCATTATCAGCGCCATATTAACGCGCCAGTCGATCAACATGGACGATCTTAGGAGCGCTTCTTGTACCTTTCTGTATACGGTAGGTTACGTCATTGATCTTCGTCACAATCCGGTACGGTCCGTCCCATTTAGCTTGAAGCTTAGGAGATTTCCCTTTGCTGCGAACTGGATTGTGCAACCACACTAGTGAACCTTCCTCGAACCCTTTATTGTTCATTTTGCGGTCATAGCGGGTTTTCATCTTTTCAGACATTTGCTGGCCCGATTGTCTGACATGCTCATGAATGTCGTTCATTTTGTTCCGCAAGTCATTCGCATAATCGGTTATACTGCGTGGGGCATCAGGTGGTATTCCGGTGATCAGATCTGCAGGTAGCCGCAATTCTCTTCCAAAGTTTGCGAAAGCTGGTGTCACTGACGTACTTTCATGAACAGCACTTCGGTATGACAGCAAAAACGGTTGTATGTGCTTGTCCCAATCACGTTGCCGGTTTTCCACAACTTTGGCCAGATATCTCTCCAATGTCTGATTAAATCGTTCCACCATTCCATCCGACTGTGGGTGGTAAGAAGTTGTCCGCGTTTTATGAGCACCCATCACTCGGCAAGTTTCCTGGAATATTTGAGACTCAAAATTCCTTCCTTGATCACTGTGAATCTCCAAGGGTACTCCAAAACGACAGAAGACTTCATGAATCAGTTTATCCGCGATTGTTGAAGCTTCTTGATTTGGAATAGCGAAAACTTCCGGCCACTTAGTGAAGTAATCCATTACCACCATGAAATATTTGTTACCACTTTCACTTTCCGGAAACGGTCCCGCAACGTCTAGCGCTATCCTTTCCCATGGTGCACCAACATTGTACAATCTCAATGCACCTCTGCTACGTGTCTGAGGTCCTTTTACAGCCGCACAACTTGTACACTTGCGACACCAGTCCTCAACATCGTCACGACAGTGGACCCAGTAAAACCGTTCCCGTATCTTCAGTAGAGTCCGTTTAACTCCCATATGGCCTCCTGAAAAACCATTATGGTACAGCTGTAGAACATCCGGTACTTTAGCTTTAGGGACAACCATTTGCAAATGACAGCTGTCTCCCTGAGCATTTTCCCATTTACGGCACAGGACTCCATCCTGAATCACTAAGCTGTCCCATTGTTCCCAATAGCTTTTTGTGGCGGAACTCATCGCTGAGACATCGCTCTACGTAGGCTTCGGAACACTGGCCTTCATCCACTCCAAGATCGGCTTGATGTCCGAATCTTCCCGCTGTGCACATTGTATGCTTTCCTTCCACTCGTTGCTGAGGTCTGTCTTGAGCATCCTCACAGGCACGACTTCTTTACCCTCTTGCCGAGTACAATGCTTGCAGTCTTCAGGGCAAGGTCTTCTTGATAATGCATCTGCGTTGCCATGAGGTTTCCCGCTGCGATGTTCAATCAAATAGTCGTATTCTTCCAATCGCTGTCCGCGATTCTCAGCCGCTCTACCTGCTAGAGGTCGGCTGTCTGCCCTTTGAGCCGTTCGTTTAGGGCAACTGGGCCTCAAGTGGCCCCTTTCACCACAGCCGTAGCATCTAGGGCTGCGCCTTTTATAATGGTCACGAACTGCAGCTGCTGCAACCTCCCTGCCATAGTGGGAACGATGGTTCTGCCGCACAGCTTCTCCTTCTGAAGTTCGACTAGGGCAACTGGACCGTAGGTGGCCCCTTTCTCCACAACCATAGCATCTAAGGCTGTATCCTTTAAAACGGTCGCGAACTGTAGCCGCTGCAACCTCCCTGACGCGATGGGAACGATAATCCTGCCGCGCAGCTTCTACCTCCAGTGCATGTGCCAAGGCGTCTTTAAGCTTCTCATGGTGCCCGAGCCTCACGGCAGCTCTAACTTCAAGGTCGCGGATGCCGTCAATGAATGCCTGCACCAGGTTCCCTTGAATGAGCGCAGGTACAGACTGGTATGCTTTTCTAACAAGCTTCTCCACCTCAAGGGCCCACTGCTGCAGGTTTTCACCGCTGCGTTGCACGCGATCCTTTAGCTGCGCCCGAAACACGTGTTCCAGATGAGCGTCGCCATACCTAGCTTCCAGTGCCTCAACCAGCTGCTCGTAAGTCACCTCGTTACCGAGGGCTTCCAGGATAGTGAGGGCCTGGTCGCGGAGGCCTAGGGTGAGAGCAGTCATGGCCTGGTCCTTACTCCACCCGTTCGCCTTCATAACAGCGTCAAATTGCTTTTTGTATGCCGACCAGGAAGATGTTCCATCGAACGGAACGGCGGCACTTTGAATCCACGTAGAGAAGGTGTAGTAGCTACAGAGGTTGCGATTCCATCTCCCATTTTAAGGTTATCCAGCGTTTTCCTCACGTCAACTATCACGTTGTCAACCCGATGATTAATTTGGTCGATTCGTGATTCAGCTTCCGTCAGGCGATTCTCGTGCTGAACCACCTTATCTTTAACAACCTTCATCTCTTTGCTGAAAGTGGCATGCAGGTCCTTCATAAGGAACATCTGTTCTTCCTGGCGGCGCGCCTGCTCCTCCTTGTCACGTTGGAGCCGTTCTTCCAATCGAAGAGCCTGTTCCTCCTGACGACGGGCCTGTTCCTCCTGACGACGAGCCTGTTCCTGCAGCATCATCATCAGAGCAGCAAAGTCTGGTGCTGATGATGATGCTGGAGCTACTGCTGACGAGCCGGCCTCCAAGGTCGGCAACTGTCTCTCCGTCGTCTGCGGCATTACACCTCCAAAACGCCTCTGGTCCGTCTCTTGCTGGCGTTGACTACGGGTACGGATACCCTCAGTGTCTTCCTTCGGTAGAATCGGCATCTTTTAAATCCTCTCTTCTGACACCAATTGTTGCGAGCTTTGGGTTCGTTACAATTAAAATCAGCCGATTAAACAAAGATGACACTTTAATTTACACCACACTAATTACACTATAACTCACTAATCACAAAACACAATCGCACTATTAATCACTTGAGTTCGCAGTCGAAGATCGCTCTCGAAGTTATCACTTGTATCGCAATTCCAATACTGCCTCGGTCGCACACGCACTCGTAGCAGTCGCTGCGCCCCCGTAAGGGGGCGCGGCGAGCGGTCACGGGACTTTCATCCCCTGGCCGCGGGGGCACTCCGGGGTGCGTAAATACGCACCCGTGATTGGGTTGCCATCATGGGCATGGCTGATGGCGCGCGCCTGCGGATGCTACGCAGCTGCGCGCGCCTAGGTGTAGCTGTATTTGTATACTGCAGGTGGGCCGCGACGCTGTCCCACAGCGTCGCTTCTTCACGGCAACCCCCGGCGGTCAGTCCCCGCCAGGTGAGACCCCCGGTTACCCGAGGGAGGCCCAGCGAGAACGACCTGCGACAGAGGCGCCGACTTTGTTGGCTCACCCTTTTTTTTTTTTTTTTTTTTTTTTTACGGGGGGAAATCCTCATGGATGTCCTCCACCCTGGGGCGGGCGGAGGGGTCTGTCAGACTCTTACTGACTAAAACCACCCCGGTGTTCCATCTCTCACTTTATTTTTGTATATGGTCGCTTCTGCACTTCATATAATTGTTTTTAGATTATAGAGAACTCATTTTTATACAGATCGAATCACTGGTAGTCTAGTAATGTCGATATTTCACTTCACTGTTTCACATGTATTTAGATGGTTTTACACTGATTTTAGTTATTTGTCCACAACATATGAAAAATTGTAGCAACGTAGTGACGTCACGTGAGTTTTCAACGCACTGTATCGTCTTCATTTTTTGTTTACGTGAAAAAAGAAAAAATACGTGTCCAATATTTTTTGTAAATCTATCAGACGGACTAATTAGATTTTTACAGTAAAATACCCTATTGGGTTGCCATCATGGGCATGGCTGATGGCGCGCGCCTGCGGATGCTACGCAGCTGCGCACGCCTAGGTGTAGCTGTATTTGTATACTGCAGGTGGGCCGCTACGCTGTCCCACAGCGTCGCCTCTTCACGACACCCCGGCGGTCAGTCCCCGCCAGGTGAGACCCCCGGTTACCCGAGGGAGGCCCAGCGAGAACGACCTGCGACAGAGGCGCCGACTTTGTTGGCTCACCTGCAGCAAGTGAGTGGCCCCCGCCATCCCCGTTTCCAGATCGAGCCGGTTACGGTTTGGACTGCGAGGCCGTATCATGTATGTGTGGGGGCCGTGATGTGTGAGTCCTGCCACCCAGTGTATCTGCACCGAATAGTGAGCCCGCGCTACCGTATTCGATGCGTGAGTCCACGTGCATGTGTAGAGATGCTTGTGTGGTCGGAACGCAACTTGCCTATATTAACTTAGCACAAGTCGCGCGCCGAGGTGAGAGTAGGGTGTGGAGTACTATTGTGTGGGCAAGTCGCGTGTTGCCTGGTACGACTCACCCAGGCGTCAGGTCCGGTGCGATGGAGCCGCCGTCGTCCGCTACCAGGTCGCGGGGCAGCCGCCTCGCGTCAGGCGGGCGCGCGTGCCAAGGCGCCAGGTGCTTGACATGAGGCCAAGCAGATGCGTCGGCACGCGCGAACATGGCCCTCGCGAGGCGCTGCACGAACTCGTCCAGGCCCTCAATCCCGAGGTCCCGCTGGATGACGCTATTCCTCACGTAGCGAGGGGCGTCGAGGATGGTCCGCAGCGCGAGATGTTGCTGCGCGCGGAGAGTCACCCGGTTCCCCTCGCTCGTGAGGGCGTACCAGGCGGGGGCGGCGTACGTCAAGATTGGGCGAATGTACGTCTTGTACACGCTCAACTTGACGCGCGCCGGGAGTCGGGACGAGAGCACTGGCCTGAGCAGGTTGCGGGCGACCCTGCCCTGCGCGGCGACCCGGCGAACGTGCGGCCCCATCGTGAGTCGGCGGTCGATGGTCACACCCAGGTACTTGGCCTGGGGCGACCACTCGACGTCGACTCCTTGGAGCTTCAGCCGTGGTGGGAGGTGCGACTGACCTGTAATGATCGCCTGCGTCTTACCCACGTTAACTGACAGCCGCCACTTGGCGAGCCATTCTGGCAGCACGTCGAGGGCGCGCTGCATCCTGACGGCCGCGTACTTCGCATTGAGCGAGATGGTAATGTACGCGGCGTCGTCGGCGTACAGCGCGAGCGTCGCATCTGGTACGGTGGGGATGTCGTCCGTGTAACGTGAGTAACACGCCGGCGACAGGCAGCTGCCCTGCGGCACGCCCGCCCTAATGGGGCGGGGGGCGGACAGCGCTCCTTCGACCACCACTCTGAAGCTCCTGTGGGACAGAAAGGATGAGACCACTCTTACTACGCGACGGGGCGTGCTGGAGGTGGCCAGCTTGTAGAGCAGGCCCTCGTGCCACACGCGGTCGAAGGCCTTCTCCATGTCGAGGAATACTGCAACTGCGTACTCCTTTTTGTTCATAGCTGACGACAGCAGGTGCAGTACCCTCGACAGCTGGAGCGTCGTGCTATGTTCCGCCCGGAACCCAAACTGCTCCGGCCTTGGGGTGATGTGAGGTGTGAGATGCCGCAACAGGAGCGACTCAAACACCTTGGAGATGGTTGGCAGCAACGTGATTGGCCGATAGCTCTCCGGCTTCAGTGTGTTTTTCCCCGCCTTGGGCAGCATGATGACGCGCCCCTCCTTCCAGGACGCGGGAAAGACCCCCGTGCGCAGTATCCCGGTGTACAGGCGCGCCAGCGCCGCGACCATTCGGTACGGCAGGTGGCGCAGCACTGTGTTCGAGATACCGTCAGCACCGGGGGCCTTTTTGGGCTTGGTTTTTAGGATGGCGCGTCTCACTGCGCCCGGCGGGAAGAATACAGGGTCCTCCTCGGGAGCTATCGGCGTGGCGAAGTACTCTCCAAGGTGGCGCTCGACTGCTGCGACATGCTGGTGTTCGGCAGTCGGATTCGGGCGGAACTGACGCTCCAGGTGCTCGGCGAAGACCTCCGCGCGGTCCTCTGCTACGTACTTTAGAGCCCCGTCGCTGTTCAGTAAAGGGCGCACCGGAGCTGGGGTGTTGGACAGAGCCCGGCATAGCTTGTGAATGGAGGGCCAGTCGCCCTCCGCATTGTCAATTGTTTCTTCCCAGCTCGCGGCGGCCAGGGCCTTTAACTCGGCCTTGACTTTGTCCGCGAGACGGTTCAACTGGTTCTTAAGTGTAGGGCAGCGGGTCTGTTGCCACTGCTTGCGTAGGCGCCTCTTCTTTGTGACCATTTCACGTATCCGGGGCGGTAGGGGCGGCTGTAGCACTCTCCCCTCCGCTGGCGCTGTGATGGTCGCCTCTTCCAGGGCGCGCTTCACGCAAGCAGTGATCTCGTCTGCCAGTGAATCCACGTCTGCGGCGTCACTCACAGGCCGAGTTGGCGTTGTGGTCTCGATCCTTTCTGTAAACAAGTTCCAGTTGATGGATCGACGTGGCGCTGGCGGCTTTACTCGGGTCGGCACCCCCGATAGGACGAAGAGCACTGGCTGGTGATCAGACTGCAGCTCGTCGTCAATCACCTGTTGCGTGATCTGGTGATTGAGCCCTCGGTGTACCACAATGTCCAGGACGTCCGGCATGTGGTGGGCGATATCCGGGTAGTGGGTTGGCGTCTCTGGTCCGGACACTGAGTACCCGAAGGCTTCCGCGTCCGCGAAGAGCCGTCTCCCCTCGGTATTCGTGTTGGCCGAATTCCACGCTGGGTTCTTGCAATTTAGATCGCCGGCGAGGATCGTGGGCCTCTCACTGGTTATGACCGCCCGCATTTCGTGGAGGTCCAGCTTCATTGCGGGCGGTTTGTAGGCTGCGTAGACGTTGATATCCTCGCCGGCCACGTGCAGCTGTACACCCAGCGCGTACATGGTGCGTAGTGACTGCGAGGGGAGTTGCTGGTGGACGACTCTTCTCTTTACTAAAACCACCAGACCACGGTATCGGTGGTTTAGTGCCGACCTTTCGTCCTCACGATAAACGAGGAAACCCGGGAACCTGATCTTGTCCTCAGGCCCCAGGTGCGTCTCGTTTATTAGCGCCACGTCGATGTCTTGTTCCCGCAAGAGATGACGGAGGGGTGCGACTTTATTTTTTAGGCCGCGGGCATTCCAGTTAAGGATCCTCAACGGCCTAGCCATGGTACAGCGTCAGTAACTCGGCCAGGCCATCGAGGATCACTTGCTCCGCGTCTTGCCCCTGTCTGATGGCCTTTATAAGGTCCATCAGCAGCTTGATCGCGCAGGCTGTGAATTCCTTCTTATGTTGTTCCTTAGCGCCGGCAGCTGTGGCCGCGCTGGTGGCTTCTTTTTGTGTTGCGCGCCTCTGCGCTGTGCCGGCGCTAAGGCTGGCGTTTGTTTTTCCTCCTTCTTCTTTCTTCTCGGTCCTCGTCCTTTCCTTCACAGCCTGCGCCATCTCCTGGACAGGGGCAGCCTGTATCCTTTCGCTCCTTTGTGCGACCTCTTCCTCTCCTTGGTTGGTCGCAGTCGCGGGCGCGGGGGGGGCGGACTCCTTCTTCTTCCTCTTCCTCCTGTTCCCCCGCCTGCGCTTCCTCCGTCCTGAGGTAGCTCCTCGGTCGGTGGGCCCGTTCGCGGCCGCCATCAGCGACGCGCTCTGGGTCCGTTCCTGCGCCAATTCCCCATCTTTGGTTGCGGCGGCGTGAGTTGTGTGCGCCGTGATGGCGACCGTGCCCGCCCGCCTCTGTCGCGTCTCCCTCTCGAAGACGGGGCACCTTATGCTGCACGCTGGGTGGTCCCCACCACAGTTAGTACATGTGGGGGGGTCGTCGCGCGTGCGTGGGCAGTCCTTAGCAAAGTGCCCCTCTCCGCATCTGACGCAAGCGACCGGGCGGTGGCACATGTGCGATGAGTGCCTAAACTGTTGGCACCTATGGCACTGCGCGGGCCCACGTTTCCCGCGCCATGCTTCAATTTTGACACCACGCATGAACATGAAGGTCGTGGTGTCGTAGATGGTGCGCGCGTCCGCTGTGCGCTGAAGCACAGCGTGGAACACGCAGCCGGGTCGTCCCTGGCGCGCCTTAATATGGCGCACGTACTCCGGCTGGTATCCCAGGGACCGGAGCTCCTCTTGTATCTCTGCGGGATCCGTATCTGCCGGCAGCCCCCGGATAGCAATCTTCATTTTTTTCTCAGCTGGTAGCGAGTACGCAAACCAGCTGACACCTTCATCTTTCTCGAGGGCCGTTAGGTACCTTTGTACCACCCTATACTCGTCTTCGGTTTCCGGCGAGAACCGTACGCCGGCACCGTACGGACGAGCATTTGGGGGGCGACCTAGTTTGGCGGCTAGTGCCCTAAAGTGGGTTGCCCAGTTGGGCAGCCGTTCCACTACAAGTGGGGGGTAACGGGGGCGCTTGGCCTTAGTCGGTGGCTTCGCGGCCGCTGGGTTAGCGGCGGCGGCGGCGGCTTCCGACTCAGGGGCTGCCTCGTCAGGGATATTAGTAGTTGGAGGGCTTACTTGATTATTATCGGGCTCCTCTGGTAGTTCCAAGCAATACCGCTTGGCCTCCTCTTCAGCCTCGTCGTCCGTGCTCCTCCTCCGGCGTTGTGGTCTGCCTTCGGGACGACGGCTATCTTGGCTCGGCGGCTGCATCGGCGACGATTCTTCGTCCTCATCGGACGCCAGCGACATGCTTAAGCCCACCCTAGAAGAGCAGGCCGACATCATCGCTGGCGAGTCACAGGCGGAGACGCGTGGCGGCGCGGGCGAGGTCGGTGTCGACGGCACTGACACTGCGGCGGCACGGTTTAGTCGCGGATCGCGTGATGCCGCTCGATCGGTAGTCGGCACCGAACCCGACAACGATAGGCGGGGAGCGGATGACGCGGCGACGCGCTGCGGCATTGGGTTGCCCGCTTTAGTCGCGTGCGCTGCTGCCATGGAGGGCGCGCGCGGCGGTGCGGCGGGGGGTGCGTGGTCCGCGGGCGTGGACGCGGTCGCATGCGCATAGGTGTGCGCGGGGGGGTGCGCGGCGTGCGCGGGGGCGGGGGGCACATGGGTGTGCACGGGGGGGTGCGCGGGGGGCGCGGGGGGGCCACGTGTCGCGGGCGCTGCTGAGCGCGCGGCGGGCACGGGAGCCCGCACCAACGGCGCGGCACTGCGTACGGGCGCAGGTGCACGTGGTGCGGGGGCGCGCGCCGGCGGCGGCGCGCGGCCATGGTTCGCGGCGATCGGCCCCGGGGCCTGTATGGGCACCGGGCGGAACGCCACGGGGCGTATGGGCGCGGCGTGCTGGCGACTCGGCGCGAATTGCGTCCCCTTATTGATCGTTTGAACTATCTTTGTCAAAACAATGCAAATACAACTAATTCTCAGTCAATTGATGAATGTATGGTTCCATTTAAGGGTCGCTATAGCCTGAAACAATATATGCCAATGAAACCCGTGAAACGGGGATAATTATAAAGTATGGTGCAGAGCTGACAGCAATACAGGGTGTCTATATATATAATTTTTTTTTATCAAGTTTTGAACTAATGCAAGAATTATAAGAACAAGGTGTCTACAGTACGGCAACGATTCGAAGTGATGGCGTCGATTTACCTCTATTGGTAAAGAAACCTAGTGGATAGCTGAAGCTTCTAATAGGGCAAGTACAAAGATAAAAAAAAATGAAGAAAGGAAGTCAAGAAGAACGTAGGATTTGCTGTTTGGAAAGATACCAAACAAGTGAATGTTGTAAGCACAGCATTCCATCCTAAAGAAAAGAGAAATTGTAATAGAACTCAAAAAAGTCTATCAAATGCCCATTAGTAATACCCGAATATACGAAACGTATGGATGGTGTCGATCGTTTTGACCAAAAAAGAACATCATATTATGCCGTGGGTAGAAGAAGTCGCAAATGGTGAACCAGAATATTTTATTTTTTGATAGATGTTGCAATAACCAATGCCGATATCGACGGTTAACCGGTATTATTTTTTCTGTCATGCCTATACCTCCGAAATACACGCGTGCAAAATTTGGCGGCAATTGCTGCTAACTTCAGTGTGTGCTTCGCAACTTGAAGGAACTCGTCGCGAGTTACGTGTGCGCTCCACTTGAAAAGTAAGTTTTATTGTTTTTTCTTATTTAGCACCAAAATGTTATGGATATTGTGTATATGTGATATTATTTTAGTATAATTGTAATGTTTTTTATGTAACATTGACAGTTTATTGTGAAGAAATCTGCTGAAAACAAAAAATATGTAGATAGAAGTTATTAGTTGTTAAAAAAAAAAATGCGATCGCTCGTTACTCTAACACAGTTTAATAGCACTTAGGAGCTATTGTACCCTAATATTTACGACTAAATAGAAGTAGTTTATAATTTAGTGTTTTATTCATTTCAGAATGACTTCACACCGATCAAGAAACTTGGTCAAACTTTGTTTGGAATCAGAAAAACAAGACGCATACCAACAAGATTATCCAGTACAAGACTTTACCATACCTTCGTACACTGCTCCCCTGATTCCCGTACAGATAGAGTTTATAGAACAATTCAATATCACTTCTGATTCACTGGAGATCCCTATAATAGACAATCGAATTATCGACAATGTTCCTTTAGCCAATTCTTCACAAATACACACAGACTTTGAAGAAATTTTAGAATTCACGCTAAAAAGTAATTCAGGAAGTTTAAAACCTCCTGAGATGTCATCAACAATCGATGCCTCACTAATTCAGTCAGAAAGTTCGTCTTCTGACAGTTCTATGAGTGATGTAGAGAATACAGTACAAGAGCTGCAAAGTAACTCAGAAGTATTCTATGGCGATATGTCTGATGGCAGAAGAAGGAGAAAGAAAGCTGATCCTGAACAATGGAAAAATAACCTCAACAAGAGGCTTCGGATGGAAGGTAAGAGTTATTTAGGCTATGATGCGCCAAAAGGTAAAAAGGTTCAGCATAATAAGAACAGACCTGAAAGATTAATGGGACCTCCATGCACATCTGACTTCTGCAAAAAATCTACAGTACGCCGTTGTGATGAATTTACAGAAGACAGCCGCAAAAACATATTTGAAGCTTTTTGGAAATCTATGGATTCGTCACAACGTAAAATTTACGTGGGTAACAATGTTACTGTTGTTGGTAAAAAAACAAGCAACCACTTCAGGCCCGTCACGTCGTGGAGGCACGTTAAAATATTACATGCCTCATAATAAAGACAATAATATGACGGAAAAAATTCCGGTGTAGAAAAATGTTTATAAACACCCTTAGTCTTAGTACTTTTACAGTCCAATCATGGGCGAAGAAGAGTCGATCTGGAATAATTCCTTCTCGAGAAAATGAATGTAGATCCAGGAATGTTACACCACGTGAAGGTCGGACAGCACAAGATGTAATAATAAACGAATTCTTTGATTCCATCCCCAAACTACCATCACATTATCATAGAAAATATACAAGTAAACTTTTTATAGAGCCAATTTTTCGCAATAAGTCTCATTTATACCAGGTTTATAAACAGTTCTGCAATGATAAAAATTCGAGACCATTTTCAATAAAAAAGTTTGATATTGTTTTTTCAAATAAAAATATTGCAATACACCAATTAAAAAAAGACATGTGCGACACTTGTTTGACCTATCAAAATGGAAATGTAACTGAAGATGATTATCAGCAACATATTTCCAGGAAAAATACTGCTAGACAGGAAACAGAAAAAGACAAGAAGGACGCTTTAGAACGTAAATGTATAGTTTTAAATGTTGACCTGCAAGCTGTAAAAGTATGTCCGTTTTTGACTGCTAGTGCAGTATATTATACTTATTAACGCCTCGTCTGAGAAGATTATGTAGTCTACGTACTTTTCGTATCAACAAACACGCGTTTAAAGAATTTGGTAAAAAATTACCAAATTTAAAAATAAGTTTTTAAGTGCCACCCTGCCCGCTATGGCAACACTGGCAGATAACCGTTGCTTCATTATGTCTTTCGTGTCAAAACGAACAGCGTTTTTTCTTCCGTAAAAAACGTTTTATTCCTGTAATTAACAGTGTGTTATCTCAATTTTCCAACATATTACGGTGGATATAAAATAATGGGAAAGGATAAAGAAAAATTGAGAAGAAAACTGATGGATTTATTTGATTCTTCGTCAGAAGGTATGTATATCATTTTGACTTCACATTTTTTCTTTTTGTCAGTAAACAAAAGAATAAAACACGGCAACAATAACTAAGGATGCATAAATGCATATCACTTGAGATATTACGAGTGAAGACCTAAGCGATAGGACGAGCGCCTATACTTGGTCAAAGAAATCAATGTCATTATTGTGTAGTTAACAATAATTGGCACACAATGTCCCTACCCCACGACAAAACCGATTAGTGTACAGACCTATGCGATAGGACGAGCGCCTATACTTGGTCAAAGAAATCAATGTCATTATTGTTTAGTAAACAATAATTGGTATATAATGTCCCTACCACACGACAGAACAGATTAGTGTACAGACCTATGCGATAGGACGAGCGCCTATACTTGGTCCATGTCATGAAATAGTAAAATACTAATCAAATGGACATATCACTACCACATGGTAGAATTAGTAAATGCACAGACCTATGCGATAGGACGAGCGCCTATATTTGGTCAAAAAACCTATGTTCTGAGTTTTGAATGGCCAATAAAGTCATTGAATAATTAAATAGGTATCATACGGTACTACGAGCGAGTACATGTGATACATTTATCTGGTTATCCTCTTCTCAGATGAACCAGAACCAATTAAAAAGAGAAACCGCATAATCATCGAATCAGACTCTGAAGATGAAACGGAAAATACTCCACCTGCTGACCATATACCAAACCTATTGGAAAAAATGGGTCAATATAAAACACCTGAAAATGTAATAAAAATAAATGACCAAATGAAAAATTTATGGAATAACATAATCCAAAACGGTTTGGAGGAAAATACAAAAAATGAAATTTTAAAAAAGATACCCAAAATAACTGACTGCCTTACACCTGCTCCGCAATTAAATCCAGAAATCCAGGCTGCAATGACAGCTCAAGCTGTGGCACGAGATAGCCACTTATGTGAGAAGCTTTGATTGGTTCAGTCATCTGTGGTCTTACAGACATTTTATACAAAAACCCTGGTCAAGATTTAGAATACTTAGGCAACTGTATCAGACTGTTATGCCATGTTCAGCTCAAAGAATCCGTAACAAGACGGTCTGTAATTTTACCAGGATTAAATAAAAAAGTAAAAGAAACTTTGGAAAAAACCGAAATAAATAATTTCCTATTTGGTAAAGACATAAGTACAATACTTAAGGAAAGTAAGAGTATTGAAAATTCAGTCAAGGACTTAAAGAGTTCTTTAAACAATTGGGGCCCGTCCTCGTACAGGAGGCAAGGGGGCGGGCGAGACTACAGACAGCCACAAGCACGTCAACAACGGCAACCAAAACAACAATCACAACCTCAAAAGGCCGCTGGGAAGGCACAAAAGACCTACCAACAACATCTGCAAAAACAGCACTTACGATCAATGACGAAGCAACCCAGGACATTTCAGAACAATCGTGGACGTCGACAATACTAGAGGCAAGTTATGCAGGTAGATTACAAAATTATTACCAAAATTGGCATTTTACGAAAAATAAGTCTGTTTTAAATTGGATAAAATATGGATATTCAATTCCCTTAACACTTACAGTGTACCAAGGCAATATCCCCGAAAATAATTCTTTTACTAAAACAGAAAGCCTCAAAATATCAGAATGCATACAACATTTAACTGAAATTGGTGCTGTAACACTTGAGATAAAAAATGTACTGAATGAGTTTGTCTCAAAAATATTCATAGTACCAAAACCAAATGGTACACCTAGATTTATATTAAACTAGCTGCTGCCCGCGACTTCGTCCCCGTGGAATCCCCGATTTTAAAACATTCTTTATCGCTGCTCCGCTCCTATTGGCTTAAGCGTGATGATATATAGCCTAAAGCCTTCCTCGATAAATGGTCTATTCAACCCAAAAAGAATTTTTCAATTCGAACCAGTAGTTCCTGAGATTAGCGCGTTCAAACAAACAAACAAACAAACAAACAAACAACCAAACAAACAAACTCTTCAGCTTTATAATATTAGTATAGATTAAAAGATTTTAACAAGTTTGTTCCTACAACACATTTTAAATTAGAAGATATCAGAACAGCATTGCATCTAGTTGATAAAAATTGCTATATGACATCACTAGACTTGAAAGATGCTTATTTTTTACCTAAAGTAAATAATGATTCCAAAAAATACCTAAGATTCTTGTTTAATAAAAAATTATACCAATTTAATGTTCTCCCATTTGGATTATCAACAGCACCATATGTATTTAATAAAATCATGAGACAAGTAGTGACTCATTTGAGAGCAAACGGAATTACTTTAGTCAATTATTTAGATGATTTCCTGTTTATTGCACCAAGTGAACACGAATGTAGAAAAAGTTTTATCACAGCTTGTAAATTTTTGGAGTCTTTAGGGTTTATTATTAACTATGATAAAAGTCAGAAAAAACCCAGCAAGGAATGTAAATTTTTAGGTTTTATTTTGAATAGTGGAAAATTTACATTAAGTATTCCTAGTGATAAAAGAGAAAAAAATCACGAAAAAATAATTATGTTATCAAACAAAACTAAATGTAGTATCCGAGATTTTGCTTCACTTTTAGGTTCTTTAACGTCAGTTTGTCCCTCTGTCCCCTATGGGTGGATGTACACTAAAATACTGGAAAGATATAAATATCTAGCTTTAAAGGAATCTAGAGATGATTATAATTCAAAAATGAAATTAAATCAGGATATCATAAAAGAGTTGTCCTGGTGGAAAGAAATAATTTTTACTAGCTCAGCACCAATTAGACGGGATGAATACAATTTAGAATTTTATACAGATGCTTCTAACACAGGTTGGGGAATTGTATGTGCCCAAGAAAAGTTACATGGATATTGGTCAACAGAGGAAAGCAAATACCACATTAATTACCTTGGACTATTAGCCATTTATTTTGCATTAAAGTGTTATGCAAAAAATGAGAACAACTGTAACAACTGTCATATTGATTAGATGTGACAACGTGACAGCAATCTCATATGTTAACAGAATGGGTGGCATACAGTTTCCTCATCTAAATTTACTATCAAGAAAAATTTGGCAATTTTGTGAAAAAAGAAAAATATATATTTTCGCTTCATATATACCATCTAAAGAAAATATAGAAGCAGATGCACAATCTCGGATATCCAACATAGAAACCGAATGGGAACTAGCTCCATATGCTTTTCAAAAAATTATAAATAAACTAGGTTTAGCTGAAATAGATCTTTTTGCTTCGCATGCAAACAAAAAATGTGAAATATTTGTTTCATGGAAGAATGGTGTCCGTTACCCAGGCCAGATGTTGTCGAAAATGGTCATTTGAATCATGTAGATAATTAGTTTTGCGGCTTCTGTAATTGTTGCGCACATTTTTAAATTTGTTGCGCTTATAGTTTTTTAATTATTTCACAAAAACATTTCCTGCTGGCGTAACGTTACGCCAGCCAGACCTTTTTCTTTCTAATGGGAATATTTAAATAAATATTAGCTATGGTTGCGCTAACATTCATATTTGTACGGAAACACGCCTTCCTACTCCCCTCCCACCCCCGCACAGCCCTGCAAGCGTATGCGACGCCGGGACGTTTTTTCGACAATTAGTTCTGATTTGACATTTTTCGCGTGGACACATGTTTTGGCGTCTGACCGCGTTGTGAACAAACCCAATCGAAAACTTTGTATCGGCCGCATTTCCTACAACCTAATAGTGTTTGTGTTCAGTGTGATGATTTGTGGAGACTGATAACGGCAATTTGGAAGCAGAATTACATCGGCGCCGGTGTCTACAAGCACGTGGCTTTGGTTAGAGGTTTGTGCATCCATTTTCCATATAATCCTTGCAGCCCGTACGTCTCCTCCCGCCAAGCGTGTTGTCTATTGTTTGATCATTAAATACAGTCCACTTTAAGAGCAAAATAAGCCCACAGTGCCACCATTTCTCTGGTCCATCTCACCGGATCGCTAGGTTAGGTTGGAATTAATTACATATTTGTTGTAATTATTGCGTTTGTATAGGTATTCCATAAGGAATGATCTAGAATCGCACCGCACCGCACCGCATTTCTATACCTACCTAACTCGATTAGTTGTTTGTTTGTCGAAAATTGTTCATCTAATACTTACGTACGCGAATAGTACATAAGTAGGTAGTCAATCGGAACTCAAAAAAAAAATAGATATTTATAGCTCGTTACTACTTATCTACCCACTTTAGGCTTTATATATCTATTGTGCGCACCGCTATCGTTGTAGGTAAACCGCTTATTACTTAAAATAATTTGTGTTTGTTGTTGACCGCGTTGATTGTGTTAAATGATCAGTTCACAATGGCTCCAAAGGATTGCAAAGTTCAATTAAAACTTTTATATGCCAAAAGAGACATGCTATTTTCTCGCGTGCAATCTATTTGTGATAACGCACTTAAAACAAGTGATCTAGCCATTAGAGATACGTTCTTATACTCTGTCAGTTACCAAGCCTTAGCGTCCTTTGACGATTTATTCTGCCGCATCAAACGCGTCGCTAGAAGTTTGGAGAAGCCTTCTGTCCATCAGAACCAGGCAAATTACGCTCGTGATCGACCGAAATTGCCGCCAATTCAGATACCTGAATTTAATGGTGACATTCGCGACTGGAATCAGTTTATAAATAGTTTTGAAAATACCATAGATAGGAACGTCTCTTTAACAGATCACGAAAAATTACATTATTTAGTAGAAAAGTTAACTGGCAAAGCCAAAACTGTTTGCGCCGGCATAACCTTTAGCGCGGAAAATTATTCATTAATTTTAAATACTTTAAAGTCTAAATATGAAGATAAAAGATTAGTAGCTACCGCATATTTAGATCAGATGTTTGATTTGAAAAACATTACAGTTTGTAATGAACAAAATTTAGAGAAATTTCTAGATATTTTTGCATCATCTGTTCGCGCAGTAAAGAACCTAAAGGTCGATGACCTCTGCGACTTTTTGTTTGTGTATTTGGGTTTGAAGAAATTAGATAGTGAAACCGTTCGTTTATTTGAAATGAACCATAGTACTAGTAGTAGAAATTTGCCTAAATTCAGTGATTTAGAATGTTTTGTTCGCAATCACATTAAAATCCTACAACGTACTTCGTCAAACCATGAAGCTACGAAGAGAGTCGTCACTAAGTTCGACCGCCGAACGGATGCGCCATCTAAGACACAGAAGTCGACACATACGTATGTAAACACCGCGCCTGCACCTGTACAATCTAATTGTTCTTTGTGCAATAGTAAACATTTGCAATTGTACAAGTGTTCTGGCTTTTTAAAATTTACACCGTATGAGCGTTATAAGTTTGTTCGCGAGAACAATTTGTGTTTTAACTGCCTAAGTGACAAGCATCGGGTTACGTCATGTAATAGTGGTCAAAGTTGTCGCAAGTGCTCATCAAAGCATCACACTTTACTTCACATGGAGAAAAGTAATAATAATACCGCATCCAATGTGAGCACAGTTAGTTTAGCAAGCGGTGACACCGCGAACTCGGCGGTCTCCGTGCCACCCACCGCGCCAAAAGCCGGGAGTGACGTCACGCTGTGTTCTTCTATGTCCGTTAATGATGCTAGTACCACCGTGTTGCTCGCGACCGCTCGCGTTATTGTTAATGATTCTTTAGGTAATCCGCGTCTTGTTCGAGCTTTGTTGGATACCGCTTCGCAGAGTAATTTTTTGACTCAAAATTGTTGTCAACGCCTTGGGTTTGGTATTGATAACCGGGCAACCCGTTCAGTAGTTAAGGGGTTCGGTGGTTTAAAATCAACCATTCATGGTTCGATTAAAATTAAATTCGCATCGCGCTTTAATTCCGATATTTGTTTTGATATGGATTCGCTTGTAGTAGATAAAATTACGGAACGATTGCCTACTGTCCCGGTGGACACGTCTTTGTTGACTAAATTTAAAGACCTACCGTTGGCAGACGAATCCTATGCTGTCCCTGGAGACGTCGATATGTTGATAGGCGCATCGATTGTCCCGCACCTCCAGTTAGCGCGTAAGATTCAAGGTCATTCGTCGTATCCCGCACCGCATGCCCTAGAAACAGTTCTAGGTTTTGTTATAGTTGGTACCGCACCAGCATATTTAGATAGTTACTCGACTGTGTCACACTGCTGCACTGTTGAGCCGCCGTTGGAGTCAACCATCCGCAGGTTCTGGGAAATTGAAGAGGTCAATGTCCCGCCTATCCTGAGTCCTGATGATAAGGTGGCAGAGGAGATTTATTGTCGCACGACTACTCGTGAAAGTGATGGTCGTTATGTTGTCGCGCTCCCATTCAAGGGAGATATATTTTCGCTCGGTGACTCCTACTCTTCCGCTGAAAAACGCTTTTTTTGTTTAGAACGTAAGATGCAAGTGTCTCCGCAGTTGAAGCAAGCCTATGATGAGGTCGTTCTAGAATATTTGGATATAGTCCAGTAGCCAGAAGTCTATGCCCTTCGATAATTCAAAAGTTTTTAATTTTCGCTGAGTGGATAAGTTTCGTAAATTCATTGCTATTTACAAAAATGCTAACAGTTTAGACTGATGCAATAGGTATTAAGTAGGTATTTCTTATTATTTCGTGTTATACAAATATTACAAAATTTAAATTAAAACAGTATACAGGTTCTTTGTAAGTACTATCTAAAGGATATATTAGTGAAAATGCTAACAGATAGGTACTATGGAACAATAGAAATCTAAAAATGTCCCGTAACTCATTCAAAAAATTTTTTAAGTTTTTCAAATCATTTCTTATATACTTAAAGAGATTAGTTATACCTTACAACAAAAGTTCTAACAACTAAGTATATGGCTGCACGAGTAATTGTATTTTTTCTTTATGATTAGCGACATATTGAATTTAAGTTTATAAAGTTGGACTTGTATATTCGTAATAATAAACTCTGCTACCACACAAAAGTTTCAACAAATGCATAATATGGCTTTTGTTTAAATTGCGAATAACTATTTTCGATAACGAGCCGCGTAAGTACGGCGCGTGCGATCGCTGCTGAGTAGCAACACTCCCCCGCCCGCTCCGATCGGGGATGTCTCTATCGCCGCATACCTACTGACCGCTTTTAGTTGCCAAAGTACCTACACTGCCTACTGTTCGGTACGTAACGCTTCAGAGCAGTAGATACTAACAACAGAGTGATGGCCATATTAGCAAGTGTAATTGTAAATTAGTCACTAATGCACCCAAAGGAGCTGTGCTTTTTTTCATTTACAAATAAGATTAGACATTTAAACAAAACTTTTTAAAACTCCGTTCAACCGATTTATTATATTTATATTATTTATATATTTATTCCGTAAGAATAAAGATGGCATTAAAAGCAAAATCATCAAGCATGATTATAATACCAACTATTTACTGCAGCTGCCATTTGTCATGACACCAACGTAATAGAAGTCAAAATCGGTTGAACGGACTGTAAAAAAGATTTATTTCAATGTCTAATCTTATTGTGAATAGGGTATCGTGTGCGATGAAAATTTAAAAGCACCATTTGTTTGACGGGTCCGAAGTCCGAATAGGTAGACAGCATTTGTTATAGTATCAGAGACAAAAAGTGACTTTGATTTTTCGGGTAATTGTTTCGGGTTTCGGAATAGGTATCACTAAATGTACATTAAAATAATGAAACAAAAACAGGTAAGGTGCATTCGGCTAACTCCGAAAATCGGGATATTCCAATAATATCAAATATCTAGAAATCTCAGCATAATTTTTTGCTCTAACAACATTCGAATCCAACCCCGCGTTTCAACTGGTCAAGACGCTTTGAGCGTGTTGGTCTGTTAACAACATTTTTGTGAGCGAGTGATAATTCACGCGCTTTTTTGTTTTATTGGATTTACCCGACGATCTATAAGAAGAATCATGTACAGTATTCAACTGGTTGTTTTTTAATTCGATAGATTTTCGTTTAAGTGTACTGTTGAGTAAGATTAGGACACTCTAGTTCAAGTTTTTTTTTGTTTTTATTGGAATTAGTCTACTCGGGTAATTCTGAATTATAAACCATTCGGTTTTGCCCGAATATTTATTTTACAAAGAAATAAGTCGGCAGTTCTCAATTTTTGCTCCTAGTCAAAATTGAAAAAAAAAAACTTTTCAAAAAATATAACACTTTACAAAGTAAATATTCATGTCAAAATAAGAAATTGTAGTAAAAAGAATACTTTAAAAGTAAACATTCAAGTCAAAAGTAAATTAAAATATAAAAACCAATGTCAAATTGTATAAATATCAACAAAAAGCAGACAAAAGAGAGAGATAAAAACATTAAATCATTGGGCAGTGTACAAAACTAAAGCAGCTCAATCCCAAGCCTACTTGTCCTCAAGATAATCTTTAAATGTATAAAAAGCTTTCTGGCACAGCTTACGTTTTACAAATAATTTGAATTTATTTCTGCTAAGTTCTTGAATGAGGCTAGGAAGTTTATTATAAAAATGTATACATTGGCATCGAAACGAACCACTTATTTTTTTAACCTGGTTTTAGGATCGACATAATTGTGGTTATTGTATTTATGCTATGGATATCACTGTATTTTTTAAATTTGGTTTGGCTTTTCAATAAAACCAGTGCTATTTAACTAAAATTGCTATATAATAAAACTAACTTCTTATTGGAATCTACAGGCGTCATTTTTGTATCAGAGTGTTATTGATAAAACATGATATTTTACAAAAAAACTTAGCGAAAGCAAATATTTATTCAAAGCGAAATATTATATTAAGTATTATATTTCATTGTATACATCTTTATAAATGTACAAATGCTGCATAATACTTTTTAAAAGTATGGCTACCTTAGACAACTTGTAGGGTAATTCCGAAAAACAAATATCGCATAATTATGTAAGCTACTGAGAGGTCAAATTCGAGAAATATTTATTTTTAGGGTAAAGCTGAACAATGTTTGAAGAAACAAAAGTAAAAAGAAATGTTTTTTTATGCTCAAACGAAATAAACCCACTTTCAACTGTCATTCAGAATTATCAACAATGCTTCAGAATTTGACGTGAACAAAGTAAAATTATTAAGATTTTTAAACATTTTTATCAACAATTATCAAAAAAATGTTGTAACGGAATCTCTACTTTCTGTCTGTTCCTCTATCACTATAACAAGTAGCTATAATAGGTACATTTGTAGTGAATGTGGTAAATTATTGAATGAGACGCGAAATAATTTCAGTACTGTGTATTTTTTGTAAATATCGTGTTTTATCAATGACACTCAAATACAAAAATAACGCCTGTAGATTCAAAGAAGTTTATTTTACTAATATACCACTTTTTTTCTTAAAAATCCAAACCAACATTTTCCATTGTTTTAATTGCATCGCCAATCGATTTACTACGCAATAGTTAGGTAAAAGGTACTCCTTGTTTTTGTTGATTATAAAAAAACAGTTAAATAAAATGACAGTTGACAGTTTAAAACACGTTAGTGCACATTGAAAAGTTTTTTTTTTCAATTTCAATTAGGAGCAAAAATTGAGAACTGCCGACTTATTTCTTTGTAAAATAAATATTCGGGCAAAACCGAATGGTTTATAATTCAGAATTACCCGAGTAGACTAATTCCAATAAAAACAAAAAAAAACTTGAACTAGAGTGTCCTAATCTTACTCAACAGTACACTTAAACGAAAATCTATCGAATTAAAAAACAACCAGTTGAATACTGTACATGATTCTTCTTATAGATCGTCGGGTAAATCCAATAAAACAAAAAAGCGCGTGAATTATCACTCGCTCACAAAAATGTTGTTAACAGACCAACACGCTCAAAGCGTCTTGACCAGTTGAAACGCGGGGTTGGATTCGAATGTTGTTAGAGCAAAAAATTATGCTGAGATTTCTAGATATTTGATATTATTGGAATATCCCGATTTTCGGAGTTAGCCGAATGCACCTTACCTGTTTTTGTTTCATTATTTTAATGTACAGTCGGTGATAGCAATTAACTGACCCCCCTAAAAATTACTCGATTTTACACCCTATGCTCATAACATTAAACGTTATTCAATATATTGTATGAGTTTATCAGACTAACACTACTCGATGAACAGAAACAATAAATAATTTTGATACGCAAACTTGAGCTTTAAGAGGTTGGTGTTAGGTCATTTATTTATAACTTTTTACCTTTTTTAATAAGTGGGTAGTTAGACGTCAATATGCGTATTCAACAAAAACTGCTATAGATATGACATAAGGAATATGGGGTAGAAGAATAAATTGAACAAGATATTCTATGCACAAATAGCAGTGAATACGCGCGAACATTTTTACCTTGCCTTACCAAATTGCGTAAATCCACGCTTTTTCCTTTTTAATAATTGTTATCAGTTTTGATAGTTTAATCGTCATGTCTCAGTTGAGTGATTATTTAAAATACAAAATAATATATTTGCATGAGGAGAATGTTGGTATTAAAGCGATTGCTAGGAAACTTAATATAGCGGTAAGTGTATTATTTTTATGCTTCATTTATAATTATACTTTTTCCTTAATTCGTTAGTTTGCTTAAAAGCCGGTGAATGTAGAATAATAGACTGTGTTTCATTATGAGTCTAATTTGAGATCATTTATAGGTCTAATTTGATTTATATAATCTAATTTGATAAACGTATTTTTTCAAACTTAATCGATAAATTATGTTTACCTATTCGTTACTAAAATTATGCTTATTGTGTTGTTTCAGAGAATTACAGTCAGATTGTCGCTAAGACGTTTTGAAGAGGCAGGGAATATTCAAAAAGATCGTCCTGGACCAAAACCTACTATGTTAAATACTCCTGTGTCAGAACGTCATCAAGCAATTGTTCGAAGGCATACTGAACACCCATTCTTGCCTACTCATTAAACTGCAAGTGGAAGTGATTGTTGTTGGAATATGGTGCGCGGTATGCGGGACCGCTTGCAACAAGTAATAGAAAAAATGGTGCTCCACTTCGCTATTAAAAGCATATTATAAATGACTTGAGTAATCAGTGTTGGTCACAAACAATACTAACGTATGTCAGTGTGTGTGTTAAATTAACTATTGTTATAATTTGTAACGAAGTATTTCGAATACCTAGTTTTTTGTCAAAACCTTATTTTATAACTAAAATAACTATTCACAAAACAAATTGATATACGAGTATAGTAGACCAGGTAGAACTTCAATGTATAATGCCGTTTTATTTACTTAAATGATATTTAATGTGGTGATGTTATTGTTATGAAATAGAAATACATACCTATATTTCTAAATATTATAACATGCTTATTCACTACATTAAACTCAGTGCAGTTAACAACGTTATTAGTAAGCAGGTAAATATTTTCATCTTCGTGTCGTCATCAATATCATTTATGTTATTCTTATAATATTTTTTTTATAAAATAAAATCGTTTTTACCACAATTTTGGTTTTTTATTTCTGTTCGTATTTTTTTGTTGTTGCTAAAGTTATAATTTATTATTTATAACTTAAAATAAATATAAAAAACAGAAACAAACGCGTCATTCACGCTGGTTACGAACTTGCAAACACGATTTGTCAGCTCACTACAGTCACCACTAGACCACTCGAAACATATATTTCGTGATCGAAATTACGTTTTATATTACAAGTTAAAATAATATTCAAGAACATACCTACCTTAACACTGCGTATTAAAGATCAAATTCGAATAACTATTTTATTGATCGTAGATAGACGTTGAACCAGTTCCAACGTTGTTCTAGTTCGATAAGCTTACTGCTAACAAGCAAAAGGTTCAAATTCGTTTAATTTTTAGGGGGTCAGTTAATTGCTATCACCGACTGTACATTTAGTGATACCTATTCCGAAACCCGAAACAATTACCCGAAAAATCAAAGTCACTTTTTGTCTCTGATACTATAACAAATGCTGTCTGCCTATTCGGACTTCGGACCCGTCAAACAAATGGTGCTTTTAAATTTTCATCGCACACGATACCCTATTCACAATAAGATTAGACATTGAAATAAATCTTTTTTACAGTCCGTTCAACCGATTTTGACTTCTATTACGTTGGTGTCATGACAAATGGCAGCTGCAGTAAATAGTTGGTATTATAATCATGCTTGATGATTTTGCTTTTAATGCCATCTTTATTCTTACGGAATAAATATATAAATAATATAAATATAATAAATCGGTTGAACGGAGTTTTAAAAAGTTTTGTTTAAATGTCTAATCTTATTTGTAAATGAAAAAAAGCACAGCTCCTTTGGGTGCATTAGTGACTAATTTACAATTACACTTGCTAGTATGGCCATCACTCTGTTGTTAGTATCTACTGCTCTGAAGCGTTACGTACCGAACAGTAGGCAGTGTAGGTACTTTGGCAACTAAAAGCGGTCAGTAGGTATGCGGCGATAGAGACATCCCCGATCGGAGCGGGCGGGGGAGTGTTGCTACTCAGCAGCGATCGCACGCGCCGTACTTACGCGGCTCGTTATCGAAAATAGTTATTCGCAATTTAAACAAAAGCCATATTATGCATTTGCTGAAACTTTTGTGTGGTAGCAGAGTTTATTATTACGAATATACAAGTCCAACTTTATAAACTTAAATTCAATATGTCGCTAATCATAAAGAAAAAATACAATTACTCGTGCAGCCATATACTTAGTTGTTAGAACTTTTGTTGTAAGGTATAACTAATCTCTTTAAGTATATAAGAAATGATTTGAAAAACTTAAAAAATTTTTTGAATGAGTTACGGGACATTTTTAGATTTCTATTGTTCCATAGTACCTATCTGTTAGCATTTTCACTAATATATCCTTTAGATAGTACTTACAAAGAACCTGTATACTGTTTTAATTTAAATTTTGTAATATTTGTATAACACGAAATAATAAGAAATACCTACTTAATACCTATTGCATCAGTCTAAACTGTTAGCATTTTTGTAAATAGCAATGAATTTACGAAACTTATCCACTCAGCGAAAATTAAAAACTTTTGAATTATCGAAGGGCATAGACTTCTGGCTACTGGACTATTATTTATAAATGAAAAAAAGCACAGCTCCTTTGGGTGCATTAGTGACTAATTTACTATTACACTTGCTAGTATGGCCATCACTCTGTTGTTAGTATCTACTGCTCTGAAGCGTTACGTACCGAACAGTAGGCAGTGTAGGTACTTTGGCAACTAAAAGCGGTCAGTAGGTATGCGGCGATAGAGACATCCCCGATCGGAGCGGGCGGGGGAGTGTTGCTACTCAGCAGCGATCGCACGCGCCGTACTTACGCGGCTCGTTATCGAAAATAGTTATTCGCAATTTAAACAAAAGCCATATTATGCATTTGTTGAAACTTTTGTGTGGTAGCAGAGTTTATTATTACGAATATACAAGTCCAACTTTATAAACTTAAATTCAATACGTCGCTATTCATAAAGAAAAAATACAATTACTCGTGCAGCCATATACTTAGTTGTTAGAACTTTTGTTGTAAGGTATAACTAATCTCTTTAAGTATATAAGAAATGATTTGAAAAACTTAAAAATTTTTTTGAATGAGTTACGGGACATTTTTAGATTTCTATTGTTCCATAGTACCTATCTGTTAGCATTTTCACTAATATATCCTTTAGATAGTACTTACAAAGAACCTGTCTACTGTTTTAATTTAAATTTTGTAATATTAATAAAACACGAAATAATAAGAAATACCTACTTAATACCTATTGCATCACTCTAAACTGTTAGCATTTTTGTAAATAGCAATGAATTTACGAAACTTATCCACTCAGCGAAAATTAAAAACTTTAGAATTATCGAAGGTTTTATGTGAAAAATATTATATCCCTACTGGACTAATAAAGGATACATCTCTCCTGCGCCCGCCGCTCAGACTGACGGGACTTGCGAACATCCCTATTACATTATTCCGCACCACGGAGTTGTTAGAGAGGACAAGCTTACTACTAAGCTTCGCGTAGTTTTGGACGGCAGTGCTAAGACTAGCACTTCTGTATCGCTCAATGATATTTTGTATTGTGGCCAAAACCTTCAAGGTAATTTATGTGATATTATTGTAAATTTCCGCTTATTTGCTGTCGCGCTTTCGGCCGACATAAGGCAAATGTTTCTTTCTATAGGTATTCGCGAAGGCGACCGCAGATTTCAACGTTTTTTGTATAGATTTTCACCTCAAGAACCTTTGAAAGTTTACGAGTTTAATCGTGTTTGTTTTGGGCTTAAATCGAGCCCTTTCCATGCGCTTCGCACTATCAAACAATTAGCCGCTGATGAGGGTGAAAGATTCCCGAAAGCAAAGGAGACCATCGAGACTGGGCTATATATGGATGACTTTGTTTATAGTGTAGCCAGTGAGTCAGAGGCCGTTGAGACTGCCGCTCAAGTAATAAGTCTTATGAAGGCCGGTCAGTTTGATCTTGTGAAGTGGACAAGTAATTCGCAGACCGCTCTAGATTCGATCCCGCTATCACATCAATTGTCATCGGTGAAAGAATTTGACAGCGATGATAATCACAAGGTTTTAGGTTTAAGTTGGTCACCCGCGTCTGACATGTTCAGTCTTAAAATTAGTTCGACTCCGCAAATTTGTACTAAGCGCATTATCCTGTCGTGTGTAGCACGTATATGGGATGTCATGGGATTTGTAGCTCCCGTGGTTCTATATGCCAAGTTGCTTATAAAAGAACTTTGGCTTTGCAATAGTGATTGGGATGACCCCGCGCCCGACAATATTGTTAAATTGTGGGCTCGCTTTCGGAAAGAGCTTCCATTGCTCGATCAAATAAAAATTCCTCGCCATGTCGGCATATTGTCAGACAGTATAGTTACTGTTGTAGGCTTCGCAGATGCCAGTGAAAGGGCTTACGGGGGTGTAGTTTATTTTCACGTTTTGAATGCTGATAAGGTCTCGGTTAGTCTTATCAGCGCTAAATCTAAAGTTTCCCCTCGCAAGGTTGTTTCTCTGGCACGCCTGGAACTGTGCGCTATACTTTTGTTAGTGCAATTAATCAGTTCTATTGTTAATGCCTGTAGGCACCGCATTACTATTGATAGAATTATGGCTTTTTCTGACTCTACTGTAGCTTTGTGTTGGGCTCACTCTTCGCCCCATCGCTGGGACACATTTGTTGCCAATAGGGTGGCTAAAATTCAGTCTGAATTACCGCCACAAAACCTGTTTCACGTAGCTGGAACAGATAATCCCGCCGATTGTCTCTCCCGTGGATTACTCCCTTCGCAAATTTTAGATCATCCGTTGTGGTTCTGCGCTCCGACTTGGACTCATAGTGTGCTGGAGGAATGGCCGGTTAAGCCCTTTAACCCAGCTGCCGTTCCAGAACCACCAGAGGAGAAGAAGCATTCGCTTGTAGTTTCGGTTCCACGTGAAGAGTCAATTATTTTATCGTTGTCTGAACGCTTCTCGTCTTGGTCGAAGTTTTTGCGTTGTGTGGTGTACGTCTGTCGCTTTCTAAAACTGTTACCCACGCGCGGTAATATAACCGCCGTTGATCTGGATAAAGCTGAGTCAGTCGTGCTTCGCGCATTGCAGAGATTTTATTTTGCATCAGAATTTAATAGTTTAGAGTCCAACAAACCTTGTTGTCGCGCTTTTCAACATTTGAAACCTTTTTTGCAAAATGGTCTCATTCGAGTGGGTGGTCGTTTGAGAAATTCCGACTTAGGATTTGAACAAAAGCATCCAATAGTTTTACCCCGCAAGGACCATATTTTAGATTTAATTGTAGATTATTACCATAAGGTGAATTGTCATGCAGGTCCGGATTTGTTAATGTCTATCCTTAGACAGAAGTATTGGATACTCTCCGCTCGCAATTTAATTCGCGCCAGAGTGCACAAATGTGTACCTTGTTTTAAGCTTCGCCCGCGTTTCATTACGCCTGAGATGGCCGATCATCGCACTTGCCGGGTTGTTCAATCCGCCAAACCTTTCGTACACACTGGTACAGACTTCGCCGGCCCGTTTAAGGTAACTATGTCGCGTGGTCGTGGTATACGTTCCACAAAAGCTTACGTTTGTCTCTTTATTTGTATGACAACTCGTGCGGTTCATATAGAATTGACCAGTGATTTAAGTACGCAAAGTTTTATGTCCGCGTTTAAACGTTTTTTGTCGCGCCGTGGTCCCGTCAAACGTTTATATTCGGACAATGGCACTAATTACGTTGGTGCTCGCCGTAGTATTTCGGAGTTACACGCATTCTTGCGATCAAAGTATTATCGTAGTGAATTCGCTCATGTTTTGGCTGAAAATCGTATTGAATGGCAGTTCAATACACCTGCTGCTAGTCACTTTGGCGGTAATTGGGAGGCCAATATTAAAAGCCTCAAATCGCATCTGTTCCGCGTGATAGGCGTACAGATTCTTTCTTATGAGGAGTTGAGTACCGTACTCGCTCAGATAGAGGCAGTAATGAATACTCGCCCGCTTTGTCGAGCTCTGTCTAGTGACCCGTCGGAGTCTTTAGCTTTAACGCCGGCTCATTTCTTAACCCTGACTCCTCTTAAGTATTTGCCCGCTATGGATGTCGATGAAGACAGAATGCATCTCCTAAAGCGTCACGCTCTTTTGGATCGGTTAGTTCAATCCTTTTGGAGGCGTTGGAGAACGTTATTTGCACACGCTGCAGTCTCGTCAAAAGTGGAATACTCCGTCGAACCCAGTCACCGTCGGTACTGTGGTAATTTTAATGACTGAAAATGCGCCCTCTCTACACTGGCCTTTAGGTGTAGTGGAGGAAGTTTTCCCTGACTCGAAAGGGGTAACGCGTATAGTTAGAGTCAAAACCGCAACTGGTTCGTATTTACGTCCGGTAGTTCGCCTTTGTCCTCTGCCTAATCAGCAGTAGACGACAACTTAGCTTAGTTTCGCTTTATAAATTTAGGAATAGGTTAGCAATTAGGATCACGCTAGAGTTTAGTTATTAGAATAGCTCTGTTTATTATTTTTGAAGGTGACCCTTCAAACCCGGGGGGAAATGGTTGCGCTAACATTCATATTTGTACGGAAACACGCCTTCCTACTCCCCTCCCACCCCCGCACAGCCCTGCAAGCGTATGCGACGCCGGGACGTTTTTTCGACAATTAGTTCTGATTTGACATTTTTCGCGTGGACACATGTTTTGGCGTCTGACCGCGTTGTGAACAAACCCAATCGAAAACTTTGTATCGGCCGCATTTCCTACAACCTAATAGTGTTTGTGTTCAGTGTGATGATTTGTGGAGACTGATAACGGCAATTTGGAAGCAGAATTACATCGGCGCCGGTGTCTACAAGCACGTGGCTTTGGTTAGAGGTTTGTGCATCCATTTTCCATATAATCCTTGCAGCCCGTACGTCTCCTCCCGCCAAGCGTGTTGTCTATTGTTTGATCATTAAATACAGTCCACTTTAAGAGCAAAATAAGCCCACAGTGCCACCAAGCTATAAAATTAGTTGTCTAGATGAAGTAAATGTTGTGCCTTATTTTGTATTTGTGCTTTCTTCGGTTGCGAAGTTATTCGAGATTTTGCTGGGGTAACGTTTTTGGTTTTGCTAGATCTTTGAAATGGTAAAGCGGATTCTTATCATATTTTGTACATGACTTCTTAGGACTTAGTTTATATTTGTTCTGAAATAATAAAACCAAAATATTGCATATCTTAAAGGTTATTTCATTAAACAGAAAACACTTCAATTGGTCCCAGCACTCTCAATAAGAAGTCTAACGACTTATTTTAAACGTTATTTTAAAGCTTGTAACTGCCTTCAAATGTATGTGAAGTTTCATTAGTATCCTGTAAGTATTTAACAAGTTATGATGATATTCAGTTCTTCACGAGCACGGTCTTGATGCGCGCGGTGTTATTTGGCCACTGGATTAGATATATGAACTGAATGTTATGTCAATTATTAGTTTTTTAGATCAGTTGTATATCAGTAAATTTTCAGCTCAATACATTGGATAATTAATGAGATAATACGATTAAAGTCATTAGGAAGTGAATTACCGTGGTAACCCGACCAAGTTTAGGTGGTCACGAAAAAGCGAAAACGCAGAACATTATACTATCTTTTGAAATGTTTAGTATAATACACCTTACAATTTCAGTACAGACGCGTACACTGTTAAATCTTTATCTATACTTATAATAAATCTGTAGAGAGGTCAATTCTGTACAGGGAATATATTTTCAAAATAACTATCAGGGGGTGATTAGTGATCGATACTGGTGCCAAAAATGCAATCAGTAATCTATACTTATAATAAATCTGTAGAGAGGTCAATTCTGTACAGGGAATATATTTTCAAAATAACTATCAGGGGGTGATTAGTGATCGATACTGGTGCCAAAAATGCAATCAGTAAAATTTTTGTCTGTCTGTCTGTCTGTAGGTATGTTCTTTATAGAAACAAAAACTACTCGACCGATTTTAATGAAACTTGGTGCAATTATTCTTCATACTCCTGGGCAGGTTATAGTATACTTTTCATCACGCTACAATAAATAGGAGCAGAGCAGTGAAGGGAAATGTTGGGAAAACGGGAGAAGTTACTCCATTTTTTAAGCTTCCGTCGCGTGTGTAGCCTTAATGGTTAAAGTTACATAGAAATCATGTATGACGGAAATGTTTTACATAAAATTATCTAAAAAATATCTCACAACAGCATATGTCCATCTTTTATGGTTGACTCACAATAACACGTGTAACTTCCGATAGCTTAGCAGTTCGGAGCTTTCTGATTATATTTGTTTACTCTTACGTTTATAATACTCTCACTCATCATAGGAATCGGTATAGAAACACCAAAGTTATACATGAATACAATAATAAGCCATCGCGCCGTCGCGCTTTAACCCTACACTGCATTCAGTCCCTTATGTGGAACATCCAATATAATTGAAATTCTTTCTGATTTGAACCAAGTAGCGACATCTATGATTACGTAATGAAAGTGACAACAATCAATGGCACCCATTTAGTGTATTCGTTGAAATTAGATGGCAGCTCTATCTCACTCATTCAATTGAAAATTTTGAACTTTAGCCGCGCGCCGTGCATATTCAATTTGAAAATATAATAAATAATAGTTTTTTACGGAATGCGACAGTGGACAAATTGGGGATCCCTTTTTTTCGCATAATGTTTTTTGTCCTAATATACTTCGGCATAACGATTTTGGCACAATTCGTTTTGGCATAATAATACTTTGGCATAATTTTTTTAGGCATACATTTTATGTTGGCATAATCATGTTAAAGACTAATTTGTTTTGGCATAAATTTGATTCGCATAACGTTAGTAGGCCTAATGACTATTAGCATAACGTTAGTAGGCCTAAAGACTTTTAGCATAACGTTAGTAGGCCTAATGGCTATTAGCATAATAATATTATTGTTAGACATACAATGCCCCATACATAATTCTGAGCAAACCAATTAGCTATAGTACCTGTAACAATCAAATAATATTGTTGGTTAAAAAATTAATATGCTGTGCAACAAAGGTTAGTCACAGAACCGAATTGCTGCAAAACCGACTTCACGTAGTCTTGTTTGTCCTACCCCTAGAGTGTTATTTAAAATCGCGTAGGCGCGTAGGGGCGAGGCGGCCCGCGGGCTGAGGAGCAGGCGGCTGCGAGCGAGCCACCGCGGCTGAGGCTGGCCGGCGAAGCCGGCCAACAAGCCGAAGCTGCGGTGGTGAGCGAAAGCCGTCTGGGACGATTAGCACGCGTGGGGCCGCCGGAGGGCCGCAGCGCCGGAGCCGTCACAGAAACCCTGCCTGCTGCATGCTTGCTTGCATGCTGCATGCTGTGCTTGCTTGCATGCTGCATGCTTGCTTGCATGCTGCATGCTTGCTTGCATGCTGCATGCTTGCTTGCATGCTGCATGCTTGCTTGCATGCTGCATGCTTGCTTGCATGCTGTATGCTTGCAACGCTTGCTTCCTACAGCGAAAAAATACTCACAAAATTGTTATGCTTTAGGATATTATGCTTAAAAAAGTTATGCTTTAGAACTTTATGCTTAAAAAAGTTATGCTTTAGAACTTTATGCTTAATAAGTTTATGCTTTAAAATATTATGCCTAATCATTATTATGGTTAAAGACATAATGCTTAAAAAAATTATGCATGAGCTGTTATGCGTAATTATATTATGCGAAAAAATAATTATGCCAAACAACATTATGCTAAGTTATATTAGGTCTTAAAATTTTATGCTAATGGATAGGGAACCGACAAATTGTTTTTATGTCGAAATATCTGTGAACTAAACAAATGTAAGTATATTTTTTTGATTTGGTCGTGTTTTGATAAAAAAAAAATCACAATTACTGTATGTACCCGATGTGTCACTTCATGCAGTGATGGTCCAATTTTAGGTATGTTTACTAATGGTGTAATGTTGTTTTTTTTTTTTTAGATAATGGCGAAGAAAACCTTATCTAGCGCTCAAATCCAAAATTATTTGACAATACCATTAGGCAGTGAAGATGAACAAGACTCCTCAGGTGCTGAAAGTGACGATGACATTGCCGTAATTCGATCTACCGTCAACAAACTTTGTGAAACGTTTAGCGATACGGATGACGAAGAGCAATTTGTTTCACCGAACAGGTATGAATCCGCTGCTCCATTATCAGGGTCCTATGTTGGTGATATGCAGCAGCATATATCCAATCCTAGTGGTTCAATTCCTGCTGTTCCAAGTTCATCTAGATCAACTGCTTCACGAACACGTCAATCAACAGTTGTATCTTCCGCGTCTACTGCACAAAAAGATGCTGCTCCTACACCTGCTGCATCCGTCGCCAGAAAAAAGCGAAATATCATATGGAAAAAAAAAGCTTTCCATCCAACAAACCGTGAGTTTTGTGGGCAAACCGATCTAGAGCCACCGATTACTGAACTGGAAACTCCATTGCAATATTTCTTGTACTTCTTTGATAATGATACTCGAAGCCATATCGTAGAAGAAATGCATAAGTTTAGTGTACAAAAAAACCCATCAAAGCCTTTTTCTACAAGCGTTACAGAGCTGAAAAAGTACATAGGTATTTGTCTGCTAATGGGCATCGCCCCACTGCCGCATACTCGAATGTACTGGGAATCTGAATTAGGTTTGCCATTGATAAGAAATACCATGTCAGTAAACCAGTTTGAAAAAATTCGGCAATATCTACACTTCAATGACAATACCATTCAGCCACCAGCAGGTACTGCAGGACACGATCGTCTCCATAAAATCAGACCTCTATTAGAAACCCTCAAAAAAAAATGTCAAGCTATACCCAAACGAGAAGCATTGTCAGTGGATGAGCAGATGTGCGCTACTAAGGCCTCTAACATGCTGCGCCAATATCTACCTAATAAGCCTCATAAATGGGGGTATAAACTGTTGGTGCTGTGTGATGATCGAGGATTTGCGTATGACTTCGAAATATACTCTGGGATGGAAAATAACCCAGAACTGAGGCTTCCTAATGAGCCCGATTTAGGCGCAAGTGCCAACATTGTTATCAGGCTTGCAAGGTCTATTCCCAGGGATAAAAATTACAAGTTATTCTTTGATAACTACTACACATGCCCTGAATTGATTACGCATCTTGCCAATGAAGGAATATATTCTATGGGAACCGTGAACAAAGGACGACTAGGCAAATCTATACAAATACCATCATTGAAAGATCTAAAAAAGAGCAAGAAGGAAAGAGGATATTCAGAGGAATGGGTAGGCAATGTAAATGGCACAGATATCGTCACAGTAATGTGGTATGACAATAAACCAGTGGTGTTGTCTTCATCTTTTGTTGGAAAAGAGCCTACTCAAAAAGTAAGGAGGTTTTGTAAAAAACAAAAGAAATATATAGATATCGACTGCCCTCAAATTGTACGCAACTACAATCAGCATATGGGTGGAGTCGACTTGCTCGACTCATTCCTGGGAAAGTACAAAATAAAGATGAGGACAAAGAAGTGGTATTTGCGATTGTTTTACCATTTCCTCGACATAGCCACCATAAACAGTTGGTTGCTATACAGAAGAGTTGGGGAGATGCGACAAAGAGCTACGCCGTTGAAGTTGAAAGACTTCAAGTTTGAAGTGGCAAAGAGCCTCTGTATGTGTGGTTCATCAATGAATAAGAAAAAAGGCCGGCCGTCTTCTTCAAGTAATGATCTGATAGAGACAAAAAGAATGAGAGCCAATGTAGCGATTCTTCCTACCCGTGACGTCAGGTGTGATGGAGTCGAGCACTTTCCTATATGGGGACACAAGCGCCAGCGATGCAAAAATCCAGGCTGCAAAGGAAAGTCTTTTGTTGTGTGCGAAAAATGCAGAGTCGAACTTTGTTTAAACAAGGACAAAAATTGCTTCCGTCTGTTTCACCTTTAGTTAGATTAGCTTTAGGTAGGTCATTGCATATTGTGCCACATATGGAACTAAATTTAAAAAAAAAATCTCTATTACTATTTGTTTATATTTCATTTTACCTGTACTTCCCGTGTTCTAGACTACAAATATGATCTCGTAAGATTTTTTTCTAAAAAAAAAGAAAAATCATGCAGTGTAGGGTTAAGACTGAATCATGCTGTAAGGATTATTTTTGTGTAACGGTTGCTGCGCTCGACGCGGGTCACGGCGCGCGGCGGTAGGATATAAAAAGGCGGGAGGTCCGTGGCTGGTGGCCTTAAATTTATTTGAGGCCACCACAGGATTGCTCGGTTAAGCAGTAACCAACTAATCAGCCCTAGTGTGATGAACTGCGAGTGGTCACATTAAACAAAAACGCGCGAGCGTCATTCAATATTTGGCTGTTGATGCGTTCAGAGCGTTCGACCTTATTGACAGACAATGATTGATAGGTATTAACAAACCGTGCTTATCAGCGCGACTTTTAGTCTTTAAATAGTTTATTTGAATTTATTTTGTTTTTATTTTATAAAATAGGTACATATTAGTTATTTTGGTAGTGTTTAAATATTCGTTCAAATTACAAATGATTAATAGTTTCAATTTTATTTCGTTTTAGGTGAAGTAGTAGTAGAAGTAGGAGCATAGATTTTTAGATACCGATAGGTTAGTTTTGGCTAATTTATGTTCTGTTTTTTTAGCATTAAGTAGGTAAAAGCGTAGATACTTTTATTAATTATTAGTTATTTTATTAATTAGTTATACCTACGTAGTTATCGGTGTTTATTTTTAAGTGAAGTAGGTATAGGTTATTAAAATATAATTTTGCACAGGCATTTCAGCTTTACTTTCATTTCTTTTTTTGTTGCAAGTTGTACATATTTCACACACACATAGTTGATCTATCAATGCACAGCCCAAACCACTGAACGGATCGGGCTGAAATTTGGCATGCAGGTAGATGTTATGACGTAGGCATTCGCTAAGAAAGGATTTTGATTAATTCTACCCCAAGGGGATAAAATAGGGGATGAACGTTTGTATGAAACTTTGTCAATTTTGAACCGATCGGGCTGAGAGTTTCAAAATCGAGTCGTGGGCAGAAGCTAGTTTGAAATAAGACAACAAAACAGTAAGACTAACTGTGAGCATTTTACTACATTGTGATGTCATTTATTATTACCATTGATCTGTGATTTTAATTGATATAAGTAAGTATTAGTAGACATACGTAAGTTTAGTGTTAACTGAAAAAAACATTGTATATTATTTATTGTCTCGTGATCATTACACATTCCAATATGTGTATTTAAATAAAAACTGTAACTGTGTACTGTGTATACTGAAATCTATAATATAAATAAAAAATAATAGAAAATTAAAAAAAAGCAAAATTACTATCTGTAATTTTAATCTGTGATTGTTTTTAAGTAGTATAATAATACTTCAAAAGTTCAATTGAAATGATTATTTTACCTGTCAATAAAAATTCTTTAATAATGATGTAGTTTTTTTTAAAAAACTTTTGTACATGTCTGTACTAATTTTGTAACACTATCCTACATATTTTAGAAGGTACCATAATGTTCTGCGTTTTCACTTTTTCGTAACCACCTAAACTTGGTCGGGTTACCACGGTCATTCACTTCCTAATGACTTTAATCGTATTATCTCATTAATTATCCAATGTACTGAGCTGAAAATTTACTGATATACAACTGATCTAAAAAACTAATAATTGACATAACATTCAGTTCATATATCTAATCCAGTGGCCAAATAACACCGCGTGCATCAAGACCATGCTCGTGAAGAACTGAATATCATCATAACTTGTTAAATACTTACAGGATACTAATGAAACTTCACATACATTTGAAGGCAGTTACAAGCTTTAAAATAACGTTTAAAGTAAGTCGTTAGACTTTTTATTGAGAGTGCTGGGACCAATTGAAGTGTTTTTCTGTTTAATGAAATAACCTTTAAGATATGCAATATTTTGGTTTTATTATTTCAGAACAAATATAAACTAAGTCCTAAGAAGTCATGTACAAAATATGATAAGAATCCGCTTAACCATTTCAAAGATCTAGCAAAACCAAAAACGTTACCCCAGCAAAATCTCGAATAACTTCGCAACCGAAGAAAGAACAAATACAAAATAAGGCACAACATTTACTTCATCTAGACAACTAATTTTATAGCTAATATTTATTTAAATATTCCCATTAGAAAGAAAAAGGTCTGGCTGGCGTAACGTTACGCCAGCAGGAAATGTTTTTGTGAAATAATTAAAAAACTATAAGCGCAACAAATTTAAAAATGTGCGCAACAATTACAGAAGCCGCAAAACTAATTATCTATACGATTCAAATGACCATTTTCGACAACATCTGGCCTGGGTAACGGACACGGAAGAATGAACCAGATTGTTTTTCAGTAGATGCTTTTACCATAAAATGGACAAACCTAAAATTTTATGCATTTCCCCCTTTCTCTATGATTTTGCGTTGTTTGAAAAAGATTCGTGATGAGAATGCTGAGGGTATAATGGTGGTGCCTAACTGGCCTGGACAGGCGTGGTATCCCCTCTTCTTGTCCTTATTGCGCTCAAATCTCGTTTATTTAAAACCTAGTCCAAATTTACTCTTATCCTCTTTCAGGACTTGTCACCCTCTTCACAAGAATCTTACACTGATTGCAGGGATGTTGTCAGCAAAGTCTATCTGAAAAAAGGTTACTCTTTAGAGTGTGTTAATATTATATTAAGTTCACTAACTAAAAATACTTTACAACAATATGGTTCATGCTATAAACAATGGTGGAAATTTTGTGCAAGTAATAAAGTTGATCCTACAACTGAATCAATTCACACTATCTTACAATTCCTCACTGAAAAATTTAACAGTGGAGCCACTTATGGGTCATTAAATAGCATAAGATCAGCCTTATCGCTACTTCTAGATTGTGAATTAAGTACAAACCGAGATTTAAACAGATTTTTTAGAGGCGTATTTAAGCTCAGACCCAATAAACCTAAATATAGTGAGACTTGGGACCCAAGTATTATATTAGATTATATAAGCAATTTCTACCCAAATACAACTTTAGATTTAAATGTTTTATCCAAAAAGTTACTAATAATATTAGCATTAACAACAGCACAAAGACTTCAAACTTTATCTGTGATTACAATTGATAATATTGTGATAACCAATGATTATATCAAAATAAAAGTTCCTCACTTAACTAAAACCTCTAGAATTAATGGTATTCAACCCCTGTTAACTTTAAAATTTTTCACTGAAAACCCAAGTGTTTGTCCTGCAAAAACACTATGTGATTATCTAGAAATTACAAAATCGCTTCGCAAGAATCATAGTAATCTTTTTATTACAATTAAAAAACCTCACTCTCCTGCTTCAACCCATACTCTTAGTAGGTGGATAAAAGATGTTTTGTTGGAAGCAGGAATAGATACCTCAGTGTTTTCTGCACATAGCACTAGACATGCTGCTACATCAGCTGCTCACAGAAAAGGTCTCAACATAGACTTAATTAAATCAACTGCTGGATGGTCTCAGAGGTCAAAAAATTTTGCATTATTTTATAATTTGCCACTAGAAACAAATCTATATATCTAGAAACATCTACATAATCTTCTCAGACGAGGCGTTAATAAGTACAATAGAATGATCAAAGTAACTTACCTGTAAGTGAACTTCGATCACTATTATACGCAGTTAACGCCTCGTCTGAGGCTCCCTCCCTTTCTATTTAATTTTCCCACCCTGCTCCATAATGAAAAAACATTACCCTCCTTTTTTTTTGCAAAGTAGGGTAATGTCACCATACTTTAATTAATGAAGTGTAGCAATTGGTCAGGCTGACCAATTCTACTAGTCGGGATTCGAACCCGATATCTTATTCAGATCAGTATGAGTGCAGCGTAGCGGAAGAATGAGAGGATGATAGAATGAATGTAGACGAGAGAAGAAATGAAGAATACTATTAGCAAAAATAAACTTGGTATATTCTTAAAACTCGATTACAAAATTAATAAAGCAAAGCGGAGGCAATATAAAAGCAATAACAAAAGCGCGGCGCGACGCGAGTGATGTAGAAGCTAGCCAGGAGTAGACTGGTGTTCGTAGCTCGGCGCACTCGCAGGTGGCTTCGTGTTCACGCCGCCCGTTCGGAGCTCAAGGACATCGTCGCCTCGGCCAGTACAAATCTCACGCGGCTGGCGTGTGCGCGCGGCGCGTGTAAAATCATGCGGTCGTCGACCCGTTCCTACACAATGGATCACCTGATTTTAGGATCTGGCGCAATTTCATAGGCGGTAGCGGATTTCTTGAAATTACAAGGTGGTGGCCTAATTGGTAGTTATTTCCGCCACAGAAGCAACGGTTATCTGCCAGTGTTGCCATAGTGGGCAGGGTGGCACTTAAAAACTTATTTCTAAATTTGGTAATTTTTTACCAAATTCTTTAAACGCGTGTTTGTTGACACGAAAAGTACGTAGACTACATAATCTTCTCAGACGAGGCGTCAACTGCGTATAATAGTGATCGAAGTTCACTTACAGGTAAGTTACTTTCCCCACCGAATGTGTCTCCACGTTGTCGTCGTGGTGGGGCTTGAGCGTCTCAATGATCTTGCGAGCTTTCCCGGTAGAGCCACTCATGCCGGAAGGTCGCAAGTGAGGGATCAGTCCAAGAGAGACACACACGCGAGGAATGCCGTTCACTGCCTTCTGGTACGCGTCTGCTCATCAGACGTGGCTGTGAAGGCAGTGAGCGGGTGGGAGGAGAGGCCCTGTGATGGAGAAAGGGCGGAGGAGTAAGGGACCGCACCCTCAAAAAGGAACAAGATGAAAAAAGGTTTTTGCAAAATGAGTCCCCAGGTGGGTCCCGACTGCTCAGCAGTCGGGGAATCCCACCCCGCTTCGGCGGGCTGCCCTCCGTACTCTGGGGTGGGCAACAAACACCTTCCACTTGCCAGTGGCAACAGGAGCCGAGGAGGCTCAGAATCGTCGTCATCCGGATCCGCTTCCTATAAGGAGCTGATGGCGTACGATTTCGTAGAGGAGGGTTCGCCTGAGCGCCGGGGTGGTGCGGAGTCGGATTCCGGCTCCGCGCCAGACCTAGTAACGGTCAGCTCGGCGGGCTCTGGAAACGGAGGAGAGGGGGCTGCGGAGAACGTCAAGTTCTTCCGCAAGCGGCCCAGACGAGAGGATACCGGGGGGTCGTCCTCCGAGGGTGAATTTGCCTCCGCCCGCAAAATCCCCACCGCTAGGCGGGGCAGGGGCAGTGAGGCAGGGAGGGGGCTGGCTCCCTCTACCCGGGAGGCGGGCCGTCGGGCCGAGAGGTCGGTGGAGGAGGGGCGTCGCCCTGGAGGGAGCGGTCCTGGGGCTCCCTCTACTCTTCCGCCCCCTCTCGACTCTGACGACGAAGAGTCCCCGAGAGAGGAACCGCCCGCTGCCGAGGAGCAGAGGGCCCGTTTCGAAGAGGTAGTGGAGGCCGCGATCCGCGCTGTGGCCTTTAAGAGGAAGCAGTCCTCTAAGCGGGAGGCCATTAGCGCGGCCAAAGCCTCCATTATGGCGGCGGCGGCGGCCAACGTCGGCAGGTCCGAAGAGGCGACAGAGTTGCGGGCGGAGGTCGCCCGCCTCGCGGCCGTAACGGAGAGACTCATAGCGGAGAATGAGTCGCTCCGGAGGGACCTGGCTGACATGGTCAGAGCGGCCTCTGAGGGGCCGCAGGGGGGGCTGAGTCCGGCGGCGCTGGAGGGGAGCCAGGTGCTGAGCCAGGTGCGGAGCCTGGTGCGGCAGGAGCTGGCTCCCTTCCGGAAGCAGTTCTCCGTTTTGGAGGACATGGTCCGGCGTCCCCCGTTAGCGGCGGCACAGAGGCCCCCGGGACAGCAGAAGGCGGCTTCGTACGCAGCCGCGGTGGCTGCTGGCCCGGGAACGTCCGGCCAGGCGAAGGCCAAGGCGGGAGCCGCGCCAGCGCCTGTGGCGCCGGCGCCTGCGACGCCGGCGACGACCAAGTCGGCCCCGGCGAAGAGGGGAAGGAGGAAGGCTGGAGGGGGAGCGGCTAAAGCTGCTGCGTCAGTGGCGCCGCAGCCGCCCCCACCCCCAACCTCGGACCCTCCTGCGACCGGGGCCGGGTGGCAGGTCGCTGGAGAAAAGCGGCAGGCCAAAAACATTCAAAGGAACTGCATCAAAGTAAAGAGTAGTTTAAAAAAGTAATGCATTAGTAAAGACTGGTGCAAGATTAAAAATCAAATTTGAAACTTGAATGATCACTACAAACAACTTACTGACAGTAAAGAATTATTCAACAATCTTATTCAAAGTCGTTCGTCTAACATTAAGCGTATCTTTTCATTTCAAGGCCTATCAATCACTTTTGTATTGTAATTCCATTTTCAATTAGTTTTTTTTTTTTTTTAGTTGTAAGCCAGTATAAATTAAATTTTTGAAAATTTTACTTTTCTACAAATATCTGTTTCATAATTACCTCGCACTTCAATGCAGTTTCTTCGACCGCCAGTATATAATAATAATGTGTAAGTACCAGTACATAAAAGGGCCAGTTGACTCATGTCGAATAAATGTGAAACGCTATCCACCACGGTCATGTCATCAAAATCAACCAACTAAACGTTGTTCACTCATGTTACTTGTGGTCTTTTCTGGTTGAAATGGACAGTAAAGCTTGTTGGTTATCATTCGTGTACGAAGCCCTAAAAAGGGTCAACTAGCCTTTTGCGCCAACTACTTATTGTTTTAAGAGTGAATGAAACAATAACCATGCAGACCCGACTGATGAATTATATAAATTGCGTCCCCTTATTGATCGTTTGAACTATCTTTGTCAAAACAATGCAAATACAACTAATTGTCAGTCAATTGATGAATGTATGGTTCCATTTAAGGGTCGCTATAGCCTGAAACAATATATGCCAATGAAACCCATGAAACGGGGATAATTATAAAGTATGGTGCAGAGCTGACAGCAATACAGGGTGTCTATATATATAATTTTTTTTTATCAAGTTTTGAACTAATGCAACAATTATAAGAACAAGGTGTCTACAGTACGGCAACGATTCGAAGTGATGGCGTCGATTTACCTCTATTGGTAAAGAAACCTAGTGGATAGCTGAAGCTTCTAATAGGGCAAGTACAAAGATAAAAAAAAATGAAGAAAGGAAGTCAAGAAGAACGTAGGATTTGCTGTTTGGAAAGATACCAAACAAGTGAATGTTGTAAGCACAGCATTCCATCCTAAAGAAAAGAGAAATTGTAATAGAACTCAAAAAAGTCTATCAAATGCCCATTAGTAATACCCGAATATACGAAACGTATGGGTGGTGTCGATCGTTTTGACCAAAAAAGAACATCATATTATGCCGTGGGTAGAAGAAGTCGCAAATGGTGAACCAGAATATTTTATTTTTTGATAGATGTTGCAATAACCAATGCCGATATCGACGGTTAACCGGCAAGACCTCCTGAACTGACATATTTTGATAAAACACTTTTTCTTAGTAAAAAATCCAAAAAAATCTATCCCACTGTAGGGGCGCTGACGCATTAGTTTCGTATTCCTCGTACGCGCAGCGCTCGCCGGGAACAGTTCGCCCGAAACCGCCTTCCACTATTATACACGCGCTCGCAACCTAACCTTGTAACAGTTTCATATAGTAAATACTTTATTCCGAATTCCAATCTATTATTTCTCTCCGTACACACTTCCCCAAGAACACTCCAAAATTGGTGACCCCGACGTGATCTTAAAGTGTGTACGTTGATTGAGAACGGGCAACTCATTTTGAACATTCGCGTGCAAATAGTGCAAAACTTTCAGTGCTTAGTAAAAAAACGTTCCTGCGTGAAAATAAAGCCTGAAAATGGAAGGTAAAGCAACTGTCGATGAATACGTTCTCTCACCCGTGTCCGTGACTGACAAAATCGAAGATTTTTGGCCAAGGGCACCAGAATTATGGTTCGCGAAGGCAGAGGCAATCATAAATGCGCAGAAGATGTCCGACGACTCAAGATACCGGATTCTCATATCGAAGCTCAACTTCGAGGTCACCGAGGACCATAAAAAAACTGATTGGCGAAATGGAGCTGGGAGACCAGCAGCCATCACACCTCCTTCGCAAGATGCGAGACCTGGCCAGAGGAAGGGTGACCGACGAGACACTCAGGGTGATGTGGAAGAACCAAATACCATCATCGATACGCAGCGTATTGGCAGTGACAGACGAGGAAAACATGGAAAAATTGGCGTCGATCGCAGACAAAGTCGCAGAAAATATCACTCCGTTACACAGTGTCGCTAGTGTAAAGGACATACCAAGACCATCAAACAAAGGTGAAGATGTGATAGCTGAGATAAGACAGCTTAGTGACAGACTGCGCAAGCTCGAGAGCACGTCCAGAGGTCGCTCGCGATATGATAGATCTAGAAGAAGCAGATCGAGGTCAAGATCGGACTCCAGGTCTACAAAGGCGATGGCAAAAGACGACCCCAACTGGTTATGCAGGTACCACTTCCGATTCCGGAACAAGGCAACCAGGTGTGAACAACCGTGCAACTGGAAGAAGAAAGACTCGAAGCCAGCGGAAAACTAGTGTCGGTGCAGTCAGCGACGGGGGACTGCGACCGCGTGCACGCCAATCACCGTCTAAGTGTCCGGGATGCGAATTCAGGTTTGAACTTTTTAGTAGATAGTGGTGCAAATGTGTCAGTTCTACCTCGCAGAGTGGTTTTCAAGAAAAATAACACACAGAGTGAAAGTTATAAGTTATATGCTGCGAACGGTACCGAGATAACTACGTACGGTACACATATTTTAGAACTAGACCTAAATCTTAGACGCGCGTTCCGTTGGTTATTTACGATAGCGGACGTACAGCAACCAATATTAGGTGCTGACTTCTTAGCTAATCACAAGTTGTTAATTGACTTGAACGGACGAAGGCTAGTCGACCAGGTTACTAAGTTAAGCACGAGAGGGAATCTCTCTAATTCGACTGAGCCCACTGTTAAAACTATTGTTGAAAATTGCCACTATCATGATTTATTGTGTAAGTTCCCAGACGTTACTAAACCAGCCTCATACAGAGAGACACCTAGACATGGCGTTTGTCATCATATTGAGACAACAGGTACTCCTGTGCACGCACGAGCGAGACAGCTACCACCGGACAGGTACGTAAAAGCTAAAAATGAATTTAGGGTTATGCAAGAGCTTGGGATTTGTAGGCCGAGTCATAGTGCTTGGGCAAGTCCCCTGCACGTAGTACCCAAGAAAGACGGTAATATTAGGCCATGTGGAGATTACAGACGTTTAAACGCGATTACGAAACCGGATCGCTACCCTGTGCCGCGTCATGATTTTACGTACATTTTAGCTAATAAGAAAATATTCACTAAATTGGATATTAACCGAGCATATAATTGTATACCTGTCGCGGAAAGTGATATAGAAAAAACTGCTGTCATAACACCTTTCGGTTTATTTGAATTTATGCGTATGCCTTTCGGATTACGTAATGCAGCACAAACGTTTCAGCGTTTCATGCATCACACAGTGTTAGAAGGCTTAGATTTCTTATTTAATTACGTCGATGACGTCATCATAGCCTCAGAAAATGAAGCAGAGCATAAACTGCACTTAGAAAAAGTTTTTGAAAGATTTAATGAATACGGCATAACTATTAATTTTGCCAAATGTAGTTTCGGTAAGCAAAAATTAGAATTCTTAGGATATGAAGTATCCACAGAGGGAATTAGACCCCTAGAAGATAAGGTTAAAGCTATTTGAGATTTTCCCAAACCGGAAACAATTGAGGAACTTAGAAGATTTTTAGGAATGTTAAACTTTTATAGAGCAAGTATACCTAAGTCAGCTGATCATCAAACAGAGTTAAATAAATACTTAGGAAATTCGAAACGTAAAGATAAAACTAAAATTAATTGGACAGCATTAGCCGAACATAATTTTGAGCAATATAAAGAAGACCTAAAGAATGCAGTATTGTTATCGTATCCAACGACAAATACTCCGTTAGCATTAATGACCGATGCGTCAGACTCTTGTGTGGGTGCAGTACTTCAACAGAACGTAAACAACAAGTGGAAACCTTTAGGATATTTCTCTAAAAAGCTAACAGAAGCTCAAATGAAATATAGTACATATGACAGAGAACTGTTAGGAATATATTTGGCTATAATTCATTTTCGTAACATGATTGAAGGTCAACAGTTAATTATTTTTACAGATCATAAGCCCTTATCTTTCGCATTTAGTAAAACAGGCACAAATAGAGAAACTTCTCGAAGAGCTAGACAAATTATGTTCATTAGTGAATTCAGTACAGACATTAGGCATATCAGTGGGAACGATAACTTAGTACCAGATACTTTGTCTAGAGTAGCAACAATATCGTGTCCCACGACCATTGATTTCGCAGAACTTGCAGCCGCGGAGGAAATGGACGCCGAGCTAGCAAGATTACAAAGCGAATCAAATAACAGTAACAACATAGTGTTGAAACGTGTAACCTTATTCAATTCAGAGAAATACGTTGTTTGTGAAGTTTCAACCGACTCAGCACGACCATACTTGACTGGAAAGTTTCGACGTTTAGCTTTCGATTCAATACATAATATGAGCCACCCAAGTATTAAAGCAAGTAGAAAATTAGTTAGTGATAGATATTTCTGGCCAAACATGAATAAAGACGTTGGTAATTGGGCTAAGACTTGCATCAAATGTCAAAAAGCAAAAATTCAAAAGCATACTAACGCAGAATTAGGTACTTTTGAAAGTAGCAAGCGTTTTGAACACATTCACATAGATATAGTAGGACCTTTACCAACTTCGCCAGAGGGATTTAGATATTGCTTAACAATAATAGATAGGTTTACACGATGGCCAGAGGCCTTTCCATTAAAAGAAATAACAGCAGAAACAGTAGCCAAAACATTATATGAAGGTTGGATTAGTCGTTATGGGTGCCCAGTTAAACTCACAAGTGATCAGGGAAGACAATTCGAAAGCAATTTATTTAAAGAATTAATGATAATTATGGGAATACAGAAAACTCAATGCAATGGAGCAATAGAACGATGGCATAGATCTTTAAAAGCAGCGTTAAAAGCACGTTTAGAAACTAAAAGCTGGGTAGATGAATTGGCAACGGTAATGTTAGGATTACGTACTACAATCAGGTCTGATACAGGCGTAACCGCAGCACAAATGCTGTACGGTAGTAATATTAGGCTACCAGGTGACTTTTATGACCGTAGCAATGTAAAGTCATACGATGACAACAGTTTTGTAAAAAAACTAAAGGACGTAATAGAAGGATTAAAGCCGTCCTCTAGAGAAAACAAGTCACCTCGCAAGATATTTGTACACAAGGATTTATATACCAACGATTATGTATTCGTTAGAAATGACGCAGTACGGAAAACATTACAATCTCCTTACGATGGACCATATCGCGTCATAAGCAGAAATGAAAAAGTATACCGTGTACAATTGCCAGACCGACAAGCTAACATATCTATAGACCGTTTAAAACCAGCATATATATTGATAGATAATGAATTGCCATCAGAAGATTTAGAAAAAAACATTACAGAAAAAAATAACACTGAAAATGACCAAATAGCTAAAAAAAAGAGCCAGAAAAAAGTAACATTTCAAACAAGCAAACCCAGTGACGATACATATACAACACGAACTGGACGAATAAGCAAAAGACCTTCTAAATATCGAAATTAGCATTATCATTAAGTAGGTTAACTAATGAAAATAACCCGCTCCGTAACCATCGTCCATTCAAGTCAAATAAAATTAAGCCATGTAAATTACTAATGAAGTGTAATAGTGTAAGTGTTTGTAAAACATAAGTGATTTTATTAATATGAATATTTTTTTAATTGGCGTCACCATGACGAATACTGCAGACTCCGAAGGGGTGCAAATTTATTTTTATGGCAGAGTATGTCGTCATGGTGACTACCCTTAACGTCATATTTTATGTTAATTGTATGTCAAGACGGCACCTTTAAAAGCAGGTGGCCGCACTAGTATATAAGGTTAACATATAGAGTAAAGTTTAAAAAAGATTTAGTTTTGTATAAAAACCATTTTTATTGACGTTTTAACAATAGTTATATACATTTAAAATTAAACATTGCTTGTACCCTTTTGCATTAGTAGCGTGATACAATAATAAACTTAGAATCGTAAGACATAGCATAATTAGAGACATCGATACCAGTCGGCGTTATCGCGCCAGACATCCGGCCACAACATTGTTTGTTCAAACTAAATGATGTATAAGCAAATATTGTAACTTGCAAGTATTACAGTTAGCCAGAGATGTATTTGGTAATATTATTTTTAGAATACTACAATATTTTGTAAAAAAAACCTAGTTTTTTTTTAAAAAAAGGGAGGAATAGTGTAGGGGCGCTGACGCATTCGTTTTGTATTCCTCGTACGCGCAGCGCTCGCCGGGAACAGTTCGCCCGAAACCGCCTTCCACTATACACGCGCTCGCAACTTAACCTTGTAACAGTTTCATATAGTAAATACTTTATTCCGAATTCCAATCTATTATTTCTCTCCGTACACACTTCCCCAAGAACACTCCAAAACCACTATTAAAATCTCCTATATAGAATTCGCAATATTTCCAGTATTTTTTCTGTCATGCCTATACCTCCGAAATACACGCGTGCAAAATTTGGCGGCAATTGCTGCTAACTTCAGTGTGTGCTTCGCAACTTGAAGGAACTCGTCGCGAGTTACGTGTGCGCTCCACTTGAAAAGTAAGTTTTATTGTTTTTTTCTTATTTAGCACCAAAATGTTATGGATATTGTGTATATGTGATATTATTTTAGTATAATTGTAATGTTTTTTATGTAACATTGACAGTTTATTGTGAAGAAATCTGCTGAAAACAAATAATATGTAGATAGAAGTTATTAGTTGTTAAAAAAAAAATGCGATCGCTCGTTACTCTAACACAGTTTAATAGCACTTAGGAGCTATTGTACCCTAATATTTACGACTAAATAGAAGTAGTTTATAATTGTTTTATTCATTTCAGAATGACTTCACACCGATCAAGAAACTTGGTCAAACTTTGTTTGGAATCAGAAAAACAAGATGCATACCAACAAGATTATCCAGTACAAGACTTTACCATACCTTCGTACACTGCTCCCCTGATTCCCGTACAGATAGAGTTTATAGAACAATTCAATATCACTTCTGATTCACTGGAGATCCCTAACATAGACAATCGAATTATCGACAATGTTCCTTTAGCCAATTCTTCACAAATACACACAGACTTTGAAGAAATTTTAGAATTCACGCTAAAAAGTAATTCAGGAAGTTTAAAACCTCCTGAGATGTCATCAACAATCGATGCCTCACTAATTCAGTCAGAAAGTTCGTCTTCTGACAGTTCTATGAGTGATGTAGAGAATACAGTACAAGAGCTGCAAAGTAACTCAGAAGTATTCTATGGCGATATGTCTGATGGCAGAAGAAGGAGAAAGAAAGCTGATCCTGAACAATGGAAAAAGAACCTCAACAAGAGGCTTCGGATGGAAGGTAAGAGTTATTTAGGCTATGATGCGCCAAAAGGTAAAAAGGTTCAGCATAATAAGAACAGACCTGAAAGATTAATGGGACCTCCATGCACATCTGACTTCTGCAAAAAATCTGCAGTACGCCGTTGTGATGAATTTACAGAAGACAGCCGCAAAAACATATTTGAAGCTTTTTGGAAATCTATGGATTCGTCACAACGTAAATTTTACGTGGGTAACAATGTTACTGTTGTTGGTAAAAAACAAGCAACCACTTCAGGCCCGTCACGTCGTGGAGGCACGTTAAAATATTACATGCCTCTTAATAAAGACAATAATATGATGGAAAAAATTCCGGTGTAGAAAAATGTTTATAAACACCCTTAGTCTTAGTACTTTTACAGTCCAATCATGGGCGAAGAAGAGTCGATCTGGAATAATTCCTTCTCGAGAAAATGAATGTAGATCCAGGAATGTTACGCCACGTGAAGGTCGGACAGCACAAGATGTAATAATAAACGAATTCTTTGATTCCATCCCCAAACTACCATCACATTATAATAGAAAATATACAAGTAAACTTTTTATAGAGCCAATTTTTCGCAATAAGTCTCATTTATACCAGGTTTATAAACAGTTCTGCAATGATAAAAATTCGAGACCATTTTCAATAAAAAAGTTTGATATTGTTTTTTCAAATAAAAATATTGCAATACACCAATTAAAAAAAGACATGTGCGACACTTGTTTGACCTATCAAAATGGAAATGTAACTGAAGATGATTATCAGCAACATATTTCCAGGAAAAATACTGCTAGACAGAAAAAAGAAAAAGACAAGAAGGACGCTTTAGATCGTAAATGTATAGTTTTAAATGTTGACCTGCAAGCTGTAAAAGTATGTCCGTTTTTGACTGCTAGTGCAGTATATTATAAAACCAAATTGGCTTTACATAATTACTCTAGTCTATAATGTGCCAACTCATAATGCTACGTGTTATTGGTTCGCGGAAACTGAAGCCGATTTATCATCTTCTACGTTTGCGACCATGCTTATAGATTATTTAGAGAAACATTGTTTTTCTGATAATATTCCTATTATAATATACTCAGATGGTTGTGCGGCACAAAATCGAAACAATGTTATAGCTAATGCTTTACTTAATTTTTCTATACGTCATAACGTGACTGTGTACCAAAAGTTTTTAGAAGTAGGACACACCCAGATGGAAGGGGATTCGGTCCACAGTTGTATTGAAAGGTTGTATTTAAAAATAGGACAATAAATTTACCAAGTGATTATGTAACAGCTACAAAAGAAGCAAGAACCAAACCCTTTCCGTATGAGACATGTATGCTGTACCATATTTTTTTCCTTAACTATGCAGATCCTAAAATGTGGCGATACACTTCGATAAGACCAGGTAGAAAACCCGGCGACTCTAAAGTAGAAAGAAAGAAAGAAAAAGCGTTTATTTACCACAAAATAAACGACAGCAATTGTTCTAAACTAAACCGTAAACTATAGTGTTAGTAGGTATATCTTAATTTATGTTAGTCAAGATAAGTAAGTCAAGGTAAGTAGCGGACATTAAAGCTATTTCTTACCTACCAGATGGATTGATTAGAGTAAAACTTGATTATAACTCAGAATGGATAGAACTTCCTCAAAGACCAAAAAGACTTCATGTCATAGAACAATATAGACCATTACACACCAAGCAGTTACCGATTCATCTTCAAGAATTGAAATCTTTACAGCCGCTGGATTGTCAGTCATTCTATGATTCTTTGCCTCATGTTTAATTTATTTAAACTCTTAATGCCAAAATGTTTAAATTGATTTAAAGTAGTACAAAACTAAGATCTCAATTAATGACCAATTATTATTATATTAGTGATACCACAGATAATATAATACAACAGGCGATACTAAATAATGTAAGTCTGAGTGAAACATTGTGCTTTATCTATTTTTTTTATATTAAAAGTTATTTTCTTGTAATGCCAATAACTTTTATTTTTTGACTTCTTGTAAAATCCATATTAATTTTGCGACCAATTGCTCCTAAATGAAATGATAAGACCTATCTACAAATTCAAAGGGCTTGCTCAGTTTGTTAGGGCAATTTGGCTTAACATGAACATTAAGTATAACATTTAATGACTAGGGTTTTTAATAGTTTATACCTAAAAGAAATTAATTATAGTAATAAGGTTGCAGGAAAGTGTAAAAATAGTTCATATTTAGCATGTCTATTGCTAAAACTTGTCGCTGAAAAAGTTACAATTATGAGTGTTTATTTTCCAAAATAAATCATTTGCCTTTTTAATCATGATATTATCTTATTTTGAATCCGGTAGTAACATATCCTAAGGTCATTTAAATGGAAAAAATAAAACTAATATTTTTAATCCGAATGGTAAATTAATAAAATATCATCTAAAAAATAGGCTGGCGGTCTAATATTATTTTCATGCCTTGCCCAGCTTAAGTACCATATTGTGGTCATAACGTGAGCACAGCAACCTACCGTTCTTCGCCCTACAAGGCAATTGCAACAATATGGAGTAATTGCTTCTCTGCCTTGCAGATTATGTTAATTATAATATACCTGTACGAAATATAATTTTCGGCTTATGTGCCTGCTTTGAATTTTTCCTCGTAATAGAGTGCAATTGCCAGATAAGGGTAAACCTTCAAGGTTTCACGTTTAACAAAATAGAGCCAGGGTCATCGTCATGAGCAGATTCAGTGTCCAAGGGTAAAGCCGGGTTGTCAATTGAAGCGGTATCAGAGTCCATTATAACTATAACAAAAACCAAAAACTTCGCAAAAATAACTGACACGACATTCACAATACACTTCATAAATAATATTTTCATTTCGTTGTCTAGATTTGTCATTATTGACAGTTAGTAGTGTTGCCAGGTAATAAAAAATATCGATTTGACAACGATCAAACTAATACTATAATCGGATGTAAAATGATTTGATGGCCTAAAACGACGAGTGTTTTGTTTGTTTTTAATGTAATTATAGGAACATAAGTATAAAACCTTTTGAAAAAAAAAACTTGATTAAAATACATACTTTTTACTCAGTTTTAGCAATCGATTATTATCTTTAATAATCGATTGAAATCACAATTATTATTAATGTGGCCACACAGAATCGGTCGCCAACCATAAAATGGCGACGCTTTTTAAACTCAATCGGCTTAAATACTTATTAAACGACTTGTTTTTATATTTAACTTCCTGCAACGAGAATCAAAAAAATATTCATTTTAGTTTTAATTATATTGTTTCGTAAAAATACTTTTCGCATAGCAACTTGTCCACGTTAAGCCAATAATGAGCAAAACCCAAAAAAAAAGTGTAAATTACTCATAACTCACCTAGCCAATTATTGGAATGAAGTAAAGAAATGAATTCATCTGCATATTGTAAATAATTATATTTGAAACCAACTATATTTTTGGTTTGTTCATATTCACCTTTGTCTCAAAGTAACAAGATTTTTAGCGCCTCCTGGAAAATTTTGACTAATTGATTTAGCAATTTTTGACGGTTAACCGTCGATATATTCGATAAAACGAACACCCGAGTGCACAATGTTATGAGCCAAAAAGAATTTAGAATTATCTTTCAAGGGAGTTGGTGTATAATAAAAAAAAGATAAAAATATCATTCCAATCAACGCCAAAACATGTAACTAAAAAAAGAAACGAGTGGAAGTGAGTGATGAAAGACAAAAAAAGAATTTACGGACTACCAGAAGAAATTAGATTTGAAAGATAATAATATAACGAATCTTTATTCAAAGTTCATATTGGTTAAATAAAACAATAAATCTTAGATAGTAATGTACGTAGAACGATGTTAGATGCCTGTACTAGGGAGTCCTGTATCACAGGCAATATGTATGTATACATCCCTGTTTTAAATTATTTCACCAATTGCCAGAAAATCAATGAAGGTGACCAGAACCCAGACTGGTGCTGGCAAGGATATTGCCATCATGTTTTTTTCTTATCCTAAACATGTTTAATTTTTTTCTTTAACATTCATTATTAAACTACCCACAATTATACCATAAAACGAGATTTTATTTTCTTATGATTTTATTTTAAAATGCTTCTTCCATTAAAAGGGGTTAAGTGATTATTCTTTGATAGTGTTAGTAATATAATTTTGTTAGTAAAGTAAGTGATTTATGGAAATACAGTTCAACAACATCTATAAAGGGTTAGATTATATCAGAGTAAGTCTTAGGAAATTAGGTCCAGAGAAAAGATTACAAGAAGTAGGTAGAAGTAAAATTGGAAGAGCTAAAGAAATATATAATTCTTATAAAAAATGTATTACACTTAACAACTGAATATTTGGGGCTATTGATTGATAATTTGTGTAAATCTATAGAAGAAACTTATATAAAAATATTAAGTTACAGTGAGTCTGACGAATTCACTTATTCCTGTGATGGATGGTAACGAGGAGACCACAGAAAAAATGATACAAGGTATTGAAATGTATGATTCTTGTTTAACTGAAGCAGCAGATAAGAAACTACTAATTACTTTCGTGCTTAAAACTCGATTAACAAAATTAGCAAAATTAAAGTTAAAGTCAGATTATTCTAGTGCGAGTCTTTTAATCGCAGATATAAAATCATTTCTTTTAACAAAACAGTCAGCAAATTCCTTACTCATGCAAATTAATACATTTTCCCAGAATGATTTGAGTATAGCAGAGTTCGGTAGTAAGCTAGAAGAACTTTTTAATAATTTAACTATTTCTCAATCAAACGATAACGAAGCTACGAGTGACGTTTTGCAACCAATAAATGAAAAATAAGCAATAAAACGGTTTTCAGATGGCCTCCGAAATAGAAGACTCAGTACAATAATTGCGGCTCGCGATTACCAACAGCTGAAGGGCGCTATTCGTGCAGCACAAGATGGGGAGCCAGACCAGTCGGTCCAGCAAGCGGTAATGCATTTAAGAGGTAAGCCATTGGCTAGAGAAAGATGACAAAATAATCGCGGCCGTGGGTTCTACAATCGAAGGAACTACAATCCAGGTAATAATTATTATAATCATTCTTCCTATCGCGGACGCGCCGATCCTTCAAACTACAGAGGAAGGAGTAATAATTACTACCATCGAGGACGAGGAAATAGTTTCCACGACTCAAATCCACACCCACGATTCCAATTACAGACAGGTTACGAACATAGACGTAGTTTTAGAGGTCAAAATCGTCAATTTCATAGTCGAGAAAGCCAACAACGAGTTGCACATGTTGCTGACCAACGAGCAAACCAGCAGCAGCAACAAAGTACGACACAAAACCGTGAGTTGGGTAACCCAAATACGTTTTTTCGAGCATAAAACATGTCGGGGACTACATTGCGTTAAATTTAAAGTAGGTAATAAATTATGTTCATTTTTGGTAGATATAGGGGCAATATTGTCAGTCAGAAAAGGAAATGCAGACTGCAGAGGACGATAATCAAACCAAATCTCGCAGTGATGAAGAGTCAATAAATTTTAGGCCCTCACCAAACTTCAAGCATATGAAAAAGTACTTGAAAGTTCACAAAGAAGAAGCCAATTCTTCCAGTGGGCAAGCCAATTCTACTGGTGTGGAAGCCAATTCTTCCTGTGGAGAAGCCAACTCTTCCCGTGGCGAGGCCAATTCCTCCCGGGGCGAGAGCTATTCCTCCCGGGGTGAGGGCAATTCTTCCCGTGGCGAAGCCAATTCTTCCCGCGGCGAAGCCAATTCTTCCCGCGGGGAAGTCAATTCTTCCCGTGGGGAAATCAATTCTTCCAGTGGGGAAGCACACACATCCTTGTTGGGACACAAGAAACCACAGAAAGTCAATAAAACCACGATGGTGGCAACTGCAGCAGTGCAGCCCCCTCTGCCGCCTAATCCGCCACCGCCGGATACGCCGCTGATGATCGTCAACGTCAAACAAGAGGTTGTGGACGACGAATATAACTGTAGCACCACAGAAACACCATCTAGCGTAGAGCACTCAAATGAACTAAGGGCTGCTGCTGCGCCTATTCAAACCGATCACTCAGAGGAAAAGCAGGGTTTAACAATGTGCCGTAACTTTGCACGAGGCACTTGTAAAAAGGGCGCTGCATGTATATTTGCGCATGAGTTAATTTTATCCCAGCTGCCAGGGGTTTATACATTTTGTAGAAACTTCCAAAACTCAGTGTGTTCTTTTCCGAAGTGTAAATTCGTACACGCCACTGTATTTGAAAAGGAACATTTTTTCAGAACAGGCTATTTGCCACCTCATGCTTTAGCTCATCTTCAAGAACCTAGTGTAGTACAACCACCGCCACCACCACCACAACCTGAAGAAGCACCAGCAGTACTGCCTGCTGTATATTCTAATGCTGTACCAGCCCCCTCCATACCATGTGTCCCGGCCGTGGTTAAATACAACGCTGTACCCGGCCCAGAACTCATACATACCGCGGTAGCCGATCCAAACATCTTCAATACTTTACAGCCAGTCACAAGCGCGTCTCCAAAACGCGAGTGGCGCGAGATTGATGAAGCTAGCTGCACCACGCGCGCCCTCGACTCCGGCGAACCGCTGGGAAAGAAATGCAAAAATTGTGATAATAATGAGCTCAGAGAACAGCTATGAAGGCTAAAGTTGAGAAAGACGCTCGCTCTAACAAGGTGCTCATCCAGAAGATAGAGGCAGCCTACAAAAAGAGTTCCGTGATTTCGGAGTTGATCAGAGTTATTTTTGAGACAAAGGATATTATGCCGACAGTTGCTGAAGGTCTGCGTTTGCACCCACCCAGCACAGAACCAGAGGTTAAACTTGACATGCTGTTGGGCGGTTCTTCTCACAACAACCTCACATCGGCTCTGGCCATGTTACTGCGGACCGCGAAGTCAGTGTTGAAGCCTGCAGATTTGTGAGATAAACCTCCCGATTAGGCTAGTCTATCTTATTTCTAACATTAAGCAATGAAGCTAAAATAATCTTGAATAAATACACTGACATTCAAAGGAACTGCATCAAAGTAAAGAGTAGTTTTAAAAAAGTAATGCATTAGTAAAGACTGGTGCAAGATTAAAAATCAAATTTGAAACTTGAATGATCACTACAAACAACTTACTGACAGTAAAGAATTATTCAACAATCTTATTCAAAGTCGTTCGTCTAACATTATGCGTATCTTTTCATTTCAAGGCCTATCAATCACTTTTGTATTGTAATTCCATTTTCAATTAGTTTTTTTTTTTTTTTTAGTTGTAAGCCAGTATAAATTAAATTTTTGAAAATTTTACTTTTCTACAAATATCTGTTTAATAATTACCTCGCACTTCAATGCAGTTTCTTCGACCGCCAGTATATAATAATAATGTGTAAGTACCAGTACATAAAAGGGCCAGTTGACTCATGTCGAATAAATGTGAAACGCTATCCACCACGGTCATGTCATCAAAATCAACCAACTAAACGTTGTTCACTCATGTTACTTGTAGTCTTTTCTGGTTGAAATGGACAGTAAAGCTTGTTGGTTATCATTCGTGTACGAAGCCCTAAAAAGGGTCAACTAGCCTTTTGCGCCAACTACTTATTGTTTTAAGAGTGAATGAAACAATAACCATGCAGACCCGACTGATGAATTATATAAATTGCGTCCCCTTATTGATCGTTTGAACTATCTTTGTCAAAACAATGCAAATACAACTAATTCTCAGTCAATTGATGAATGTATGGTTCCATTTAAGGGTCGCTATAGCCTGAAACAATATATGCCAATGAAACCCGTGAAACGGGGATAATTATAAAGTATGGTGCAGAGCTGACAGCAATACAGGGTGTCTATATATAT